>PVJI01000134.1:0-361989 GCA_004026765.1 Micronycteris hirsuta
CTCCTCTGCCAACTTTCAGTCACTGATAAAGACATCTGCTGGCCTGGCCACCCAGAGCCATTCACCCTGAGCAGGTGTCTCTGATTAGAAGCTTCTGTGCCAGGGCCAGCACTGCCAGTGGGGGGTGGGGGGTGGGGGGTGGGGGGGCACACGCCTGCTGCCACTGCCTGAGCTCAAACGAGGACCCTCCTGGACCATGAGCACCGGCACTGCCAGGAAACCTGGGGGCCTCTGCTGGGCAGCTTCCAGCTGGCTGTCCCTGGGAGTTACAGTGCCCCACCATGGCCAGCACTTTGGTATTTATGACCCTCCTTTGAAAGAGCATTTTCCCAGCAGGAATTTGCCCTGTGAATTTTCCATAATTAAAGCAGCCCAGAGAGACCCAGCAGAGGTTCGGATCTGATTTCAGAGCCTGAAATCTGTCAGCCAAGTGCCCTGAAAGACTCACATGGCCCACCAGCCCCAGCGTGAGTTTGCGGTTTCCGGGAGTCTCCAGGAGCTGGGCAGATGCGCCAGCCAAAGGTCAGAAATGCAGAGTATATGTGTCTGTAAAAAAATATCTACACCCCTCATTTTACCCACCCCATGCGCCTTTCTCACCCCCCTGAAGGGCACTGCTACAGGGAATCTGTGCCTCCTAGGAGAGTCAGGTATCACTCCAGAATAAGCATTTGCCGAAGCGAACAAAGAATCAAGATTTGCTTGGGCAAAAAGATTGCTACTAGTAATATCAAAGGATCAGGTTCTTAATAGGTCAAACCGCGCTTCACGTCAGAGGCCCCACATAAATGCTGGCAGAAATCTGTTTGAAGGGGATTCAGGCCACCTTCAGGTTTGGGATTTTTGCCAACCAAAAATGTCAAATGCAATTAATGTAAAATCATGCAGGCAAACTGGCCTCGTTTTTACCCTCCTGGCTGGGTCCACCTGTATCACAGGTGAATTATTCCAAAAAAAAAAAACCAAAAAAACCCCAAAACAAAGAAACCTAACCTTGTGATCATTACTTTCAGGGAGATGGATCGCACAGCCCTTCCAAACAGCCACAAAGGATGAACCCCGCTGGGAGTTGGAGCATAGCTTGGCGGCCCGTTTTACAGACAAGGAGCCTGAGTCGGCCCAGAAGGCTTGAACGGCTCCACACGGTCCCAGGGGGCATGATTCTGGGCTAAGACTCAGTTCTCTGGGCCCCACGCTTCTCCTCTTCTTTTTTAAAGTTTCAGGCAAATTATTCTTCTTTTTTTTTTCCTAAGTGCAACGATACAGTGAAGACAGCACCCACACATTGATTGTGGCTACCCCCAGGAACACCTGCATCTACTGGACTACGGTTGCTTTCAGGAAAGGGACTTCAGTTTATTTTGTACTCAGCATTTAGCATATGCCAGTTCATCCATTGCATGTATCAGTTGAATGTTGGCAGTTACAAGAGTTGACTACTTGAACTCAACCTAAACTACACTAAAGTCAGCTTAAAAACCCCAATAAAAGTAAAAATAGGGTTTCCTCGGGGTTTCAAGTGCTTAATCATAGCTCTCAGGCACCCTTCTACAACTCACATGGAGTAACTTATGTTATTGTGCACCAGACCCTAGGAGGCAGGAACCACCGTCATCCTCATCGCGCAGACCGAGGAACCGAGGCAGGGTGGAGAAGGCGTGCGCCGTGCCCACGTGCCCCACAACACACAGCGAGCTGCAGAGTGGGGGCTCCAGCCCAGACAATACTGACAGCAGAACGCGTGACCTCAGCGCTGCGCTGCTCTGCCTCTCACTTTCTTCCTCTGTGCTTGACGAGAAGTGCGGGTACAGTGCTGCAGACGCCTTGCCGGCAAGCAGTCCAAGGGGTTTTTGCTATTCCTGTCTGGGCTGGAAGAACAAGGACTGCGAGGACCCTCAGAGAACGTGCTGGAGACACCAACGCCCTAAGGAGTACATCGTCTCCTGTGTACACGCTGCACTAATGCTTGCCAAGTGGCTCCACTGAAGGAACAGATGATCTGTCTGCTGGACAACCACGAGCGGCTTAGACTGGCAGAACTGCAAGTCTACAACCCAGAAAAGGAAGTCACTAACAATGCCTGACTACATCAAGTCAAGTTCCAGGAAGACGTAACCTTTCCAGGGCCCTTCAGAAGAGAGTCTTTAATCTGGTGTGGGAGGGAGGCACCATTATGACTTAGGAACTCATATTAATAACTGACCCCATCTGAAAATCAACACAGAAACCTCCAATATAAAGCTGATTTTATTGGCCTAATGCTCAATTCCATTCCAGTGCAAAGGAGGGAGGGGACCCTCCCTCCCGCAGAGGGGACAAGTCGGCACAACCAGGTACAAGAACAGGAACGACCGTGGAAAGCCCTGATAATTGAGCTTCAGCGCCCTAGCTCGGTGCTGGTCTTCGCAGGGTGGCGGGCAGCTGTGGACCGTGCTGTGTGTGTGCCCCTGTTCCCGTGACTGGACTGCCCTGCTGCAGGGAAAGGGGCAGAAGTGAACTTGAGGCCTGATTTCTCAATGGCTTGCCATTCTGAAAAACCCAAAGCGCAGGGACTTGCTACTGGCTAATGAGCACCTCCCATTAATTCTCTAGTCCCTGCCAATCCTGAGGACGGACAGCCTGTCCTGGGGCTCACATCCCCAAACACTACCGTTCCTACTGAGACACCCACAGAACCATGAGCTCCCACGAGATACCATGTCCTGGGGCCATAAGAGAGAAACACAAGCATATGAATTCAGGTGGACAAGAACATTTGTGATGCAGCCCCAGAGATGAAGCTTTGCATCCACCTCCAGGGCGAAAGATCCAGCCCCCGCGGCCAGAGGTGGTACACGATGCCAGTAACCCCCGACCGAGTTACGACTGACAAGAAGTCAGACTGCTGCAGAGCTGATGCTAGCCTTATTTTCTTCTAAATTTATTTGGGATGAGGAGAAGGAAGATGCAGAAAGAGAAGAAAAAGGAGAGGAGGAGCAGATAGGTGTCTGTACAAGCAAATTCCAAAAGTCTCTCAATTCACACAAGAGATTTCAAAGGCAAAATTAGGGGGAAAATGCAATATGTTAACCTCTCAAAATGCTTCAACGCAAAGACCCTTGAGCCCACCAGCTGCACCTGCGTGACTAGTTCCCTGCCAGTGTCCAGTGGAAAGTCCACAGAGAGATCTGCAAGGCGATTTTACTTATCATTCACTAGGTAAGACCTCGGACAAGTTATCGAATATTTCTGAGACTTTACTCACCTATAAATTGGGCTCCTGACACCTTCTTAATAGAGTTCTGTAAGACACATATGCAAAGCACCAAGCCTGGGGCCTGGGGCCCAGGATTTGCTAAACTAACGGCTGCATGTCTCATCCCTGACACCACACAGTGGGGAGGCGGGCCGCTCCTACTGATCCCTACCACGAGGCCCCGGATTTAGGAGAATCGCTATTTTCTCTACACTATCTCTTTCCATAATCCCCAAGTTATATTCTGTGAGTTCACTTCTGTACTTTCTTATCATCAACTCCACAGGCAAAGTGTTCTGGGACCAAAAGGATCCTAGGAATTTGGCCTAAGGAACAAAAGCCCATCAGCTCACCGCACTGAACAGAAGGAGGCTTGACTTCTCCATCAATCAGCCTAATAGCGGGGGAACCATCTCCACTGGTGTTCCCTGTGCTTGCATACACGCCAGGAACGGGGCGTGCAGTGTGCTGGGGGGCAGGGGGCCAACACCACGGTGAAGGATGCTACCGTGGCAGTGACTCATGCACTTGCCCTCGGGTCTGGCTCATGGTCTTTTCCTGGATTCTAAAAGCCAGTGGCTGCAACACTGACCCCCCAGCTGCAGCTCCACTCCAGTGGTCTCTACACGGACCCCATCTCACGTCCTGTGCCTGCTCAGAGCCCCCCAGTAGCTCCGTGGCCCACTCTATCAGGCCCAAGCTGTTCTATCTGGCTTTGAGATCCCACCATCATCTGGCCCATTCTCATCATGTGCCACTGGACGCCCAAGGCCCCCTCTCCCCCCAACACCTGCCCTCTCTCCTGGTGTCCCCAGAGTTCCATAAGCTGCACATGTCCTGCCCCTGTGCCTCCAGCCCCACTGGCTCCCTTCCTGGAGCACACTGCCTCCTGTCCCCAGAAAGGCCAACCTCAGGCCCCCTCAGGGTCACATTCCTGCCCTGCTTCTTCCACGAGGCCCACACAGGTGGCAGCACAGTGCTGTGTCAAAGCACACAGCTCCCAGCTCACCGGTCACCACGACCAGTTCACCTACCCTTCCTGGTCCTTGGCCTGAGCTTTTGGAAAATGACAAGACAGCCTCTGCCTCACGGACTGGGCTGGGGACTAACCGAAATCCTGCTTGTGAACACTCGGCACAGTGACTGGCACACATCAGATCTTTGTAGGAAATCCTATTTTTAACTTTACTGGAGTTTCTAAAGCAGTTTCAGTTGTCGGCCTCAACTTTTAAACCCTCAAAAACGGCAGCTATTATTTTAGTGTTTCTTGACTATTCTACTCTTCTCCTGCAAGTTCCTGTAGTGCCTGTAGTCTGTCTCGCATCGTTCAGTGTTATTCATCACGGTTTTTCATATCTTCGCTTTGTCTAATTGGAGGCTTGCTTCCTTTGTTCACATCCAGGGAGAGAGAGGGGGCAGGAGATGCATGTCAACTGGATCATTTCTGTCACTAGGAACACAGTGGCTGTATGAGTCAGATTCTCTGAGATTCAGTTTAGATATCTAGAAAGAGGGAAAACAGCCCTTGCCCTATTTACCTTGGAACATTGCTGTAGGGAGCAAAATAAAAATACAGTAGCGTATGCATTAATACAAGTTTATTATCCCTGCAAAGTACTACACATGCATAAGGAATCTGTGTGTCTTATTTGCAAGCGTGGTGAAAATAATCTCCATGGAGTTCACTTGGAAAATTACTCTAAACGCTTTCGGCTCAATGAGGCCTGTGATTGTAATCGTCAATTTCTTAATTCCTAATTGGACCCCTCTGGCTCACACGGCAGCCGCTGCCCAGCAGGGCCGGTGACACCCAGCGAGAGAGGCCTGAGCTGTGCCTGAGGGGGGAGCTGGTGGGGCTCACTGCCTGGGTGGGCACAGCTCACAGGGCCTTTCCAAGCACAGGAAGAAGCCCTGTGTGCGCAGGCACAGAGGTAGCAAGGCAAACGCAGAAGCTCCAGGGAGAAGAACTGGGGGCTGGCAGAGCACAGGGAGTCTGGTGCCTTGTGGACAGCCACGCTCGCTGTGCTCGGGAGTCCAAGTGCTAACTTGGCCAGGGGACCAATCTCTTCTCCCTTCACAACTGGTAAGGATATTTCCCTTTCTGCTATTTACTTTTGCTCAAGCAAAATGCTGAGAATAAGACACACAATTATGTCACTCTCGGAGTGTGGGTACCATCTGGGAAAGGCCTTTGTCAATCTTGCATTTGTCATGTGTGGGTCAGGGAAACGGAGGACCGAAGTGCTGGCCAGGCAAAGTTTGGGGCTGCTGACCTGCTTCCCACGTCCAACACGAAGGACAGTCCACGGAAGCAGACTCCTCCCACAATGCATTATGGGCTCCCCCAGCATTAAACCTGCACCACCTCTAAAGGCTGAGATGGCCAATCACTTCCTTTCTGCTTTTCAAGTGCCTTCTGGTATTTATCTGCTGCCTGATCTTGTTACAAAATAATATGCCCTAAAAATACCACTGAACTAAGTTTTTACCAATCACCTATCACGACACAGAGAGTTCTGCTTCTTAACTGGAGTTTTGCCAAGGGTGCAGTGCAAAAGCGTGGCAGGGTGAAACGTTCCCCAGGGGTTATGACCTGGCCAGGTTGAGCAGCCACAGCACAAGATGGTAGGTGAATGGTCTGCATTTCTAGGAAGGACCGGAGTCAGAAAAGGATCAGCATTATGGAGAGGAGGCTTGGATCATACTGAAGGCACATCTTCTAATGACGGGCCGGTGCGTGTGCACACGTGGCTGGGTGACAGCACATCCCAGAGCAATGTGCCAGCCCTTTATTTCCTCCATGGCAACCCTGACGCACATTTGCTCAAAAAACGTTTCCACATCGACTGGCTCACTTGGCAGGAGAACAGACCCACATACCCGTCCCCGGGCTGACCAGCTCAGCCTCGTGGCTAAAGACCGTAAGGCATGTTTACCAAGTATGGTTTCCTCTTTGTTGTTCACCCTGACAAGCAATTCCCCCGGTATTTTAGGTACATAATGTGGGCTGGAGATGGCAGATGAAGAGAAAAGGGGTTCAGAGTGAGGGAGAGGCATTTTACAGGCCATCAAAATGTAGGCCCCTCAGGCCTTTATTCTCTGAGTTGATGCATAGGCAATGCTATGTTGTTGGATTAATGAATGAGTAAATAAAGGAGAACTGACCTATTACTAAAAGAAGAGTATAACTAACAGTTTCAGGAAGAAATCTCTTTCCGGAGAAGCCTCAGATATTGAGTGAGTCTCTGCCCAGCTTGCTATTTCTTGACTGGACACATGAATGCTATGCTACCACAGGTAACAGATTCAAGAAATTCCATCTTGAGGAACAATACTTATCTTGTCTCGGAGAACAGTGCCATATGATAGAAGGAGCATACAATTTAAAGCCAGAAAGTCTAGGTTCGCACCCCTGCCTTTGGCAAGTACTGGCTACGTGGTCTTGGGCAAGTCATTTCATTTCTGTGGACATGACAGTTTCCTCAGCTGTAAAACAAAAGGGCTGATTATCTGGGGGTGGGGGGAATAAAAACAACACGTGAAAGCACTTTGCAGCTGTAAAACGTAATACAATGTTGGCTGTCACTACACCAGAAAGTAAAAAGAATGAAAAAACAAAGCTTCTAAAGGTGTCCCTACCTACCCTGATGGAGGACTCAACATCAAGTTTCTTCTTAAACAGGAATATAGCATACCTGCCAAGTATCTACCTGAATGGACTATTCAGTTAAGAATTCATGGTCTCATAACCATGCAGGAGAACAAGACAATGGCAGTTCCTCCTTTATCTGCTATAAGTTATTCAGGATGATTTTAAACTTGTAAGGTGCATGAGTACCCATACTTTGTTGTGTATAATGCGCACCCATGTTTTTGGCCCTAACTTTCAGGAAACAAAATCTTCCATTTTAATTTTTTAATTCAATTATTTATGTATTTATATTTACATTTTCTGTGTTATAAAGGAATTTTAGCATTTATTTTTAACATAGTATGGTACAAGAAATTTTATGTAACAAGTAAGTATAAAACACAAGAACAGATACAAGGTATTTCAGATACTACCCATGTATAATGCACACTCTTATTTTTCCCTCAAAAATTGGGCAAAAAAGTGCTCACTATACATGGAAAAATATGGTAATTCCTGTGAATATATTTTTTCCTATGACTGTTTTTAAAAATGACTTTGTGATAGTTGGCCTAATTAAGTTGAATAAATTATTGAACTATCAATAATGCTCAAATAGGATGTCTAGCACATATTAATAACTATTTTAACCTATACTCCATTTTAATAATAGTTTTTATTCTACAATCAAATGATATATCTGTAAAAGAAGTCTAATTCTTTTACATTTCCTCAGTTTCTCATGGGCTTTTTTAAAGCATAAAGCACCATAAGTCAAAGTCAAGAAAAAGTCAAAAGATGGCCCCCTCCTACTTGTATCTGACAGTAATTTATATACTGTGTATAAGATAAGACTTCATATATGGCATTTGGTTTGCTGTTATTATAATTAGTTTTGAAATTTTTAGTGTCAGCTTGTTTTAGGTACTTGGTCTGCAATTAAGGCATTCTACCATTAGGTGGCAGTAGTGTCACATCATGCTATATTCAAATAGGATGTCTACATTTCTTAGCTAGAACAATCTATTTTTCTTCTTTATTTAAAAAAAAGGAAGAGCCACATTTCAACAGCATTTGAAAATAACTTAGTTTTTAATACTTGTTATAAAGTCACATTAAACCGTTATAAACTTTACCTTAACTATTTATTCTCAATTTCTTGATCACACTTCATGTAATTGTTTTCCCCCCAGAACTGAATTCAGAGTTCATTTCAAATTCACTACGAACCCTGAACCTGGATTATGGCATTCTTTTAGCTTTTGAACCTCAAGTCCATTGTTTCAACAAACCTGTGGGATGTGTGCCCTTGTTGGCACAGCTGGGCCCCATGAACCATAAAAACCCTATTTTCTTAGCAAGCTCTTAAAAGAAATAACTAGAAGGGAAGACTTGGCTTGCTTTTCTGACTATTAGGGGAGTTAGAAGGCCCTTCAGAACTGACCCATCTTTCAGGCAGAAGGGAAAAACAGTGACAGACAGATATGAGCACCTGTGGGCAGAAAACACCACGAATCCATTTGCTACACGGAAGAAAGTGATGTTCCACTTTTTCTTAGGGGAGAATCATCCCTCCTGCCCAGGGGAATCTTGAGATGTCAGCTCATTTAAATATAATCTCTCTCTCTTTGGTTCCCTTAGTAACGACGCTATCTCAGGGTCAGATACAAACTCTCACGACTGCTTTTTATAAAGGAGCTTTTATCTTTTATCACAGAACAGTGCATCTTGCAAATAGCATTTGTGCAGATAGCTGGGCCGAGTTTTAAACTCAAATCTAGAAGCAATCCCAGAGGCTCTGGCCCTGAGTGGTACCCACTTCAGCCTGTCTGTGAGCAGGGCCTGCAGCCTCCCAGCCAGAGTTCTGCAAATAAACATCTACAGTCCCTGGAAGGGATCACAAGTTCATCTTCCAATTTTGCAAAGGAAAACTCCTTTTTGGAAATCAAATGATTGAGCTGTGTTTAATCTTGTCTTAAATTTTCAGCTTTTTTTTTTTTAATTGAGATTCTTCTGGTGAAATTTTCAAGGCAAGGGGAGGAAGGAGGCCTTAAAATGACTCATTCTGTGAAAATGAGTTAAGACTATTTTAAGCTTTAAAAATGTTCCTTCATAATCACCATTGTTTTAGGCATCGAACTAAGAACACGGAACCGAGGCATTCTGGAGTCAGAATGTGCACTCATACGGAGCTCTGCAGCAGTGAGGCGTCCTTTCCATGGCTTCCTGACACGTGGTCACTGATTTCTCCATGCAGGGCGCTCACTCCTCTGCAGGGCGGGAATTCCACTGATGGGCAGCTCCATTCACTTGGAAATCCTTTCTGATGGGCTAACATCTGCCTCATTGCCACTTTCATCCCAAGTCCTCTCCTGTCCCCTCGTTTCCAATGACAGCCCAGCAGGATCTGGGGTGCTACCTCACACTTCACTTCAGTGTTTCCTTCTCACAAAACCCCTCTCATCTGAGTCACCCTCTTCCAGGTGTGCTGTGGGTCCTGGGGCACTTGAAGCTGTCCCAGGACTGGACACAATCCTCCACTGGGCAGGAGCACAGAGAGGCCTCACCAGTGCCAGATGCAGAACAGCGGCGCTCATCTAAAAGGAGCTCACTATCCGGCTGGGTTCCAAGCTGCCGCTGTACCTGCTTCACATATGCCTTGGGGAATAATGACACCTCTGCACCTCGGTCGGCTTACCTCTATAGCGGCAACAGTGACTTCCCAGGATTATTATTAATAAACAAAATCACATCACATCGGATAAGAACATAGATAAGCTAGTAACAATAATGCTAATCGGAACACAACAAAATCTGAAGAGTTCGGGCAAATCAAAAGCTGCTTTCACAGGTGAAATACTGCAAAACTAGGTCTATTGATCAATGCAACCAATTAAACTCTGTATTATCTCATTGATCCACTCATAAGTGAGCATGAGTTGAGTGCATATGAATGGTGCTTAGGACCCTAATGATGAGTTAGATGGCCTTGACTACAAGGAGCCTAACAGGAAGGACAGATGGTTCTAGCAATTAAGACTGGCCAGTAGGGCAAGTGTTAGAGTTACCTACAGGCAGTGGGCTGAGGGGTCACAGGAAATGGGCTCCTGGGCCTCGCTAGGGTTGAGAGAAGGCTTCCAGAAGGAGATGCCACCACCTGGCCCAAAGCCAAACAGCCCCACTGCAACGACAGTTCCGTCTGACACTCATACCAGCCCAGGCTGAGCAGGCAGCTCGCCTGAACCCCAAAATGTGAGCCCCTATGGGGGTGATGCCTACCACTCTCCCCACTATCAGCTCAAGGAGAATTCCAAAGAGGTGGCATGAGGCTGGGCCCAGGGGTCACCCAGTGTCCCGCCCAGCCACAGACAGGTAACATATAAGCAGTCCTGTGCCTTCTCAGCTCAGGCTGGCATGCCCATGGCTCAGGGTGCCAAGCTGTAGGCAGGTGGCTTTGGTATAAATTTAGAGTCCTTTGCTTCCTCTGCCCACTCATAACTTCACACTTTTCCCCAAACTGCCTTCGCCTAGAACAGCTTTCCTAAAAGAAACATGAAACCTCTCCTCTTTAAAAAAAAAACAAACCCTAAAAACAAAAAGAAAGAAAGAGGAAAAAAAAAAAAACTCCTTTGAGCCCATCTGCTCTGGAAAGCCATCCAGATTCAATGGCTGGTCTTCCACAAGGCCAACATCACAGGTCCCCAGGTGTTCCCCAAATCCTGCAGAAATCCTTTCTCTCCTGTCTGTCCTGAAGCAGCAGGGAAATGGGGCACGAAAGGTTGCTTCTGTTAGATAAGAACTAAGCTCGTCATCCATAATGACTAGCCGAGACAGGGAGGAAGGAGGTGACAGCAGGCTATGCCTGGGAGCCAGGAGTTCTGGGTTCATGGCTTCATTCTTCCTTTAACGAGCGTGTGACCTTGGACTAGGCATTCGACCTTCATGCATCTCAGCTTTCTCATCTGAGCAACCAAGAAGCCTGATGAGAAGAGGTTAAGACAGGTCTTCTGTCCCTGTCGCCAGGGGTTATGAGGACATCCGCTCTTCCTGAGACCAGGACCACTGCTCCAGCCCTGTAACCCTGGTCCTCTTCTGTCTAGAGCCAGGCAAGTAAAAAGTTAATGTTCTCAGCCTATAAGTAGTTCCTGCTATGGCCGATAAAATTAAACGGCATGGCTATTTTGGTGGAAAAATCAGGTAAAAATGCTGAAAAATAAACTCTCCCTCAAATGCCAGCCCCCTCCCCAAGTTCTTTTTTTATGCCCATTTGGTATTTGTTTTTAGTTCTGGCTGATTGTCAATTTTAAAACCTGATGCATAGAGTGGCTTGCTATTCCGGAGGCGTTATTTTAAGATGAAACAATGTAAATTCTGACTTTGGATGGCAGATGGCTGGCAGTTCGCTGTTTGGCAAACCAACTGGTATGGTATGTTGGAAATTCAGAGCAGCAGGTATGCAGTTCAATCTGAAACCACCACAGATGCTCGGAGGGAGCGGGGGAGGGGCACAAGCTGGTCAGGAAATTAAGAACAGTACTCTGAGCTCAGAGGGGAAAAAAGATGATAATTAGCTGAAAGTTTGCTTCTTCCAGTCTCTACTTGTTATTTTTTTCTTTCCTTCTTTTTTCTTTTTTTATTTGTGGTTCCTTCTTAGAAAATCAGGAAGGCCCTTAGAAGTCAGCCCAGTGAAAAGCTTCTAAATTTGCTCCTTCACTGTCTGTTTGGCAAAGCTCAGCCTCCGTGAGGAATTCAAAGGTGAGGCAAAAGCAGATAAAGAGAGGCGCAAACACGTTCTTCCACAGAGAGGCACCAAGAGCGACGGCAGGTATTGAGCCTACCTCCAGCTGATTTTTGAGACAGGATTAATTAATATTCAGGAAGGAAGGATTCAAGGTTTAGGAAGGACCCACACACATGAAATCGACACCGGCAGTGCTTCCGCGTCTGGGGAATTTCCCAAAACAAGGTTGGAGGCAGGCAGTGTCTGCTATGCATTTGGGGGAGAACCTAGGTAGTGTAGGTAATGGCTGGCATCCCATTAGCAGGCGGATTAAACTCTGCCCAGATGCACTCGTCAGCGAAGGTCCAGTCAAAGCCGGTGAGGACACAGTGGCCACAGCAAACTTTTACAGAAGGTCACTCAGCCTGCAAACCCCAAGTTGTCAGCATCCTGGCAAGTGGAATGTCAAAACACGTCATTAGAACAAGAACTCTTGATTTGTGTGTGAAAACTGATGTCTAAAAGGCAAGTAGGGAAGTAGTGTCTGTTCAGTGCCCCATGATTTTCTTCCTAGGGGGCCAAAAGTGAACAGCAGACCTGGCAAAGGAGCTGGAATGGAGATCTACCAGGTAAAGTTTTGAGACTCTCAAACTACTCTTGCATTAAGGGCTCCAGGGTACATTCAAGGCTTGGGGAGCTTGCTGTGATGATTCTGTAAAGCAGCAAAACTCCCACTTTGGGTGTTCATGAACTATAAGCCAACTAAATTCGGAGTACAATAGTCCTAAAGACTTTGAATAACTCCAATGGGTGGGCATAATCCCAGTCACACTTTTTTGCAATTCTGGTCACTAATTTGGCCAGAACAAGCTAATTAAAATTCCATTTCATAACTTAATTGCTCATCAGGACCTTCTGTGCCAAGCAAAGAGTGCCTGGGTTTTAGAATAGTGATACGAGCCCGTGCACACCATCTCTCCTGCAGAGCGTTGCCAGGAAGGAGTCTGGAAGAAGCAAGGACAGATCTCTCCTTCCTCTCGCACACTCTGTTGAGTTAATCCATGTGCTTTCTTGCCTCCTGCAAATGTGCAGCCTCTACAAGGCACCGCTGCAGGCACTGGGACGCTCGAAGACGAATCAGACATGGATCCTGCCTTAAAGAACTTTGCAGTCCAAAGGGAATAAAATAAAAACGTGTGAAAACACATAATCACAGATGGAACATGCAAGGGCCTGGAGGAAAGAGACAGATAAAGAAGGAAGGGACCCCGAGCTCCTACTTCCTGTTTGGAGGGAGGCCGTCTGGCGGACGCCTCTCCCGCTCTTCATGCCCTGTGGGTCAAGGGGGCAACAGTGTCTCAAGTCTGTCCCTCCACGTTGTGGCCGAGAGACCCAAGCCAGGCCTGGCCACGGGCCCTCACAGTTTTCCGGAGAACCTGATTAAAAACCCGAGAAGGAGCTAGACCAAGAGGGATCCTCAGCTTGAACATAACCAGGAACTGCCATGATGCAGATACAGACTGATCTGAAAGACAAAGAAATCTAAGGAGGAAGGACACAGTGAGAGGGGAATGGACATTTCTGGGGTGTAGGGGGGCGGCGGGGGTGCTGTGCCTGTTATATCACCAGCCACCAAATGTGAACCGCACCAGTGAAAGAGGCTGGCGAGGTCCCTGAATACATTTCTTGTGAGTGCTCTTAACACCAAATGGATCAAAAAAAATTTTTTCCCCGAGATGCCACAAAAACAGCATGTCCTTCTGTTGTTTCAAAACTGACATTTAAGCAGCAATGAAGCTGAGTGCACTGGGAGGAGGGAGGCAGGGGCAGGGACAGAACAAAAGAGTTGGGGGCCAGGCGGGGTGGGGTCCATCAGGGACAGCATAGGCTGGTGGAGGGAACTGTGTCGAAAACTTGACAAGGAGGAGAAAGACAGGAGGCCAGGAGAGAAATCAGGACACGCGGGCAGGAGCCTCATTTTCCAGTCTCTCAAGCAACATTTTGCAACGAGGCCCGCAGCTGAGGCACCCCGCCTTGGGAGGCAGTGTGGGAGACACGAGAGAGAAGGGGCTTCTCTGTGGATCCTGGGCTCTAAGGGGCCTGCTTGGCCATGAGTCATGTCCAGGAACCCATCACACATAAGAAGAGAAAAGAGTTGAGGCATGGAAAACTCAGAAATGGAAACGGAGCCAAGAACGTCACTGTGATCCCTCCCCACGGCACCACCCACGTGGTTAAAGAGGTACAGCCACCTTTCTGGCGGGGTGTCTTTGCTATGGCATCACTGTGAACAGCTATTTCTGATTTGTTTTTAGTGCCTGTAAATACACGTGTAGGGAGAAACACATTCTTAAGAGAAGAGGAGGAGAAAGGAAAGAAGTTTCACTTGTGGGGGTAGGGAGGAGTGAGAACAAATATCACAGAGGATTTATCTTTGGCAGCAGGGCTCCCAATTCAGGGCAGTTATTTTTGGGGCATCACACTGTGCCAGGCCCCGAGTGCTTTACATATATTATTACATTAATCCAGCAGCAACAAAGTCATGCACTGATTTTTATACCCATTGTACAGGTAAGAAAACTGAGGCTAAGAGAGGTTAACTAGCTTGTTGAGTGCTCACAGCAAGGTAGGGCAAAGCTAGATGGGAACCCTAGGGCTTCCCTGCCAGTTCAAGATTTTTCCTCTGTTTCCTCACAAATGAGATTCAAACAAGGTGAAACAATGAAACCACATACTTCATGAGAAGGAAACTACCAGTATCTCCCTTTCCAGGAAATGAAGGGGAAGACCTGGGGAAGAAGGGGAAAAAAGAAAAGGAAACAACAGATTTGCCTTGAAGGTTGACAGTGTGATGTTGAAAAGTCAAGATTTTCAGACAGATAAATTGGGGAGACTTTTTTTTCACATTACAACAGTTGTATTTACTTAACAAAGGGATTTTCTTAAGAGTTAATTTTAGATGGCTTCCCAAGTGTTTTTAAGCTCAAGGCCACATAAAAATCTTTCACTTGTAGCTTCTGAGGAAGACAGGTGTTCCCTGAGGAGGTGGGACAGATGTGCCCAGTGGGTCTCCTCGCCGCAGTTATTATTTGCACGCAGAGTTTGGTTCCAGTCTTCAGAAACCACAATACGGCACAAAAGCAGGTCTCCGAGCCCCGAACCCAGGACCAAATGGGCTTCTAGGAAGGAGAGATTCAAAGGGGAAGTTACCTATTTCACAGACGCACCGAGAGCCACAACCACCGAACTGGAGTTACAGCCCAAAAAGCTGAAAGAAAAAACCCAGAACCACAGTCCCAAGTACAAGTCTCTCAAACAAAAGTTTAACAACTTCAGAAACAACCCTCGAGCCTTTTCGCCAAGGCAGAAATCCAGCATTATTAACATGACTCATAACAGCTAAGGCGGTCACTGATCCAGGCTGAATCTTCCCCTGACAGGCTGCATTTCTAAAGGCCTGTTATCTCAGGAAAGGTTGCACTAAGTGGCTCTTGTAATTATGTCTCCAAGAAACAATACTCTTCTCCTTATTAAATGTTTCAGTGGGTGGCCCTGCTGAAGGCAGCAGGAACTTAACCCTAGAGCCATCGAACCTGAAAGGACAAAGGAAGAGGCCACCAAGGAGTTTTCCAACTCTATTAGCCAGGGTGAGGCTGTTTATTGGGTTGAAAACAGCTTTAATTAGGGACCTAAGCAAAGAAGCAGATAAGTTAGTGCTATATTAAGCACTTTAATAGACCAAGACACTGGGAGTCACAGCTTGCCCAACTCCTTTCCGTCCTGGTCTTGGTTCCAAGTGGCAGGTTGTGAACTCGAAAAGCCAACTCAACGTTTGCAACTGATCTCCCAATAACAGGCAGCGGAGAGACCCTCTCCTCCCACTACAGGGTGAACCCCTCCCACACCTGTCGAGTCCCTGTGACAGGGAGGAAGTGCAAAGTGCTGCTGGGGATTTAACAATGAGCCCTGCCTTCTATCAGCTTAAAATCTGCTGGCAGATTCTAGGAAGAGGGCAGCTGCAGCGACCTCTTCCCAATGCCTCACAGAACAAAGTACAGAGAAACTAGATGCAAAATCAAAAACACACAGGCAATGCTTATGATGAAGGTAGGTGACAAAAAATCCCCATGAATCCCCCCAATACAAGTCAATGGATGCAAACCACTGACAGCCACAGGAGGGAGCACGGTTCAGTTAGAAAAGAAAAATAAGCCAATCCTCCCTTGAAAAAATTCAAAGCAAGTAAATTCACATAAAAATTCACATTTTGCACAAGTCCCCTTGACCCCCCCACCCCCCATCTGAGACCACCTTCCTTTTGGGGAGGTTTGGTAGGAGAATTTGGAGAACGGGCCTCTCTGTGGTGGTGTGCATGTAGGTAAAATCCCATGCAGAGCTATACCAAAAAAAAAAAAGAAAAGAAAAGAAAAGAAAAGGAAAAAAAAGGAAAAGAATTAGGAGCAGAATAGCAACCCTACAGATCATGAAGGCATGCCAGAAAAATGGGCTCAGAAAACTATCAAATTGTAGTCTATTATTCCAAAATCAACTAAAGGCCTTAAAAATGATGCAAAATTTGAAATAACATTAACAAATTATTTTAGAAATTAAAAGTAAACTAGAAGGAACACAGAAGCTAATACATAAAACACATAATGCCTTACGGGAAAGGGAAGCTAAAAACTTTAAAGTTTTTAAAAATCAAAAAGAAATGAGGAAAAAGATAATAAAATGGTCCCAAGAAAGGGACAAACATAGAAAAGAAAATCTAGTCCGTGGAGGAGTCATGTGCTTTTTGACAGCAATTTATGCTAGAAGAAGCTGGAGTATTTTCTGATATTTTTGATGCTCATCTTTATGACATGTTTTTAAAGAGTGTGCGCTTGGGATTTTATATCCAGCAAAATTGACTGCATGTATAAAAAGCACAGTCAAGCTGTTCCTATGTGCAAGGATTCAGAGAATATGGTTTCCGTGAGATGAACCCTTACTACAAAAATGCCAAAACTGACATCTGCATAAGGATAATGAATATTAAATATACAGCTACCAATGGAACTAAAAGTAAACGAGAGGTCGAGGGACAGATCACTGTATGTACTGGATATCTGATCTGATAACTATAATACAACCATAAAAATTGCAGGGATGGAAGAGAATCTAGAGAGAAAAAATTTAAACTGTTTAGTAGTCATAATTGATAGGGTAGGGTTGGTATTATTGCTATTCTGAGACTTTGGAATAATTATGGGATAGTTTCACTGTAATTTGGTGTTTTTAAGAACCAGGGTTCTTAGTTTGGAATGAAGAAGATACAAATGTGACATAAAAGTAGTTAAGTAAAAACTCTATGGTTTGGAATCTGAGTCTGAAATAGTTTGAACTCACAAAGTATTTAATCACACTCACTCCCCCTTCCACACACACACACTTATTACACAAGTGTATCCCATGTTTGCTGGAAAGTTAGATACAACGACTGACCCAGTAGGAATAAGCATCCGTAGTACCCACATTGTGGTCCTGAAATACATTTTCCCATTCAAATACACCAGGCTTCTTGGAGAAATAGTTGATTCCAGGTCTGGGGCAGGAAACACACAATATGAGCCTGCAGTGTCTTCATGCACCAGATAGACAGTACGGCAGACCAGAAACCTCCTTAAGTCATGTCAAAAGGACCCAGGAGCCAAATAAAGAAGCGCCAACAGGCAATGGATTGAAATCCATCCGATATGCATAAATCTGTGAGATCATAAGGCTATTTAAAAAGAACTAATTGATTACATTTTAAGAATGACAGGAAGCCAATTTATTACCTTGAAAACTGGATATATGAATACATTGAATATTTATTTCATCTTCGCAGTAAGAAGTGCACCACTGGGTAACCAAATGGCAGACGGATGGAAGCCTTCCCTTGAAAAGTGTCCCAGCTAATAAATGAAAACAAAATCACGGAGCTACAATTGCACATTTTGCAGCCCTCAGGGAAGTGGTGGAACTAGACACTGAGCACCACTGAGTGTCAACAAAAAAATGTGCAAACCACGTGTTATGTGCGTCCTGGTGGAAAACACCATTACCTCGCCAAAAAGATGGACCCCGAGTCTGGTCTGGATGCAGCTGGGTGCAGCTGCCAACGTGCAGGACATACAAAGGACAGAGGGACGCGCTGCACGGCACCACATGTGTACAAGCTTGTGGGATGCTACCGATTACACACGCCTGGGTCCACAGAAGAAGTGTCGGGAAAAGAAAGGGATGGAAGGGATGCTGCAGCTTTTAAAAGACACTTCAGAGATCTTACACACACACACACACACTCACACACACACACACACAGGGAAAGGAAAAAGGAGGCTAAAGTTACTGTAATAATCATAACCTGCATGTCTTTGCCATACAAACAACTGTAACCCTACTTATGCCCCCCCACTGTGCGTGTATATATTTAATGTAAATATATACACATATATTTTAAAATACATATTTAAATGGGCAAGACTAAAAATGGAGTGGAGAACGTGCACTGAGGTGACTGCTGTAACGGCTGCGCAGGGTGGGGGCTGTGAGTGCGATGGGTTAATGGGGGGCTTCCAGGGCAGCTGGCGAAGCACAGCACTATGGGAACAGGAGTACCTGCCTTATGCAAATGCACTAAGCTATAACTTTGTTTAGCATTGGTTTCTGTATCGGTTTTACTTTACCACAGAAAGATGAAAAAAGAGTGTTAAAATATACAAAAGAGATTAGTTTGTGTGGTTTTTTTAACATCAAAAATTACATTTTTATTGCTTCACCCAGGAAGTGGCCTTAAAAGAAACAAATGGAATTTCTACCCTCCTTTTTGTACTTGAGCTAATGGGGATTAGTTCTGAAGGATGTTCAGAGTGCTCTAGGATCTCTCTATACAAAAGCCAACTAGAGTTAAGAGTAGTGAATGCCCAGACTCCTTGACTCTAGCCACTCCATCCCAGCTCCCCAGGTAATTAAGGAGCTGCAGGTCATTAGCTCAGCAGCCTGGGTTACCGGTCCCCTCCTGACCACCGTGAACAGGCCCTCTCTTCAAATCCCAGTTCTAGCATGGGATACCAGTGTTCCTGTTGCTGGGGACCAAAACCCCAGTTCCTACGGAATTAGGCCAGGCCTGTGATCCCCAAATCTCTAAGCACATGGGTTTCTGCTGTGAATCCTACCCCATGACTGCCGGGTCTCCCGGATGCGGGCCGTCTGCCGGGCTGGACCTCTGACCCGAGCTTCTAGAACGCCTCACCCAGAGCCACCGTCACCCACCTGCCCTCTGAGGGTGCCCATTAGGAGTCTGGAGCTGGTCTCCAGCCAGTTCGGACCTTCAGATGCCGCCTGACTCCAAGAGCCACCCTGATGGCCTGATTCCCCAGAGTCACTGTCCTGCTGAGGCCCAGGCCTTCTGCTGTCATTTCTGCTCTCCGGGGATTTACCCGCTAGTCAGACTTCTCCAACTTCACTGCAGTTTCTTTCTCTTCGATACAGCTCACCACCCCAGCCAGCTTCACCCATCTCTTAATAAAAAACATTAATTTTCAAATCTGGAAATGTCCTCAGTCATCCTTTTTTTTTTTTTTTTTAATTAGCTCATTTGCTTTTGTTAGGAGATTGAGAATCAGAGAAGTGATGGTGGGTTTGCGAAGGCGCCGTGTCTGCCAGATCCCAGGAGTCTGCGACAAGGACCCTCCCCCTTCCTCTCCATCCCTCCTTGACCACTGTCTCTCTCAAACAGGCATCAATCCTCAGCACGTCTGTGCACGCTGCCATTAGCTCTGTTCCAGGAAGAGGTGGTGCCAGAGGGCGGCTGGTTGGGCACCTTGGTGCTGTAGGCTTGCTGAGGAGCAAGATGCACACAGTCCTGCCCTGACACAATTAGAGATTTGTGGAGAGGACCATAATTAAAAAGTCCCTGCGGAGCATATGAAATGCTGGCACAGGTTTTCTTACTGACCAAACTCCACTCAGACTCTTCTTCACGCAGGCCCGACTCCTGGGTTCCATGTTTGTCTCTGCGTTGTCCAATTTTCGTAAGAATGCTGCTAAGTCAGTTTAAACAGATTCCCCCCACCCCAGTATCTGACCACCTTTCAGAGAGTCGTTCAGCTTCCTCGTGCCCCACCTTCCCCCAGGTGGTGCCCGGTCACCCCGGCCTGTCTTCATCAAAAGTCCTACTTGGTTGCCTTAGCCAGAACTCCTGGCCCCTGATGTCTCCTCTTTGTGCTTTGTCACTCACTGACTCCCACCAGGCTCCTTGGCTGTGCATTCCCACTGGCCCAGGCTGTATTTGGAGCTGAGTCCAATCTCTCTCCCCTGCTACACGGCCTCATAGCACCTTCACCATGGCCTCCTTCAGCAAAGTCTGCCCTACCATCTCCAACAAGGGTAGTGAATACTTTTTTGTGTAACACTGCCATAGGACAGAAAGCACATGACGCTATTCACACATGTGTCAAAGCTATGAGCATCTGCATGCCCATCTTTGCAGCAATTCCCCTTTCTGAGAACTTATTCTGGGGAAATAATCATGGATGCATGAAAAGATTTTGCCACAAGTATGCTCATCCCAGTGGTGTGACGGTGAGTTGTCGGACACAACCCAAATGTCAAACGATACTGGATTGGTCACATAAGTCATGGTACATCCATTCACTGGGCACTATGTATTGAAAAAATAATATGCCATGGTGTGAAAAGATATTCATGAAATAGTGATCAGTGAAAATACATATTACAGAACAGAACATAGACTAAGATTCTATTGTGTAAGGCATTTTATTCCCACAGAGAATGGAGAGAAGTCTATATACAAAAATGTTTTAAAATGATAATTAAAGGTAGTTTTTATTCTCTTTCTTTTGCTCTCTGTTTTCCACAATAAATATACATTTGTAGTATAGTAAAAATTAAAACAAAATTCTCTTCCTCCAGAAAACGCCATTAAAACTCTTCTGACCCTCTCGCTCACTCATTCTCACTGTGCATTCTCGAATCTGGATCTTCCGAACAGTGTGGATTCAACCAACTTCGAGATAAGGGCCAAAACAAATGCATTATAATTAAATTAATGTCTTCACAAGGCCTTCAGTGAGCCAACATCCCTCCATATTAAAAAGAAAAAATCTTTATTTAAAAAAGGGAAAAATTTTATTCGGGGCTTTAAAAAACAAACTTAAACTCTAGTGCTAATCAAAGATATGAAAAACAAAATAAAGCATTATTTTATATTTATCACGTCAGCAAACATGAAAAACAATGATAGTACCCGGGGCTGGTAAGGCTGTAAAAAGACTCACTGTAATGAGCACCCTGAATAACTCGTACTTTTAAAAGTGAACCCGCTGAAAACAGAGGAAGAATTACTTCCAGCTTCCTTCACGGCACTTGAGCAAATTTTCCTGCACGTCAGTCATCCTGCTTTCCGCTAAAAATAGAGCTGTTCGCATTCATCTTTAAAGTCCTTTGCTTCATCTTTTCTCTTCATGAATTTTGAAATACAAAGTTTCCCAAGACACATTACAAGACATGGGAAAAGAGCTATTTATTTCTGTTTATTATTGTCCTGGGGGGAATTCAAAAGAATTTTCCAAAGAGAACTCTGTCTTCTGCTTGGCATCTCGGAACATGGAAGGGTGAGCACGAGGCAGGTGCTGAGACAGAGAGGGGCGGTCACTCGTCACATCCTCCTCGGTGGGCAGCCCAGTCTGTTCGCCTTCCATTAAACACGCATGGGTGCCTGACAGAGAATGGCACAGCCAGCAAGGCGGCGCTTAGGAAAGCACTAATGAACAGAGGCTGCCCGGAAAACTGCATTTCATCACAGAAAAGTCAGCCACGCCACTCTGCAGTGGACACTGACCGCTAGCTTTAAATACACTGACCCTGGCTTCAAATGCAGGCATCACAGACTCTGAGGTGGTAGGAAGCTACCAGAGGGCCCACAGTCCCTCCCAGGTCCCTCTCTACACACCATGGAGGGGTCTGGTGGCCAACAGAAATGACTCGGCCCAGCAATTTATTTTTTCTTTATATTTTGGTGAGTGCGCTTCAGCAGAAAGCTAGGCACTGCTGCGTGACTTTTTATTAGCAAGGCTGCAAGGGGTACTCGCTCTCTCCTCCAGAAATGGACTATTTGCAAAAGACAGTTCTCCTGAGGATGTGCTGTAGTGTGCCTGCTGCCCTGAGTATTTGTTTTGCTTTGTCTCACAGTGAGAATGTGTATGAGCACACACGCATGCGGGTAGCTCTGGCCTAGAGTTACAGGAAAGTGTGGGGACAGGGACACTAATGTTCTCATTCTCCTCCCCCGGCCCAAACGGAGACGGTGACGGGAAAACGACTTCATCTGCAGAAGCACACCCCAAAGACAGCTCAGATGGGCAATGAAGAGAAGCAATGTGGCTCGCCAGCTGAGCAGCGCGAAACGCTCTGATATACTGCACGGCGGAACCGATTTTTAAAAATAAAAGAAAGAGAGTTGAGGCCCTTTTCTCCCCCTGGTTGTTGTTGACTCTCCAAAACACTGGGCCTGGCACGGGTTCTGATCCCTGGAGTTTGATGCACGTTTGATTCACAGACTGCTGCGTGTCTACACCAGATGGCCTCGAGTTAATGAACACAAACTCATCACTTTTGCTCACCAGGGAAATGTGCAGCTCAATCTGATTTGTACTCTACAACTAAAAATATTTGAGTATTTTTAGGGAGCATTTTACTGAGACAAAATGGCACTTCAGGAAAGCATTAAAAGAACAGGGACTAACCAGTAAACTGCAACTGCAGCCCTCTGCGCGTGGCTGAGCCGCCCCTCAGGTCACTCCGTGGCCACAATCGAAGTGACCTGCTGTGAACTGCACGGGAGTGATGGCCCCGCCTGCCCTCCACCCGCCCTCTCCTCCAGCCCCTTTGCCCTGCCCCGGGCCGCACGTGGGTCCCGAAGCACAACGTAGCACTCGTTCCAAACACTAGATCTTCTCATGTATGTAACTAGCAGAACTATTTTTCCTGGGGGACACACATACACACACACAGAGTCATTTATATTCCTTTAAAGTGTTCTTATCTCTATGTTCTTACAGATAACGATACTTTCGGGATTAAAACAATATTCATTAGATTAAGTCTGCAAGATCTCCATCGTGTCCAACTGGGACAGAACTTTGTTCACCTGGACGTTTTCTGGCCATCAGCACCAGCAATCAAAAGAGCTGACTCGATAATGAACCCTGTTTCCTACAGCTCACTTTTCCCTTCCCTGAACTCCCACATTTCTCGCTGTTCTGCTAAACCTTCGCGATCCGGCTCGCGCGTGTTAAAGAGATAGCTTCACAAGTGAGCTCAGGTCTCCCCTCTCTCCCAACAAAGTCAACAAACCCCAATCGAGCTCTTTTCTCACGAACTGCGATGGGAGATCCAGGGTCCAGACAAAGTTCCTCATAACCTTGAACCCTGGGTCTGCTCTGGGAGCTCGTTAGACATGCTGAGTCTCAGGCCTTACCCCCACCCCACTGCGTCCAAGCCTGCATTCGAAGAGGAGCCCGCGGGAACCACAGGCGGCTGAAAGTTTGAGAAGCGTCTCCTTCTCATGCCCTAATCCTGTGTAACACTTGAATCCAGACCACCAGTGTTCTAACAGGTCGTATTGTAACGGGGATATTGTTTAATCACCTTGAACTCTTCCCTATAAAGATATTTTACACGTAGCAGGTTTTTACAGAAGCCTTTGACTTTTTCATGGTGATCATCTTTACAACTAGACGTCACTCAGCTTGCTGCTTGGAAGGAAAAAGAATCATCGTTTATTACAAAATGTTCTTTGTACAGATTAGCACAAGGAGGCACACGACGCTGTTTCCACTCGCACGGAGTCTGGAAACCGGGCGGCGCCACTGACGGACATGCTTCCGGTGAAGCCTCTCCAGTTGCCTTTGGCAAGATGTCTCTGATTCACAGGCTTCTCCTGCTTCGGCAGCTGAAATGAGGTTCTCCTTCCAGCCAATTCTGGAGCAGCTGCATAGAATTAATAGGAAATAATAGTTTTCTGTGGTAGTTTTGGAAAACACATTCTTTGTCACCTTAAGGGAAGCCGAAGGCAGGTGGGAGCAGCGAGGCCTCTGGCTGCTCAGGGTGACCCCTCTTCACCCTCGCCTGCCGGGCTGCCTGCAGCCCATGGCCAAGAAAGTCTGACACGATCCCGAGAACCAGAAGCGAGCCAGAGAAGGCCTGTGTGCGGGGAAAGCTTGCTGCTGTGGAGGTGGAAGCAGAGACCCCCGTGGGTGCTGTGCCGGGAGTGAACGGCCAGGGGGCTGCCCTTGCTGCAGCCAGCCCCGGGAACAGGCCATGGTGCCCGGGGCGGGGACAAAGGGTGAGCTGGATCCAAGCACACTCAGCCCGAGGGCCCACAAAGCTGACCCTGCGAATTTGAGAGCTGCTTCCTGGTTCCAGTTCAAACGCTGCAGTGGCGGCTGATAAGCGAGTTCTAATTCAGTGAAATGACTATGCTGGTTTGGGACCAACGTAACTCAGAAATTCTTGACAATAGATTCACAGGATGTCCCAGCAGGAAGGACTTTCAATGACCTTCTCATCCAGGGTTTTCAAACTCCAATGCCTTCGGAAGCCAGTAGCGGCAGTAGGTGAGGTAAGGAGGGCCTGCAACTGCACCGTCCAACGCAGCACCCACTGGCCGCGGTGGGGCCTGAACACGGAACGTGGGGCTCCTTCAAACTGAGACGTGCTATAGGTATAAAATACAAGGGAGAAAGCAATGTACAAGAGCTCATTCATGTTTTACATTAATTTTATACTGAAAATATTTTGGATGTATTGGATGTACAAATGATGAAAATTAACTTCACCCACTTGTTTCTCATATTTTCAGTGTGGATGCGACGGCATTTAAATCACACATGTGACCCAGAGTTGTGATCTGCCTTGTCTTTCTACGGAACACGCTGGTCTGAAACGGCGGGAAGAATGGCGACCGCACCTGACTTTTTGAAAGGCATTACGATTCAAGCTTAAAAAAAGAAAAGATAGAAGACTACAGGCCAAATGCCACTCACAGGTACTGGTTTGTGACAAGTGCTTTTTTTTTAAGGGGGAGAAGTGCCCCAGTTACACAGCTGGCTAACGTAAAGCCTAAAGTGGAAGCCCAGGTGTCTCTGGACTCTCGGGGCCCAACAATTTTTCTATGGAGGCTTGTTTAACAAAGTCAAAAACTTAAATGGAGGTTCGAAGGGAACCTGTCACTTTCATGTGGTCCCTTTACTTGTCTGGGATTTGTACCTGTAAAATGAGGGGTCCTATGGTCTGAATGTTTGTGCCCCACCCCTCCAATTCACATGTTGGAAACCTGCCCTGCTAGGTGGTGGTACCTGGAGGTAGGTGCTTTGGGAGGTGATGGGCTCATGAGAGTGGGGTCCTCACGAATGGGATCTGGGCCCTCATAAAGGGGGCTGACAGAGCCCCCTTGCCCTTCTGCCATGTGAGGACAAAACGAGAAGTCTGCCCCTGGAGGAGGGCCATCGCCTGCCCCAGTCGGCGCCCTGATCTCCAGAGCGGTGAGAAATAAATGTCTGTTGTCGATAAGCCATCCAGCCTGTGCTATTTTGTCATAGTTGCCTGAACGAACCAAGACAAAGGGGAGATGAGAAGGCCTCTTGGTCCCCTTGGGCTCCCACAATCTAGCCTTCATGGGCCTCACAGAGAGAACTCAGGAGTGAGCCTGCCACGGGCTATAAGGGCGCTGAGGCTGCAGGGCCCAGTGAGCAGCCACGGGGAGACAGCGGTTCTCCATGAACTGAGTCCTGTACCAATCTTATTCCATAAATATTAACTGATTTCCAGTGAGTGTCAGGCCCTGTGCGAGGCACAGCATGGAGGGAGTTTACAAAGGCAACTCAGGCAAGGCCTCTTTATCGCTGAGGGGTTGGAGGAAGAGAGAGGGCTCCAGGGACATCACCAAGGTGCACGTTAGCAGATGGGCAGGACGCCACGTGGCTGCAAAGGAGACAGCAGTGCCACAGGGAGTGAGGGGTGGTGTCAGCCAAGAGTTGGGGTTTTAATTAAATCTTGAAGAATGAAAAAAGGGGAGAATGGGGAAAGATATTCTAGGCAGATGGAGTGGTGTGCATGCGCCGATGAAACCACGGGAAGAGCGCAACAGGATTCGACGGTACGGAACCACTTCCTTGCGTGTTGCGGAAGCCATCGGCAATGGCTGCCTTGCCGGTCCCGACAGCAAAGGTGGAATCTGCTGCTCCTATAAATGTTGATGCTACCAAAAGCAACTTCTGAATATAAATGCCAGCAATTGAAATGACAAATGTATTCTGTTTTAGTTGTAATTGTTTTAATTCATGATCATCACAAATAATTTGCATTATGTAATCATGTTTTAAAACTAATAGATGTATTACATATGATTATTCAGATTTTGTAGGCATTGTTTTTATTCCATTTTCTTAGGCTGGCATTCTACATGGTGCTGGCATTCTCTTCATCAGATTAAAAAAATCCAAGAACCAAAATGCCGGGTCGGCCAGATTTTTCAGACAGAGCCAGCCCCAGAGCAGCCATTTCCTCCTTCTCCTTCGCGCTGGTCTCTGAGACTCGTCACACATGCCGCTTCTTCAGCAAGCCTTCGCTCCCCCATCGCCTCTCACATCCCAGCTACCTGTTAGACCCAATTTCTGCCAACCTATGACTCTTTCCAGTATGACATATGACTGCAAAGTGTTAATGAGTAAGGAAATCAATATTGTAGCTGCCTCAGTAGTGTGAACCGAACTTTGAAAGAAAAGCCAATTATCCTGGATGTAAGTTGGGAAACAGGCTTTTGGCTATAATGCTGGATAGACCTCAAAAAAAGAAATCTCCTGGGGAGAAGGCCCTCATACCTACTCAAATGCAAAGCAATTTACTAGCCCTGCCAACGGAAGGACTAAGCAAATGCTGATAGTTCAGACACGTAAGTATTCTGATACTCCGTCTACATGATCCCATGATTTACAAGCAAATTCTTAACTGCAGGATTGAATTAATCAATCATAAATCTATCTAAATATGAACCCATTTTATATGAAGGTTATTTTAGATGCACAGACCAGCTTCATCATTCATTCATTCATTCATTCAACAAATATTTATTTTGTGCTTCCTCTATATACAAGGCAAAGACCAGCTAGGGTGAATGTTTCAGTGAACTTAGTCCAGTAAGATAGAGAAGACTTTTGCTTTGATAACTATAATATAGAACATATATATGATAATAATTTATTGACTGATCAGAAAGTCAGGTATGCGTCAAGGAGTAGTGAGCAATATGGTGGACCTAATCACTTAAGATCATATTGTACAGAGCTCTGAATGACAGGCTATGGAACCTTGAAGGTTCCATAAAAGGGTTTTTCACGAGAGAGAAGCACAATCAAAATGCAACTTTGGGACACGGTAGCAGATAGATAAGTTAGAAAGGGTGAGACTAGAACCCAGTGACCAGGTAGGAGGCAGGGGGAACAGCCCACGCCAGAGCAAGTGTTAAGATGGGAATGAAGGAATGGGCAGAAATGAAAGAGATAAAGACAAAGGAAACCCACCGGTGAGTCAGCTGGCAGGAACAAGGGAGAGTGCCGGGGAGGAGAGCAGGGCTTTAAAAAAATGGGGGCGTGCAGGGAGGAGCTGACTTGAAAGAAAGATCAACAATGTTGCTTTAGACATGCTAATTTTGAGATCCAAATAGGGTATCCCGTTGAAAATAACCATAAAGCAGTGGGAAAGGTGGACCAGAAGGTGAAAGAGGGAGATAAACTGGGCTTTATTGGATATCCATCAATCGTTTGTTTAGCTAACATGTACATTTACTATAAGCTGACTGGGTACCAGGCACTGGGCTAGGGATTGAAGGTACAATGATGAACAAAACATAATCCCTGCCCTAAAGGAGTTTTTGGACTGAAAGAGGAAACAAACCAGTAGTGGTTATAATAAAAAGGATAAGTGTTATAAGAATGCAGGTGCTATAAAAACACACCAAAGGGGACTTAAGCCAGAATATTGGAGCCAGGAAAGGGAGAGAGGACTGTTCCCCCAGCCTCCTACCTGGTCACTGGGTTCCAGTCTCACCCTTTCTAACTTATCTGCCACCTTGTTCCAAAGTTGTGTGTGAGGAGAGAGAACAGGGAACCACAGACTGGTGACTTCAGTTGGGGGAATGGTGAGTGACTGAATATATAGATGCACTAACTAGAAAGAGGGAATTCTGAACCACAACCTGCAGCAACTGTCCCAGAAAGCCAAACAAGAACCCCTGTAGCAATTGGTCCCAAACAGCCAGGACTTTGTTAGTAACTGACAGCTTGCCTAATTTTTGCTTCCAACCTAGGAACAACTAAAGGAAGCCAAATATGTACTCCTAACAAATCACATAGGTCATCCCTCGTCTAGCTAGCCCACCTGCAACTTCCCCATGCCGACTTCCTCCAATCAGGGCACACCTGAAGCCTTCTCTTTTTCTTACTATAAATCTTTCCCACTCCTTCTAGCCTCTGGGTCACTGCCAAATGCAAGTGACGGTGGCTGACTGCCTTGTTATAGTAAGTTCTGAATGAATAGCCATTGCTTGTTCACATTAGGGGGACTCTGCTTACTTCACAATATTTGGGGCGGAGGGTGAGCAGAACTGAGAATGGAGTTTGGACTAAGGAGAGTGGGGAGTCAACAGCCACATCAGACATGACCTAAGCCAGGACAAGGAGACTGAAGTTCATGCTGAGTGCAAAGTCATCCACACAGAGATGAGAGCTGACTCTCACTCTTGAGTCCCATCTTTTTAGGACTAGTTTTCAGAGAATGAACAAAAGAATGGGTGGGGATAAGACTCTGTTTTCTGAGTCAAGGACCTAAAGCCATCCACTCTTTGCCCACCATATAAGAAGTAGAAGGTCCAT
The DNA here is from genome assembly GCA_004026765.1 of Micronycteris hirsuta. Lineage (NCBI taxonomy): Eukaryota > Metazoa > Chordata > Mammalia > Chiroptera > Phyllostomidae > Micronycteris > Micronycteris hirsuta. The sequence goes on from PVJI01000134.1 coordinate 28,563, forward strand.
GGATGCCCTGGGACCCTTAGAGGACTTTGTGAATTTGGAACACTGAGCAAGAGGTGACATTTGAGCTGCCCCTAACACACACATAGACACAAACACAATATAACAAACCAAGCAAATAAACAAAACACAAGGAAGACAGGGAAGAATGGCTGAATTATGACTCTGAGTCAGAGTAGGCTGTCAAATGGTCAGAGTAAATAAAAACTTGAATTAGCTAAAATGCCTCCATTTTGAACAAAGGCTGCAACCAGACGCTGTATTTGACCTTTAGGTCCCTCCTATCGTGTTTAACTTCATGCAAACACACCTTCATTTACCAAACTTCTTTAGAGTGAACTTAAAATGCCAGAAAAGAAATGGAACCCTGAATAAGATGCTTATTTTAATTATGCTGTATTTTAATAGATATGTTTACAATTTTGAAACTATATGTATCTGATTTCTTCATAAGATCTTCCAAGCATTCTTGATTTTCATATCATGTGGGGGATGAAAAAGGGAGAGAGTGTGTGTGTGTGTGTGTGTGTGTGTGTGTGTGTGTGTGTGTGTTGAGAGGAGGGCCCTTCAATCACTTGCTCCAAGACTTTCCCTTTTCTCCTGAGGAAAAAGAAGCCTGTGATCTCACACACACTTAGAATTAAATTGGACATTTAAAAAAACTACATCTATTGACTCAGGCTGGCCCGCCACTCATTCTTAGTAACCTATTCCCATCTTACGGACCAGAAAGGAGACTGAGGCAAAAGGGCGGGGGGCAGACTGTCCACAACAGCCTTGGCGAATCGTGTCTGCTGACACCCACAGTCGCGAGCAGCCACCTCCCACAGCAGCTCTGGGCTCGAGCACGTGACTTACTTTAGCCAATGGAATATTGGCAAAGTGAGCAGATGCCTGACAAGCGCTTGCTCATCAGGGCCCAGCACGCTGCACCACCCTGGGAGGCAGCCTAGCCCTGGGCTAAGGCCCCTGAGGAGGAAAGACAGTGTGAAGACAGAGTTCCAGACATCACAACTGCTCCAACAGAGGCCAGGCTCCAGGTGACCCACCAACTAAAAGTAGTCACCTGAATAAGCCTAGGCAAAATCAACAGGATGGCCCAGCCCACCCACTGAATCATGAGAAATAGGAAAAGTTATTTTCATTTTAAGCCACTAAGTTTTGGGTGGCTTGTTACACAGTGACGGCTAACCAATACACTAAGGGAAAAGAAATCTGTCCATGGCAGTCATTCATGGACCCGAGAGTAGACCTGAAGTCTTTGCATCCACCTCCTCACACAGGAAGGGAGGATGTCTTGGTGAACTGAACTGTCCCCGACTTGGAAACTCGAGATTCCAAGTTCTAGATTCACTCAAAAATCACTGTGGTTAGCTCAACCATTTTCTTAATGATTTTTGACTCTGATTCTATGCAACATACTCTTTCCCTTAAAGACATTGGCTATGGCTGGCTTTGTATGCTTGAGGGTAGAGGAAATCAGCCACTACCCCCTAGATCAATATTAGAAGTGGTGGCTGATGAGGTATCTTTGTACCATGGGACAGAGAGAGAAATGACAGAGAGACAGAGACACTTGACTCAAGGACACACACAGCTGCTGGTACAAGGGACAGGAAAAGAACCCAGGGCTTCTCACTCCGAAGCCAGCATCTTTTAGGCAATACATGCTACTTCCTTAGCAAGAGGGGAACACTCCAATCCTGCAGCTCAGGGAAAACAATCACACGTCAGCTCTAGGCATTAGGCTGCCATTTGGGACCACAGGGCATTCTGCCTTCAAAGACTTCAGGGTGACCAGCAGAGCCACAAGGGGTGTCGCAGCAAGACACTCAGCAAGACTGAGGATGAGTTAATTTATTAATTCATTACTGATGCCCACATATGTCTGACCAGGATGTGAGAGCACAGGGCTGTGGATTACAGATTATTTCATGTGACTGACTATGTAAAACTAGATACATAAAACTTGTTATTTATAGGACATTATTTTAAAATCTCTTTTTGTTGTTCTTTTGCTAGTGAAGCCTTCAAATTCATGCATACGGTTTAAAAACAATATTATACGTTTTGCAGTAGAAAAGCTGTTGGCTTGTATGGGAGGGCCACCAGGGCCACCTCCCCCACCCCACCCCCAAGTAAGAAAGTGTTAGATTTACATTTGTCAAATAAGGAGAACTGGGTCACCTACTGTCACTAAGCTCTCCCACGCACTGATTAGTAGACAATTAAAAAGTGACTTGGGAATGCAATTTGCAAATGGATGGTGCTACAGAAGCATGCATTCCACTTCGGAAGAAAAAAAAAGAAAAAGAAAAACATATGCCACAAACAAATTTTAATCATCGTAAATCATGCTTCAGTTTATTCAACTGTAATAATGCTATTTGTTGGCTCATTATGAGGTTTCATACCACCTTGAAAACACTGAGCGCGCCTGCACAACGTACAGCATGGATTGTTGCGTCTGACATGTGAACTAATTACATCCAAATTTTGCTCTGCCTTCATTTCAGCCTGTTGGGAAGGCACATAGACACAGCGCCCAACATGCGGCCTGGAACCCCCTGCTTCGCTCAGTTGTCAACCAGCCCAAAGGTAGTCAGAAAAAAAGAACAACTGAGACCACGAGATAGGTAAAGCTGGTAGTAAACCCTAGGGGTGGTGACTGCTATATTCTTGCAGATGTACACCTCTAAGAGTTAGTTGATTTGAAGCAAAAAGGGGAATATAAAAATGATGAACAAGTCAGGGGGTCTATCAAAGTGTAATGTGGTTAACATTTATTGAATGCTCATATAAGATGCCATTCCCTTTCCATACATTGTCTCACTTTATTCTCCCAGCAAGCTAAGAGGTAGATATTTTTATAATCTACATTTTATGTATGAGGGCATTGAGGCCAGAGAAGTTAAGAAACGTAACATCTGTCCAAGGTCACCCAGTAGCACGGCTGGGACTGGAACCCAGCTGTCTTGCATTTGAGTGTGTGCCCGAAGCCACAAACTGCAGACAGGGGAGGCCCAGGGGTTTGAAGCTCTGGGTTATAAGGCCAGCTTGGCACAGGGCTCCGAGGCCTTCTCTGAGGTCCCCTTCTGGTTACATCAGTGAATGCGTCACTGACCTCTGCTTTGACTTCTGTGCTTCTCTGTGAGACACATCAATGCGGTAGGACATACAACCTGTTACCTCAAGATCAACAGTTCAGGGTAGCTGGGGGACACCTGAGGGTCCCCAGATTGTTTTCAGGGTCCACAAGTCAAAACTGCTTTCATAGTAATACTAAGGTATATTTCCTTTTTTCAGTCTTATTCTCCCATAAGCATAGATGGAATGTTCCAGAAGCTACATGAAGTGTGATGGCTTCACTTTGATGGCTAACGGAATGTATGCTTGTGTTTTGAAAATCTCAGTTTTGACTTCTAATATGGTAAATATCAATAGATATATCCCTCAAAAACAAAAGTTAACGGGGGTCCTCAATAATTTTTAAGCATTTAAAGAGGTCCTGAGGTCAAAAAGTCTGAGACCTTCCACTCAAGGTCATGCCCATTAGACCAACAGAAACAAAATAACCTAGAGTCTCAAACACTGAAGAATAGAACTTAAGAACAAAAAGACTGGCGTTTTGGTACAGCTAATTACTAACAAGCCATTTTAATTCCTTGAAAGGAGCAGATCTGGCTGACTCACACGACACAGGAGGATGAGAGTGGGAAAGAGGGCTGCTTGATAAGGACCTTGTGGGTTAACTCTTCCCTAAAATCCTTACCCATGAGCCCACCACTGAGGAGGCGTCGCAATGTCGGGGGAAGGAATGCGCCAGTAGAAAACTGAGTCACGAGCATGCCTCAGTTAGCAGCTGTCGTGACCCAGGCCTGCCTTCCTCATCAACAGCTGAGTGTGCAAGGTGGGCGATCCTTAAACAAGCCGTTGCCTCTGTGAGCAAGAGGCTGATGAAACTGTGGCCTTTAACTAAACTGGGTGTGGTGTGCCAGGGTGGTTAAGAGCAGGAGCATCAGAGAATTAATATTGACCCAGCCCTCCTGCAAATCAGGAGCTTGGTGCATATTTTCTCATTTGTTCTACACAATAAACTTCTGAGGCCCATGTGACTAAATCCATCTTGGAGATTAGGACATTGCAGCTGAGTGATGAAGGCAGTTATCCAGGCTCAAACATCCAAGACTATGTCGTAAGACTAAGGACTGAGTGCTAAGGTACCCAAGACTACAGACTCGTCCGCTACACGGAGGTTCCCAAACCTAGCTGTGCGTCAAAATCACTCAGGGAGTTTTAAATGTTTCACATTTCTTGGCCCTGCTCCTACAGATTCAATTTCAATAGATGTGGGTGGGGCTCCAGAATTCACAGAACCCTACAAACAATCAACTTTCAGCTTTGTTTTTTAATAGCTATATGATTAGTTGGATGAGTCATTTCACATTTGAAAGCCTTTTCCACACCAGAAGTACTGGCTGGCTTTCTTTTCAGGGCCATTTTTTTTTGTGCTCAAAGACCCAGTATTTTTGTTATATTTTGCTCATTGCTCTTCACATGCAGCGAAGCATAGACTCAGCCAGCAGAGAAGTGGACAGAGGTACTCTTCAGAGCTCCAGCGGGGGGTCCAAACTTTTAGCATCTCTGGACCACACTGGAAGAAGAAGAGTTGTCTTGGGCCACACATTAAATACATTACAACATGTAATCACACACACAAAAAATCTCATAATGTTTTAAGCAAATTTACGACTTTGTATTGAGCTGCATTCATAGCCATCCTGGGCTGCATGCAGCCCGTGAGCTGCAGGTTGGACACCCCTGTATGGTCATACCTACACATTTCTAGATTTTGATTCTGCATATGGGTTTCTGCAATATCTCCCCACCCCAATCTGCAGGTACTTGGTAAACACTTTTCAACTGAATTGAACTGTGAACGTATACCATCCTCACTCTGCAAAGTAGGCTTCATACAGACCGTTTCCCTTCATGATTTTGTAGAACATTTCTATTTTGACAACGCCCAAACCATCCCAAAATAAAAAAGTGACCAAAATAAGTTTGAGAGAGAGAGAAGTAGGGGGGGAGGTTTAATATTCTCACTGGCTCTGACACACATCCCCCTCCTTGTCCTTAGCCGGGAGCCTTTGCTCAGCGAAAGTGCATTGTATACGGAGCTTTCAGACAGACTATGCCCACAAGCAGCCACCGGAAGCAACACAATTTCCTCAAGCCATTAGCCCCCGGTCTTGACAAATTAAACACCAATGAAACATTCTTATTATTGATAAATGTAAAACGGGCATGGTAAAGCATGAGTAGAAACAGGCAGAATGATCTCAGCATGGTCCACCTTCCCCACGCACGACTCTGTCCAGAAATCTGCCCCACGACCGCATGGAAACAGTATGCCTGGAGTCGGGAATCAAAGAACTAGCATCTGCATCCTGGGCTCTGCCACTACAAGTTGTGCGACCTTGGAAACAATCAGTGTCAGACTGCCGCAGAGGCGGGATCCGGTGGGACCACCTTGCGCTCACTGGAGGAGCAGACGAGAGCGTGTCCATGAACGTGCCTTCTCACCCTCAGTTATGCTGGCTGGTACTGTTGGTGTGGCTGGGCAGCAGCAGGCGAAGCCCTGCCGGCACCCCGCTCTGAGGTCAAAGGCCCTGGGTGCGGCTGGTGCACATGTGCCCCCATCACTCACTGGTGGGGACCTCCAGCCCTGCCTGGAAAAGGGAACCCAAAGAGGCAGGTGGCGTTCGGCCAGTGACACTATGCCCGTCTGATCTGCCAGGTGCAAGATCAGGCCTTGGGGGCATCGGTGCAGCTGGTCCTGGGGTAAGGACATGAGTAGCCTAGAGCTATGTGGCCGGAGCAGTGACTCCAACGCGGTTGTTGAATTCAGAGATGACTCCAACAAGAGGAAAATGATTTTGAAAACAATCAGGTTCAGGTGTAGATTTCGAAATGGAACACTGTCCTCTTTTTGTTTTAGAGTGACAGGGTAACGGTCAAGGTAAATGGAATCTGATAGAAGCTTTTATTCTGACAGCTTAACAGAGGCCCAGTGGCTGGGAGCAGAGAGGGTCATTCTCCGAATTTCAAATCCAAACACTACGAAAGGAAAGGAGGCGTTCAAGGTGAAGGAAAAGGCAGCCCACTTTTCTTTACCTGCTCTGCTTTTGTCCTTCACACACTTTACACTTGAGGGAGAAACTAATGACATTGACCTTGGGGCCCCCCTTCCACCCAGTGATGTACACAGCTGTGGCGGGCAGTCCCCACGGGCCCCTGCCCGCTGCAGCATGCTCTGTTAATGTGGCCCAGCCAGCAGCTGACTGAAAACAGTGGCAGGCAGGCACTAGGCACACGACCCCTGACACTGTGGGCCTTTTTTCCTCCTCTCCGCCAGCAGCCAATGGGCGGGCTCTCTCCGCCAGCTGCCATGGCAACAAGAAGACTGCTCTGCAGTGCCCAGAACAGATGTCACATGAGCGAAGATGAATGTGGTGGGGGCGGGGAGCATGTGGTGGGGGCAGAGGGGGATGAGGGACACATTTGGAGTTAAATGGTCGCACCAGAGGGAGTAAGGCACATTTTGAAGCAAGTGCAAAGCGGTAACATCTATTTTCTTTCTTCTCCCTGTCCTTTAAGTTCTAAACCCACACGCGCGTGCGCGCGCACACACAGGTCCTTTCATTTTGGCTTCTGAGGTGCTGCAGCTCTCTGGCTTTCATGCCGAACACGAAAGCTCTGATTTCTCAAAGCCTTTAACGAACACCGCCTCCGTTGCAGAAGGGCAAGCAGGCGCCAAGGAACTGGCTGGACGGCTCTGTGGTGGTGAACTGGAGAATCTCAGAACCGCACAGAGCTGAGACGAGATCCATGGGGATTGTAATGGCAAGCGCATGGCCTCTGTAGGCAAACAACAGACCCTGTTTCACTCTTGTTGCCACTAAAATGGAAGGGCTCCTACTTCCCTCCCCGCTGGTGTAGGCCCTCTGATCGTACCACTCCTAAGGCCATTCTGTATAGACTAAACCAGGGCAAGGCTTATCAATCTACCTGCCTGAGCAACAAAGGCTCTTTTGTCGTCTCTAAAATAGATCCTATCCTTGCTAAAATACTGAGTTTAAAATGTTTCCACTGCCTTCCATTTATCTTCCACTGAAATTAACAAGCAGAGCCTGTGCACGCAGGCGCGCCCGCTAAACCTATATATTAGTAGGTAAGATAAGAGTGATATAGCAGCAGGCAGGCACTAGACGCTGCAGGCCTTTTTTCCTCCCTGCTTGCAGCCAATGGGCAGGAACCTAATCCTGTTCCTGTTATCAGACCACATGAATCAGTGAGACCGGAGGGACGACGCACAGTCCTGTCCTAATCCGATGGATGAAACGCACTAAATGTGCCAGAGGATGGGAAAACGTTGCTTCACATTATTTTGTACTTGTCCTTAATTCCCCCAACAAACATTCATGGCGTGCCGGCTTTGTACGAAGTGCCACACTGACGGATGCGAAGCAAGGGAAGGTCCCACTTACAGTCAGGAAGGAAAAGAAGCATGGGAGCTCTCAGAACAGGCTGGAGGAAGCGAGCACAGCCAGCTCAGCAGGACGAGAACACGGGCGAAGGTGGGCTCTGAGGAGAGTCCTGGGGTGTGGGGAGACGAGCGTGCCGATTCTGTGACAGACACTTGACCTGTATACCACTATCATATACTGCTTGCGACACCCTAAGAAGTAGCCATTATTATCCTATGTAACGAATCGGGGGGTCTGGGCTCAGAGGGGTTAAGGTCAAACCATTAGCAAGCAGCAGTGTCACTGTCGGCCCAGTCCTCCCCACACCTCCACAGGGGTCTGCTCCATCAACCACACGCACGTTGCCACAAAGAATGCAGCTGTGCGTGCACACACCACGTCCTGCTCTTCACTTCAGCAATAACATCAGTGAAATTGTGGGCTTCGAACACACCCTGCATAGTTACTAATACATGTTGAGACAAACACATAACTATTTAAATTTATAAAGGTCATCTGGATATACCTCGCAGTCATTTTGTGTACCACATGGGTACATACATCGCGCTTCGGGAGCCCCTGCATTTTCCCACGCTGGCCTTGAAAGATGAGTGGGATCTTGGCCCGCAGAGAATGTGAATTCACTCAAATGTCACTCCAGCTTAGTCCAGGTTATTCTGTGCATAAGTCACCCACAAAATGAAAATGTCTCCTTGGTTCTCACAAGAATGCTCTCTTCTATCATTATTCTGACCAGTAAGTGGAATCCTAAGGTGCCTGCAAAGCACACGAATGCAGTGGACCAGAATAGAAGACTGAAGGCCGGCAATATCCTTCTCAGCATTGCTCCTGGAAGCTGCCCTTGCAGGGCAGACTCCACCCCGACGCGGTTCTGTGCCACTGCAGCAACAGGCTACTACCACCAGAGGGCAGTGGCACAAACCAGATTTCCATTTGGACCCAAATGTGGATGCACAGTTTAATAATATGTAAAGCCTATTATTACAAGCTTTTCCTTTCCCCACTCCCTATTAATGAACAAATGCCCAGGGGTAATGCAGATATTTCTAAATACAGTGCAAGAAAGGGCAATCTGTACTCATACTCAGAGAGTCTAACACACAGTAATGAGTGGGAATGAAAATAATCACCTAGATGCAACTAAACCATTAAGGCTAAAGATTTAGCTGCCTGTATGGCTGTGTACATAGAAACAGAGACACCTGACTCCAGAAATAGGCACCTTTAAAACATTTCTTTCACAAGTTCTTACTTAGAGTTCACAATGATGACTGTAATGATAACCACAAAGCTACAAGAGGGGGGGTGAGAGGAATTGCCCCTTTATTGCTGGGCATACAAAGGGGGATTTTTCTCTTTGACTAAGGTAAGTGAATGAATTATTCAGGGCCTTTCCATGGGCATTTAAAAATCATAACTCCATGCTTTAAACAATAGCACAAATTTAAAAAATTAAAAAGAAGAACTGACTAATCCCCCGGCCACAAAATATCAACTAACGTTTACCCATGACTGTTCAGGGCCCTACCATGCAAATGAATAACTCTTGGTGTTGGCAAAGCAGAGTCTTTTGGTGCTCCTACTGGTTTTAACACCATAGCAGAGAACACCACAGACTGCAAGGGGTACTTCTGGTAGGCAACCTATCCATTTACCTGTGAACAAAGGCATGGAAATAACCCTGCTATTTGCTCAATTCATGACAGAAAGGAAGATTCTCTGGTCCTGTATCTTCACAACGGTTTGAAATCTAAGGGCCTCGGGAAAAGCAGGATGCAGGCAGCCTTGTCTGTGGAGTCACCCCATGAAGCCCTGATATTTGTAAAAATTGCGTGACAGATTACTAGGTACCTCCACGCAGCGTGTGAGAAAAGCGTATGGAATTCAGATCAAATAACTCTGGCTCTCTAAATGTCCTACATGGGTCACCTTGGGAATGTGAATGAAACCCTCAGGCTTTGGTTCCTCCTCGGGCAGGTAGGAAAGCAGATCCTGAGCTACTCCCCACATGGGAGTGAGGGTCTCTCATGGCACATGGGACAAAGCACTGAGAACTGCTGAGATTTATTTTAAAACATTTCACTTTTATTTCCCCCATTTCATAGACAGAACTAGAGCTTTAAAGACCTGTCCACGGTCATGGTCAGTAAAGGCAGAGCAGGACTCCAGCCAGGGGTCCTCATCCAAGGCCGTGGTTCTTCCCACCCCTCCATGGTGTTTTGGTCAGCTTGAATTGCCCTAACAAAGTACCCCAGGCTGGGTGGCTTAAAACAAAGGCATTCATTTGTCACAGTTTGGGAGGCTGGGAAGTCCCAGATAAAGGTGCCAGCAGGGGAGGTTTCATTGTGAGGACCGTTCGGACTTAGAGTTGGCCGCCATCTCACTCTGTGCTTACCTGACCCTTTCTTTGCATGCAGGTAGAGAGAAAGAACGCTCTGGTGCCCCTTCTTATACAGGCACCAGTCCCATCATGGGGCTCCGCCCTCATGGTCTTATCTAACCCTAAGTACCTCTCAAAGGCCCCATCTCCAAATGCCCTCACAGTGGGGGCTAGGGCTTCAACATGAGCATTTGGGGGGCACAACACAAATATTCAGTCCATACAAAGGGTAACAGTGGCCTTCTTTATCCGGTCACATCTTTTCAGTTCGGGCCAACAAATACTTGCTGACAGGAGCCAGGCGCGAGCACAGTGCCAGGCCTCCGGGAAGACGGGGATGAGTGAGAGAGCTCCCGGGAAACGGTCTGCAGGAAGGAGCGCTGTGGCACGTGGACGTCTGTGGCAGTCACAGCGCCGTCTGTCAGGGCAAACGGCACGAGATCATCTTCCGGTAGGTGTGCCTGAAACAGCTGGAATGCAAATCTGGCAACTAATCAGTATGTGATGTTTGACAAGATAATTAATGTAGTAGTAGTTTGCTGAGGAAGGTGGGGGAAGGTAAGGAAGAAGGGCCTATAGATGTTTGTAAGAAGACACAAAGGATCCGTACCTCTTGGTAGGAAAGGATCAAACCCAGTTATATCATGATGATTGTAGCATAGCTGGATATTTACTAAGTATATTTAATTTTTCTTAATTGAGTTGCCAAAATTAAAACTACTTTCTGGATTGGAAAACTGAAAGGGTAAGCGGCTCAGCTTCAATGAACATACGAGTACACAGGGTGACTTCTGCGTGGCACCAGTATGCATGTGTAAGCGAGTGTCTGTGTACCTATGGAGTCCGTAACAAGCGCTGTATTTCATATATAATCTCATTTAATTCTGATAACAAACCTATGAGAAAATTTTGTTATCCACACTGGGATAATTTTTAAATGAAGACCAGAAAAGTCAAGGATTCATGAATAGTGACTGAATACTAGAATATTCTTGCCAACCATTCAAGCATTATTTTGATTCCTCTCTCTCTCTCTCTCACACACACACACACACACACACACACACACACACACAATTCCCCACCCCACCTTCTCCCAGGTCTAGCTCTTAGGGTTTTTTTCTGCTGTTACACTGGGTACCCTACTTCATCTTGGTAAGTACATGGGCGTGAGGCTGGGCCTCTTTTGAAGGCAGAGATGTTTGAAAGGGGATTAACTTATGTGAATTTCCACTTCCCTTCCAAATTAGACACGGACCCCGAGAGAGAGAAGACTTGGTTCCATCCTCTCTGGAAGCCAGCTGGGCACCCCCTTGGTGAGCACGGCCAACCTCTCCTAAGTGGCCCAAGAGAGAAGGGCCCCAGTTCCAGTCCCCATTTGAGGCAGAGACATGCGACCGTGGCACGTTGGAAAGCAGGCCTGGGGACTATGGTAGACTGAATCATGGTGACCCCCAAGTGCCCACGTCCTAATCCCTGGAACACGTGAATCTTACTTTCTATGGCAAAGACTTGGCAGATATGATTAAAGGAAGGGTATGCGATGGGGAGATTATCTTGGATTATCTGGTGGGCCCTCAATGACACCACGTGTCCTTCTAAGATGCAGGTAAACGGAGCTTGGACACAGAAGAGGAGGAGGCCACGTGACCTCCGAGGCAGAGACGGGGGTGATGAGGCCACTAGCTGAGCAATGTCGGCAGCCGCTCGAAGCTGGGAGAGGCAAGAGAGGGATTCCCCTCCAGATGGAGGGAGCACAGCCAGCGGAAACCTTCGATTCTGGCCCGGGGACACTAACTGTCAGAGAACGAATTTCTGTTGCTTTAAGCCACTGGGCTTTTGGAAGCTTGTCACAGTAGGTATAGGGGACTGTGGTAGGGGCAAAAAGAGGTTTGGCAAATTAGAGAAAGGAAGATGGTTTCATGCACCAACCACTGACTTCATCTCACCAAATGCTGTTCTATGGCTGTGATATTTAGCAATTTCTTGTGTTAAGAGAGACAGCAAGATAGGCCTTGTGGTATGGAATGCTGCGGTCAATGCAGGAGTTGACTCCTGCAGGTCTAGAAAACACGTGAAACAAAGCAGCAGTTCCTCGAACCTCTGAATTTGGGCTCTTGGTGGCAGCAGTGAGTGCATGCAGGAGTCGACTTTGGAATACAAAGAACTGCAGAACCATGCTTTGTGACGGCTGCGCAGCTGTAACATTTTCCGTGAGTGACTGCAGTTCGGGTCCTGAGTTCCCAGGTCTCTTTAGCTTCAACAGCTCTGAGACCAGAACAAGGACTGTATGCCGTGGTAAGTCGGCACGCTGGCTTGCAGTTACACATGTCTTATGGGAAGACAGCAAAATGATCGTGTGTAACCTTGTAGGCTAAGGAGTTTGGGTTTTACTCTAAATGTCATGGGGAAGCCACAGGCAAGTTGACACAGCAGAAGGAAATGACCGGAGTTGGACTCAGGAAGAGGCTCTGACTGCCCTGCGTGGGTAGGTGGTGTGGAGAGAGGCCAGCAGCTCAGGGGTCCAGGAATGAGGGGACGAGTGGGGAAATGAGAGAGAAGGCGCGCTGGAGATATATTCAGAGGTGGAATCTAGGTTAATCTGGTTACTTGGAGGGGAGGAGTGAGGAAAAGGTGAATCAGGGATGACTCCTAGGAGCCTGGCATAAGCAAGCTAAAGATGGTGGTAGGGACAGTGGGAAGAGCTGCGGGCTTGTTTCAGGGAGTGTGGGGATGGTAACGAAGCCTCCAGTTTAGGAAATATTATGTTAACAAACAGAAATAACAACTAAGGGGTGGATTATGGGGATCTGGAACCAGAGGGTAGTTCTAGCCATAAATTTTGAGCATCATTGACAAAGAGATGACATTTAAAGTATGCTAGGAAAAAAGGAGCAAAAACTTGGTAGCATTGGTAGGTAGGTTATTTGAAAATGTTTCTCTCTCTCCCCCCACCACCCCACCCCACACACACAATACACACACAGAAGCCAAATATAATAACTTGTCAGGGCTTAACTGGAGAGCTTAGGGAGTTGCTGACTATTTGGCTGCAATCTGAGAGCTTTGGGAAGAAAATTAAATAATCAAAGCTGAACAAAATTATAAAATTCATTCAAAATTTAGGAAAGACAATTAAATAATCAAAGCTGGAGCAATTCTGAAAAACGCTTGTTGTTATCCAATCACTGCCTAATGCCTTTACCTTTCGCTTTGGGTACCTTTCTTTGAAATGGCACTGTATAGAGTGAAGACGTTCGGCTGCCAGGCCAGTGAACGTCGAGGTGGACTGCGGCGGGCACTTGAAGACGGCGGCCATGTTGAAGGTGTGGCTGGGTGAATGGGTGGCTGGGTGGCTGGGCAGGTAGACAGATGAATGAACAAACAGGCCGAGGGACTGAGAGAAACGAATTTTAAAACAATTTTATATTCAACATATAGTGGGTTATTGGACATTCACCCAAAATTTTATCCAGAGGGAAGGCTGTGCTTGCTCTTCCTGATGCTTTGAGGAGTCGGGAAGGAGGTGGGCCATGTGGCCAGGAGAACAATCTGTAGATTGCCTAACTCTGTATCGGTGATCAAAATATTTAATTCCTAAATGAGAAAGAGTCACATTTTCAGGACGAAAGAGTCAGATGTGAATGCCTCCCGCCCCACCGAAGGCCACGACTCCGGGCCGAGTCTTGGAAAGTGTTGGCCGTGACAGGTTCACCTGGGAGGTAAACCATCTACACTCGATAATCTGAAAACAATTAATAACACATCAGATTATCTCCTCCAATTAATAGCATTGGCATGTAATTCCACCATGAAACTCTGAAAAAGAAATCACGAAACGCAATCACAAAAAGATTCCGAAGTCTTGGTCCAAAGGCGAGAACACCTCCCCGAGTTTGTGCAAAGCCTTCAGCTCATTGGAGCTGTGAAGCAGCCGTCAGAGGCTGGAGCAGAATCCGGCACTTTCGAGGTCAGGGAACTCCTGGGAAGCTTTCCTGTCACCCTGACCCTCCTCTGCAAGACGCCCCTCTAGTCTGAATGGAAGTGAGCAGACTGCTTCCGCGTTCTTCCTCTCCCAGGGTTGTTGGTGAGCCTGGTGTCTGCAGTCCAGCCAGCTTCGCACAGAACCACAGTTATGATGGAAAATCACTTTGGGTTTCTGGCTCCTCAGCAGTACTGCACATCTAATTAGCTCAACAATTGGTCCCTGTGATAAAATCAGCCACTTTTATGTTCAAATGGCTGCTCCGTGGTAAGCAATACCGTCACTCTAAACTTCACATAAGAAGAAGTTGCTGAAGAAGCTGGTTACTAGGAGGTCACTGGGGGGCAAACTAGTGAAGACTATTAAATTAGGAACCTAAGTCAATGTATTTATAGTTAGGACATAGGGGTCCCACCAGGGCTCAAATAACAGGAATTCCCAGAACGCAGCGACAGGGCCAGAAATGCCAACTCTTAAAGGGGAAACAGCACGCAGATACAAAACGCATGGAAGGAGTCCTCCGCAGAGTCCCCCCATGCTGAGAAATGAACCTAAATGTGGATGATGAGGCGACAGAGGCCTACGTCCTGGTCTACCATCGTTAAGAAATGACTCTTCCTACTGGAGACCGCTGCGGTTTCAGGAACTTGTTCAAGGTTACACGAGGCAGAAACACGGGGACCCCTCAGCCCCCTGGGAAGGCAACAGGTGCCCTCTGAGACGCGCTCCCTCCTCTGCGCGATCATTAGAAACCACATTACTTTTTAAGGTAAATGTAGAATCACAGATCAGCTTCTTTATGGTGTAAAAGCTAATCATATCGCCTCTCATAGGCACTGCAAATTATTGATTTCTTGTGTGTGTGTGTGTATTATTAATTATATCAATTGAATGGGCAGTTAGAAATCTATACAAGTTTCAAAACTAGAAACAGATACATGAATGAATACAATTTTACATAAAGAGAGATACATAAATACCTCAATCTAAACATATCCATTTTATTTATGTATATGTAGAGGTAAATACAGTCAGAGATACGTAAATGACTTCATTTATATAAAGGGCTTTAAGCAGTAATTAGCATGTAGTAAGCACCCAGTTGGTACTGTTGTTGCTACTCTATTATTATCAGCATCATATTATTTAGTTACACATATACTATATACAAATATATTACATAAACTACACATATAACTGTATATTATGTAGCTATATAATTGTAGCAGGATTCCTGCTGAAAATTAAACTTGTGTTTCTCTTTCTCTGCACTAACAGAGGCGCCAGAAAGTCACTGGACCATGGTAAACTGTCCTTGAGGCACTGCGGTGGGCTGCCTGGCCGGGACTAGGCCTCTTGGGCACCGGCTCAGACCCCCTTGGCCTCGCCTTCCTCCCCGCTCCCCTTGCTGCAGTGCCCAGCTCTACATGGACTCTGATCAGCTTTATGAAACCATAACCCTGCGGCACCTCATCTCGTACCCATGCCACGCGCCTCTTGCCTCCTGCTCCCTGCCCCAGGGACACAGGATCCTGAACCCACACACGAGCAACCCGGAAGTGCAACAGGAAACCCAAGGCAGACAGCATCCAGTGGACACATGCTTCCTGTCTCCCCCAGAGTGACTGGTCATTTCATCCGGACCAAACAACCGGTCACCAACAGCAGCAGCAGGGACCACCTTGAATTGGCTCTCCCTGCTGGTCTTTTCTATCCACTTCCCTCTACTCCTGCGCACAGCACCACACGCCCCAGTAAGTCCTCACAGACCGGCCTTGGTCCTGGGCTCTGTTCTGCATGGCAGCCAGACTAAGAGGAAAATGACAGTGGTCACCCATGTGCCAGTGCACAGTGAGGCCCCCAGGGTGGCCCGGGAGTGGCGGCGACACAGGTAGTCACTTTGTTCTTTTCTTCCTGAAAAGGAAAGTGATTTAATCCCTCATGTTGTATTGAATAGATGTGAAAGCGGTTGGTAGTTCCTGGTACTCAGGGTGGGACAGAAGATGAGTCCTGAGCCGGGCTTCTGGTTGGGGGATCTTGGGCAATGGCTATGTCAAAAGCGCTTTCAGCTCAGCCAGGGGTCCCTAGGGCTACAGCTCTCAGTACTCAGCTCTTCCTGGGGGTGCCTGACCCCCGTGCTGTGCACGTCCAGAAAGGAAGAGAGCGTGGTTCCCGTGCAGGAGCTGTACTGGCCACAAGGACCCGGGCTCTGTGGCAGCCCCGCGCCCTGGCAGCAAGCCGGTACGAGAGTAAGAGGCTTGCGGTCTTGAGTGTCCCAGCCAGGGAGCCAGACTGATGTGCTCCCTGCCTTCAGTGTCATCCGAGGCCAGTTCTATTGATGTGATAAAGTAAAAGAGACGGGACAGGATTTATAATCTGAGTGGGTGCGAAAGCAGTTGTATATGAATAAATTCATTAACAGCGATGAGTATCTGGATGCTGGGGACACAGGCAACCCTGATATTTATGCAAACAAGACCCTACTTTCAAAAACCAAGCAAAAAATATACATGTGAATGAATGTTTGTGTTTAAGTCTCGCATGCTTCGGTACAGAACACCCAAAAAGCGTTTGGTTAGAACAACTGTCTAGAATATAAGATTAACATTCAGGAAATAGACAAAAACAATGGAGAAATTATTAAAACAGTTGACTAATATTCACTATCTACATTGTTTCCTTTGTGTGCCAGTTGTCTAAAATCAACCTGGGTCCCACTCAAAGCCAAGGGCAAGAAACTATCCTGGGGTAGAACTCGGAACACGAGGAGTGCGACAGCCCCTTGTCGTCATGGGAAGGCCCTGACCTTTCAAATGTGAAATTCTAACTGTGGAACCCAACACGCCATCTCATTTTGGGATATTCTGGAGGGAAACTAATATCCTTCCAGAGTGTCTTAGTGTTACTGTGTTATGGGACTATGAATCATTACAATAGTTCATTTATATGTAGCATGAATCATAGGTAACTTTAAGTATTAACTACTAAGACTGCCTTTATAATTACATATTGTGAGATTAAACCATACAGCACCATTTTTAAGTTCTGGCTCGGGGCCGTCTCTCCACCGAGCCAGACCAAGACCTTGCCTGGTGCGGGTGTTTCCCTGCCCAGCGCTCAGATGCTGGTGTTACTCAGGCCCAGGCCTTCTCCACCCGTCTCTTACCGCTCTTCCTAAGTGAGTCCATCAGCAACTTGGGCTCCACGGACCAAGCGTAAATAAACTGCCAATAATAACAAGGGCTGCTGTTTGTTGAGCACTTACTATGCACCACGCCCTGTATTTTCCACATGTTAACCCAGTTAACAGTCATAGGCACGCGCCCTGTGAGGCAGGACAGCCCACATCTTCTCTGAGCAACCACCGGGATGCCCCTATCAGGGGCAGCTCAAACTCCACACCTCCAAACCTCCCTTCCCTTCCCTTCCCCACACCTCTGCCTCTGCCCTTCCACACTACCCACAAATCGCCACTGTCCAGACACGTGTCAGTCCCCCTGGACTCCTCCCTCCCACGTGTCCTCCACTTCCAATCAGTTCCAAGTTCCAAGAGTTGTACTTCCTAACGACCCCTTCATCCCATTCCAATGTTGACTATCCTGGACAGAGCTCCCTCGTCTCTGGCCTGGAGTCTTAGAACAGCCGCCCAACTCATCTCTCTGCGTCGTCTTATTTTTCTAATTCTAGTTACTCCACTGACTTAACCTTATGTCACTGGGCATCTGAAATACGGGGATCATAAGGAGGTCTCTCGTCCTTACATGTTTGTTTGAGTAGATAAGTAGATATGATGACACTTGGCTTCTCAGTGTCAGGCACTTGATAACAAGTTACTCAGCTGACATACAAATGAAGACAATGGGATGCCGGAGGCTCCATGCTTAGCTGCCACCACGTAAGCCCACCTGCATCAGACATGTCATGATGACAAGGGATATGGGAAAGAATAATTTATAATTAAAAGTGTCTTAGGATAGAAATAGGAATATACTCGAATTACTCCTAAACTTCTCTGAGAACAATAAACATTTATTGTCTTGTGGTTTCTATAGCACAGCTTTGTCAGGTTCCTCTGGCTTGAGGTCTTCCATGAGACTGCAGCCAAACCGTCAGCTGGGGCTGCGATCTCATGTGAAGGGCTGACCGAGGCTGAGGGGCTTCCAGGCTTGCCAAGTGGTTCCTGGAGGCCTCCGCCCCCCACCACGTGAAGCTTTACACAGGGCTGCCTGGGAACAGGGCTGCTGGTTTACCCTGGGCAAGTGATCCAAGAGACAGTGAGAGAGAAAGAGCCCCCTGGATGGAAGCCACAATCTTTAATCAACTCGTCTCTGAGGTAACATCCCATCCCTTCTGTCATTCAGTAGAAGAGAGTTATTAAATCCAGCCCGTACACAAGGAGAAGGGATTACACGTGGCCAGAGCCCACTGAGGGCCATGCTAGAGGCTGCCTACGATCACCACCAGGGAGACAGCGCCGCTCTGTGAGGTGGCGGTGGACGTGCTGAGGGAGAAGTGGGGCCCCAGCAGCACCTCCTCAGCCCTCCCTGCTTTCGGAGTTACACTGACCATATGACATGGCCTCCTAACCCTTCATCGGTAGATGCAGTCTCGTCACTGCCTCTGTCCCGCTGTCACCTCTGCCACCGTGGGGGATAGGTGGAGAACCCACACATTCTTGGGAATTGCTGCAGAGACTATTTACATCATTGTAAAACAGATCAACATTACAGTAGCTACTTGCTCTGCTGTTAAATGTGAATCCAAGTCAGGGGGGTTGGGGGGCTGGGGAAAAAAGTGAAGGGACTGAGAAGTACAAATTGGTAGTTACAGAAGAGTCACAGAGATGTAAAGCACAGCACAGGGAACACAGCCAACAACATCGTACTAACTGTGGATGGGCCGGGTGGTGCAGGGAGCGCCGAGGGACCGCTCTGTGGAGCGTGCGGCTGTCTGACCGCCATGCTGTGCCTCTGAAGCTAATGCAGAACAACACTGTTAGAATAATACTACTATCGAATAATACTGTAAAGTATAATTTTAAAAAATTTTAAATGTAATTTAATCTAAAAAATAAAGTAGATATAACTATAAAAAAGAAAATAGAACAATAACTCAAATGGAAACATTATCATGATGTTCTAAAAATTAAAGCAACTCATTTTTACAAGAACTAAATCTCAATTGGAGGAGATTTTAAAAATACAACACAAGTTAATAGTGAAGATAATTATTTTAGGATAGAATGTCTGTATTTCAGAGAAGAATTTTTTATTATAATTCAATCTGCTGTTACGAGCAAGGCAGAGAGCTTTCCAGGCTGAGCTGTGTGAGGAGACACAGGAGAAAGGGCCATCTGCCAGCCCAGGAGGGAGGCCTGGAGCCCCAGAAGGAGCCAGCTCTGCCGACACCTTGATCTTGGACTTCCAGCCTCCAGACTGTGAGACAATACATTTCTGTTGCCCAAGCCGCTCAGTCGGTGGTACTTTGTTATGGCAGTCCATACAAACAAACACAGAAAGAAAAAGAAATTCAGAGAAAGAGAGGAAGAGAAGGACAAAGAGAGAGGGAGAGAGACTATATATTAAGTTGTTTTTAAAGAGAAATGCATAAGGGCCTATTATTAAAATCTCATTTATCACATTTATGGAGCAGAGTGGCTCTATTCCAAGAGGCTGACCGAAACTTCCCCAAAATGTGCAAACGGAACACAGTGCCAGGTGAAAAGAACCAGACTCTCCCTCAACAGGTGGGGCAACCTGGTGCGGGCAGGGGGAGGGGCAGACGGCGGAGCCCGGGAGTGGCAGGAGACCCTACCTTCTGGTAGTCTTCTTTGGACCTCAGGGCCGCCTCCAGGTGCGTGGCGGAGGTCGGGTAGATGGCTGAGCGGTACTGAGAGCCGTAGTCGTTGCCTTGGCGCATGCCTGGGAGAGTGGGAAACAGAAGATTACTGGGGTAAACTGGACAACAAGGCCAGCATCACAGGTTCTCTATGACTCATGCGGTAAGTGCTGCTTTTCATTTTATCCTGATACCTCTCTTCTTAAATATGCATGCCATGTACCTGCTTTGCTTTGCCCGCTTCAATGATAACAAAAATCTTTGAACCTAGGTAAATTTATCACAGGTCTTGGATCACAGTAGATGCTCTATAAATATGCATTTTTCTATGCAGATATTTAAAGCATAACCTAGTACATTTCCTTGCAAAGCACTGCGGTACCCGCTATTTCTTTGGATCCTAATGAGACACCCTCTACTGCAGGTATTGCTGTCCCTCGGTTGGCAGGTAAGGAAACGTGAGGAGGTCCGTGTCAGTGCCTGGAGCAGTGCTTGGCACGTGGGAGGTGCCTGTAAGGGACACAGTCACTGATGTAAAGGGTGTGCCTAAGATCACACACCTCATCAGAAAAAGCCCTGGGACTTCACGTTAGCCCAGTACACTTCCCGCCCTGTCACAGCTGCTGGGGTGTCGATGGTGGTCAATTTTTAACTGACTGATTTAGTCCTCGATGCTAAATAGCCATGGCTTGATACAGATCCCTACTGATCTTCATCTATTTACTGCATCATTCAAGAACCAGCTTCCATCTCAACAAGTGTCCCAAAACTCCAACCGAAGCTTCAACCTTCCAGAGAAAAGCAGTTTCCTAGTTCGAACGTGAATGCCCACGCGTGGCGCCTGGGGATTCTGATTCCGCAGGGCTGGGGCGAGCCTCACGTCCTGCATTTCTAAGTTTCTCGTGGGTAGCGTGGGGTCAGCAGACCAAACTTCGCATAGCAAGGGCTTAGTGTTTGCCCAGACATTTTCAAGATTCCTTTACAGTCTGTCAGCAACGTTTTTAATTCCAGCGATGTGGTGAGGAAAACCCAAATCTTCCAAACTACCCTCCCTCAGGTACGCCGCCGACAACGCTCCCTCCACCCCACCACGTCATGCCCAGGCTTTCACACACACCCCTTTTCAACCTTTAAGACTTAGTTCAAGCATTGGAGGTCTTGTCGCATTGCGCTGTTACTGTGTGGCTGTCCCGCTCGCTCCTCTGGGAGCCTTCCAGGGGGCAGGGCTTCACGACTGCAGTGCCCAGTCCAGTGTCAGCCAGATGATGCCCTTCCACAAATACTTGTTACGTGAGGAATGCATGAGTTCATACCTTGCGACCCAAGGCCCCGCAATCGATATTGGAGTGCTTTGTCACATTTGCTTTGTAAATGCAAATGCAAATGCAAATACAAGAATCTTTCATAGGAGCTATAGGAAAAGCTACAAATGACTGATATGTTTGATGTTGCAGGTAGGTGCGGTAGCTGCAGACACCAAAGGGTCACTGTGGCTGTTATGGATGGGCAAGCTAGAATTCACGATCCAAACTGCAGGAAAGGACAGAGGGTTAACTCAGAACAAAAGAGTAGGATTTAGGGTCAGGCCATGGGCTATGTATGGTGTACATGTGTGTGTGCGGTTACTTCTGACTCCTATTTGTTCACACCCCAGCTGAGCTGACTTCTTGGAAATCCCATTCTCCCAGCTTCAGAGTCATTCCTGTCCTTGATGCACAAAGGTCATGTGGGGACCAGGAACTAATTAGTAGCTAAAAGAACCAATAATTACACAAAAATATTAATATAATAATGCATAATGAAAATAAACCACCTCATTCCTCCAATAAGTAAATGCCAAGTTAAAATAGCTATTTCAGCCCTAGCTGGTGCGGCTCAGTGGATTGAGCACAGGCCTGCAAACCAAAGGGTCGCCGGTTCAATTTCCAGTCAGGGCACATGCCTGGGTTGTGGGCCAGGTCCACAGTGGGGGCCATGCGAAGGGCAACCACACGTTGATGTTTCTTCCCTCTCTTTCTCCCTCACTTCCCCTCTGTGTAAAAATAAATAAATAAAATCTTTTTAAAAAAAGAAAATAGCTATTTCATTTCTGCGTAAGTTACATGTTCACATAAGCATTCTAGTATTACTATAGTGTACAATATACAACTCATCATAGGATATAGATTACTTATAGTATGTGCTATATAAGTATCATTTGAGTATAAGTATTAATGAAGCACCTAACAGGTACCGAGGACATTTCCCAGATGCCGCGGGCACAGCGATGAATGCAAACAAACCCTCCCTTCACGGAGCTCCCGCAGCAGCGGGATCGAGAGACTGGAGAAGCAGACATTCCAGAACAGCACTTGGGCAATATTTTCACTTTGCCTTCTTCAATTCCCTCCCACCCCTTCAGTTACAAGTAGGACTTTTCTTGCCTAACTACCTCTCACCCTTTCGTGCCTAAAGACATGATGGAAGTAGCATTACTCCCCACAAAGCAAACATGCTGCTAGATGGCTGGTTTTTGATAAAATCTGACCCCTCCCCATTTAGCATGAGATGCAGAAAAGCAGGGTCTCTGTGCAGAGTTGATGACATCTATTTAAGATTTTTCTGTCAAAAGAGAAATTAGTATGTGACTAAAAGAGAATCTGTAGGTGTGGCATTTCTATTTTCAACAAGTTTTTCTGAAGAGTCCATATGCCTTGTACACTGAAGACAGTAGGTACAACATGTATAGTTGAAGAACTTTGAACTGTCATAGGCTCGTGAGAAGTTGTTGCTTATGGATAAAACCCAGCTTTTTATCAAACAAAATGGGAATAATGAAGAATTATTCCAAGTATATGGTACAATAATGGGCTCTTCCACTAATCGTATTTGCACAAATAACCTGATAGAGTGCATAATGAAACCCTTAAGCTTACATCCACATTTAGAGCGTCTCTTGTAGCGACATGACAACCTCAGGGCAGAAACATCTGGAAGATTTCACAGACGTGTGTGGTTGGGAAGAAAGGATGCACCCGGCTGTCATTCTAAACAACTATGTAAGACAATACATTCATTTTGTGACTTTTTTAGATTTTTAAAAAATTTATTTTCCAGTTATAGTTGACATACAATATTATATTAGTTTTGGGTAAACAACATAATGATTAGACATCCCTCTGGCACCACACCTGGTTATTACAATATCACTGACTGTATTTATGTTGCTATACTCTACGCCCCACGACTATTTTTACAACTGTAATCTGTAGCTCTCTCTCCCTTCGCCCTTTGTGCGCACGCCCCAACACCCCTGCATCTGGTGACTCTCAGTTTGTTCTCTGCATCTAGTTTGTTTGTTTTGTTAGTTCATTTATTTTGTTTTTTAGATTTCACATACAAGTGAAATCATACAGTATTTGTCCTTCTCCACCTGACTTACTTCATTTAGAATAATGCTCTCTACCATCCATGGTGTTGCAAATGGCAAGATCTCATTCTTTGTATGGCCGAGTAACATTCCATTGTATATATGCAGCCCATCCTCTTTATTCACAGAATAAAATACCTATAAAAATAAATTTAACCAAGGAGGTGAAAGACCTGTACTAGAAAAACTATAAGATACAGAAGAAAGAAACAGAAGAAGATACAAATACATGGAAGACCAGACCACACTCATGGGTTGGAAGTACTAACATTGTTAAAATGCCCACGTTACCCACAGCGATCTACAGACTCCACCCAGCTACTATTAAAGTATCAATGACATTTCTATAAAAACTAATCCATGTCTTAGTTATGTAATTAGGGGCTATACTACTGCTGCAATCCAGGATACGGATTTAAACCCTTCCCTGAAGCCGTGATCCCTTTATTTAAATTGTAACTTGATCATCTGTTAATTGTAATACTACCGTACTGACATAGTTCCCACCACTGTTGCCCTTGTCTTCTCTGTGCAGCTTTGGGGTGTCCTCCACTCACTCTGGGCAGCTCTGAGGATGAGTGACATCATGGGCACTACAGCTCTGCTCCAGACTCCCTGCACCTTTCCCTCTGCAGAAACCCCAACTGATTGCTCATTCATTGGAAGGCGAGAGTTATGCACACCGGCACAGCTGACATCTGCAGGTAGAAGTCTTACAGGTTTGAATTGACAGCTCTGACCTTCTACCCCTTTTGGAAGTTCTAATGAAACTCAAAGTTCCCCATGTCAGAAAAACTACATACTCTCTTTCTGGTCACTCTGGCTAAACCCCTACCTGGCCAGGAAAAAAGACAAGAAAGTGCGAAAGAGATACATCCAGTCGAGGACGGAGAGAAAACACTGAAGCCTTTATTTAGACTTCCTTAATCTGGTGACACTGGGCAAGACATTAGCCTCTCTCTGGTCTACACATGAATAAGAATGTTAGTTTGATTGATTCCCCCCGCCATCAATGTTCATCTTAAGGAGGAGGTATAATATCTTAAAACGAAACTATACACACACATTCACATACTTGTTAATTCCAATGCATGTACCTTTCATTTTACTGATGAAGAGGCTTATTAAATGGATAGGAGCTTGAAATTTGGAAGCAGATGGTTCATTGGGAAATATGATTTGATGCTCAACAGACTGAAAAACCCATAGAACTATGGATTTTCTGTTCTTGTTATTTTTTAATACATTGCACTTACAGATGCTTAGCATCATTAAACTTTTCACCATTTCTTTCAACCTCCATTGGTTTATGTTATGAACGCAAAACAGTAATTCACGTGTGAGGAAAACTTGTTTACTAAATCTTTTGTAAGAAGCCTAGGACTTAGAGCTGTAAGATCTGGTTTTTAAGTCTGGCTTTGCCACTGACTTGCTTAATGCAAATTACCTAATCTTTCTAAGCCTCAGACCTCCTTCGTAAAATAGGAATTATACAGGCCTAGCCTATGGGTTTGTTGTGAGGACTAAATAAGATGAAACCTCAAAAGCACTTTGTTGAATATAAAAAATTATGTAGACGTTAAATACTTTTATTTGTACAACTTTTAACAATCTTAGAAAATTTCAGATCTACTTTTGAAACAAAAATAACAAATGACATCACACAAGATATTCCAGAAGTGGCCATTTTTCCCTCTGAAAAGCTTTATTTATATTAATCGCTCAGATATTCATTCATACAGCAGTCACACGGATAATTCCAAAGAGAGGATCAAAATTCACCTTCCGTGTGCAGAAATGTACTATTTTATTTTTAACTGTTCATTACATTTTTTTTTTATCAGAATTACTTTCCTTTTAAATTTTAACTCTGCTAACCTCTAGCCCAGTTCTTTGTGTCAATGGAAAACAAACCTAAGAAAGGGAAAAATCTTTGAGTGACTTCTCCTACCCCTGCTCTTCCCCATGAAAAGCTTTCCAGTGCTCGTCACTACTGGTCTCTCATCTGAAGGGCGGGAAAACCAGACCTGCCGGCATTATCCTGTATCTCCTGAGCTCATGCCCACTGGGGTGCCGGAAAGCACGACAGCATGTGCAGAACGGTAGAAAGAAACGAAAATAATTAAAATCATTGAAAAACAATAGTTGTAAATGCCCCCACTTTTTCTGGTGACTGCCTGCCTTCTTTTCTTCCTTCCACCCATTCATCCGTCCTTCTCTATCGCAGGCAAGGTGCCGGGTACTGGGATTCAGAAATAAGACAGTCTGATTTTTCCACTAGATCATCTTCCTAGTCAGTAAAGGGAAGTGGATGGAAACCGACAAGCATAATCGAGTGTTGGACGTGTGTCTTAGTCAGCTCAGGCTGCTGTAACAAAATACCGTAACCCGTAAACTGGTGGCTCGCCAACAACAGAAGCTCATTTCTCACAGTTCTGGAGGCTGGAAGTCAAGATACCAGCCAATCCGGTGTATGGTGAGAACCTTCTTCCTGGTTGCAGTCAGCTGTCTTGCTGTGTCCTCACATGGCAGAAAGAGGGTGCACTGGTTCCTGGACCTCTTCTTACAAGGGCACAATCCCATTCATGAGGGTGGAGCCCTCCTGACCTAATTACCTCCCCAAGGCTCTGCTTCCAAATGCTATCCCATTGGGAATTAGATTTCAACATATGAACTTTGGGGAAACACAAACATTGAGTCCATTAACAAGACATTATGGGGAAAAAAATCAGTGCGGATTAGAAAAACACAGGGACTCAGAGGAAAGAGTGGGTAGTTCACCTGATCAGTGTGGAAGGGGGCTAAGTTCTTCAAGGCTGTATAGAGGTAGTGACTCTTGTCTTGAAAGAGAAATTGATAGACATGAGCAAGACATTCACCAAGAGGCCAAAGGTCAGGACCGTAGAACAGCATGGTGCCTTCAGGGATGCGGTAGGAGCCTGGACTGTTTGCAAAGGCAGCAGCAGCACAGTTAGCATCTTTATCAGAGCCCCGGGGCTTGTCTTCTCTAGCAAGCTGGAAGCCCAGATGAGAAAACTAACATCTCGGAGCAGGTGGACATACAAGAAGTGGTCCTGCTAACCCACTGAATTGCAAAACAAATGAGATATTTATTTGACTGTTATAAATTGATCTAAACAGCATTTGTGTTGCTGTGATTGAAAGGAGAGAATCAACCAAAGTCATAACTTGAGGAGGGACAAAATAATGTCATTGAAGGGCAAAGAATCCCAATTTGTTCTTCCGATTTCCTCAAACAAATATGTTCTCTCCAGCATAAAGTATTCATGTGGTGCCGACTTTGTGCTCAGTGCCATGGAGGCTACAGAAGAATTAGATCATAAGCTTTGATCTCAAGAAATAGCCTGGAAGTGGGAGGGAGAGAGAGGAACGAGTACAAGCTTGACCCTGTATTTTTACCTGTACTGGGTCTTTGCCAATACTTCCCATCTAATTCTCACATAAGCCTGTGAAGTAGGTATTCTTAACCTTCTTTGACACAAAGGAAGCAATGGATCAGAGACTTCAAGTGACCCTACCGAGGTCGCATAGGTAAATAGCCATTCTATATGGAAACCTAGATCTGCCTGACAACAGAGCTCTTTCTCCTTTCAAAGTTGATACATAAGAAGTTAGAACAAAACAATCAAAGACAAAGGAGCAAAGTGCCCTGTAGGTAGCGTATCTGGTGGGCAGAGGGGACAAGACTGGTTTCTGCCAAAGGGCCTGGAAGGAAACAAGGCCGGTCAGTTGAGCATGAGGCCACACAGGTATCTTGACAGGACATACTGGGGACCAGAAATGTATGGAAAAGTCAGTTTCAAGGGAGCCACAGGATTCGGTGGAACTCTGGTGAGAACTGAAATTCCAGAACTCTCTTTCCCACAGACTTAACAAGTACTGCAAAGTTCACTAT
Organism: Micronycteris hirsuta; assembly: GCA_004026765.1. Taxonomy (NCBI): domain Eukaryota; kingdom Metazoa; phylum Chordata; class Mammalia; order Chiroptera; family Phyllostomidae; genus Micronycteris; species Micronycteris hirsuta. The sequence continues at coordinate 55,638 of PVJI01000134.1, forward strand.
GCCCTCCATTTGGCTTTGGAAAATCTAAGAGAATTACTGACATTACCTGGCAGTCTTCACGTCCCAGGAAAGCAAGCAATGGGCTTGCTGTAGTTGGTGAAAGAGAATACCTGGCTCAGAAACAGCATCATATGTTTAAAATTCTTCCATAACATTCTCTAAACTGATTAACAAGGACTGGGCTTTGGGTTATTCTTGAAAAGAACTGACCTCTTGGCACCCACTGACTGTTTGAGATTTCTCCATCCGGCCTTCTCCAAATAGGATCTGAAAGGGACAGACCACCCTGTGACCGCTTAAGATTTCTCTCTCTCTCTCTCCGTAAAGCTGGAGAAAGCACGGGAAGATGGGAAAATGCTTAATTTACAATATAATAAGGCAAAAAGATGAAGGAGCTCTCATCTTCTCAACAGAGCTTCTAAACTTCAGCTCACCTCTGGGTGCTGGCCCTGTTTTAGACGTTCTGCCTGCACGGGGGAATTTGAAAGGGAAGTTCACGCTTTGCGCTGTTGAGAGGTGATTACTTTAAGAAATTCCTGGAGCCAGCAGCTCACAGTGAACAGCAGGCAGGGACGGACATATTCCTAAGGGCCTGGAATTGCTAACTCTGCGTCGGGAACTGCAAAGGCACAGTCTCATTAGGGGCGACCACATTGGTTGCATAGCAGGGCGACTCCCACCAGGACGAATCCACACTCTTCTCTTCTCTGGACGGTCGTTAGGAAGACTCGGATCCTGACCCAGGGACGGCTGAATGAGGCTGAGAGGAAGGCGTGCGTTTCGTCAACAGACAGCTCTGGATTCTGATTCCAGCTCTGCCGTTTGCTGACTGTGCAACCTCAGCCAAGGTACTAGGCCCATCCAAGCTTCAGCTTCCTCATTTGGGACAATGGGGGTAAGGACACGTACCTCACAGCGTTGTTAGGCATTTTACCCAGGAGCTCAGTAAACAGAGATCTCGGCCCCCACGCCTTGTGACAAAATTGCCCCCGGTCAAGACCCACTGCTACACATGAATGAATCACGTCTTCTGATATTGTTGCTTATAAAGCCTACATACTCGGGCAGCTAAATGATACATGTGGAAGTGAAAGCTCTAAGATGGGCAGAAACCAGTAGTTACAAAAGAGCACCAGAAGTCTTTGGTATTCATATTTGCATAGGTACCCACTCATTTCAGTGGTTACCAGTGTGGTTTCTTTTCCTTACTTTTTAAAAAAATGCCCACATTTAAGAGAATGGGGATTTGCAATAGAGAGCACAAGACCTTTCTCTTTTTTCTTTCTTGGTAAAACAGCATTTTAAATTACATGTTGAAAGTCTAGAGAGAGGGGAAGAAAGTGATCAGGACTTTAGGCGAATAAGCATCAATTAAAATCAACATGTATGCAGTTTGAAAGAGATAAGGTTCTCAACTATATGGAGGAAGCAAGCAAAAAGTCCTTTCCCCCTTCTTTGATAGTTTGGGCGGGAAAAGACAAAGAAGCATTAAAGTTATCACCATAATGTGTTCCCTGGTGACTACAGCATCTTACCACATCTCTCAGAAAGTCTCAGATCTCTCAAAACTTGGTACCGTCCCATCTCGCTCTGCCAATGAGGAATTGCAATCAGTTTAACAGAATAAAACTGAAAGGGACTTAAACAAGATAGAATTATATTTCTGTTTCATTTTAAGTGAAAGCTGCTGAGGTAGGTGGTCAAGGGGTGGCAGGGTGGCTTCATGGTCCCAGGGACTTACATTTCTTCTTTCTACTCAAGTATCCTTAGCATATGGTTCCCATTCTCAAGGACCCGAGACGTCTCCTGGTACTGCAGCTGTCACATCCAAGTTGTAGACTAGACGTTGGAAAAAGAGAAGGGCACTTCCTCCCACTGCCTCTGTCTTTAAAGAGCCTGCCCAGAAGTTCGCTCATATCTCACTGGCCAGAACGCAGTCAGATGGCCACACCTCCAGAACTTCCCTGTCCCCACTGGGAGCAGGCCAAGGCCAGGCTGCCCGAGGCCACAGCCTTGCTCAGCTTTTTCTCCTCTTCTATCCCATTTCCCTCCCTCACTCAGAGGTTCTTTCTAAGTCACAGGTACTGAATCCCTGACTCAGGCTCTGTGTCTGGGGAAACTAACCTAACGCTTCAAGCTTTTCAACTACTTCTGCTCTCATTCAAGCTACCTGTTGCTCGCCTCTTCTGCTCCGTTGTTTCCTACATTCTATCACTTCTGTTGTTTAGGTTTCTGGTAAACCGTTATTAGATATGTTTATTAAAGTGTCATTAGACAAGTCTGTGAAGCTGCTATAAACTAAGAGACCAAATTTCTCGTGGGCCGCATACGGCTTGCATACCCCTGAGTGGTATCGTTCTCAGACGAAGACTACCGGCTGCCTACATACTGCACTGGTCTCGCTCAAGACGCTTTGTCTATGTTATACCGATTCTCTCTGTGAGATAAGCATGAAGAGAGGCTTAGCGGCTATATCTCTACCAGATTTTGAACGCTACCACTTGCTTCTCCACAATTTATCTCAATGAAAATGAAACAACCAGTGAATTGCTCAGAATCGCCAATACTCTAAGAATGTAAATAGAGTTAGTCCCTCTACCCCTTGCTTCTTAAACTGATCCCACCTCCACAGAGGCAGCACCAAAACCTTCTGTGTGCTGCAGTGGCACTGGAGCCACCACGGATGACTGGCCTCCACGGGAGCAAACCTCACCAGGCACCGAAGTCCTCCAAGACAGATGAGCCCGCGTCCCGTACACTGATAGACGGCACTTCCTATCACCACCCATGTGACCCTTCCTGGCACACCTGGCCTTTAAATCAGGTGTCTGACAGAAGCCTGATTAATATGGAACAATCTCACTTTACCTGACTGAAAAATTAATCCTGTCAGTTTTAACTGACATCTCATTTTAAATTTAAAACACCGAGCACACAGATGGATAGCCCTTGAGTCATCATAGGAAAGTAAGAAGGAGGGAAGGAAGGAAGGAAGGAAGGAAGGAAGGAAGGAAGGGAGGAAGGGAGGGAAGAAGGGAGGAAGGAAGAAAGGGAGGGGATGTATGTCATCTGTTTCTTCAACTACCTCTTTTCTTCCTATGGAGTGCGAAAGTAACTCTCAGGGGAGAAGAACTAGGCCGGAGACACTCCGATGAACAGTCCGCCATGGAACTGGCCAGACCAGATTTAACAGAACGCCCATGGCCCATTTCAGCCTCTGCTAGGAGGAATGTAAGCCATGCCAGTTAAGAAAAATTAATCGATCCTTTCCACTTTTCATGTCTCGACTTTACACATAATACTTAGTTTTCCCAGTTCGTTACAATTACACACATACATGTGCCTATTAAACTAAGCATACCTTGCCTACAAATGTAATTACTGTTTGATTCAGGTGAGCAACAAAATAGCCAACGATTCTAAAGCCTTTTTATGCACCTCTGTATTTTATTATGTTATTTAAACAGTTCTCCAACGGCTTGGAGTACTATTATCAAAGCCATTTTTCTGAAGATAAGACTGATTGATACCCAGAGAGAAGCTGAGTGTCTGCCCAAAGCCAGTGCTGGGTCTGGAACTAGCAAACTCCAAAGTCCATGCTCCTAACCACAATTACAAAAAAATAAACCCAGTGGGCACAGAGCATGTAATTTAAGGAAAAGAATGAAGTAGGATGTAGTGAAATAGGAAAGATATTATGTGGCTGCCTTCTAAAAGGAAACATTAGGTCTTCCCTATCATTTGCACAATGTTCTTTGTATTTTTTAATACAATGCATCTCAAGAAAGATAAAAGAATGTTGCTATATAACAGAGGTGCCAAGTATTCACTCTGTAACTAACGGGGAGGTCTGATTTTCAGTAATGAGAAAACGTTACTTTTAAAATCATAAATAGTTTTCAAAAGATATGGCGATTTAATCCTAAAAGCTAAAAAGGTATCTTAGTATAGTATTTGCTTCTATAAAACAGAAATTCTATTTATGGTTGGTCAATGGAAATATTTTATTATTATATCTTTCTTATGATATCTGAGACTCCATACCTGTTTATGCTATGAACTTATAAGTTTGACCAAATAATAAGTCTTGAAATATTCAAATTATCAGAAAATGTATAAAAAAATTTCCAAATAGTGAAATTTCTATGTCACTATTTCTTATCCAAATCTTGAAGTTCTAAAGCAATGAGCCAGCCAGAATACTCCATTACAGAACATTAGGCATGTAAATCATATTCATCAGACGTTTACATCTGAATCAGCACTAAGCACACATATTCACAAAGCTAGTCCTTCATCCTGGACATTATCCATATTATTAGTAGGAATAGCAATCAACCTATTAACCTTTGTAATTTCTAGATCTCATTGCAGAAAGGTACCTAAACATATAAAAGCGCATAAAACAAACCTCAGTTGATTAAAGTGTTCACATCAGTGTTAGTATATCCTGTATGTTGCTCCATGTACCATTAAATCATTTACCATCAAGTGAACACACGTAACCTCCACCCGTGCCGAGAAACGGAGCGCTGGCAGCGCCCCGCGAGCCCTCCACCGCCCCTCCTGGTGACAGCACCTGCCTCTCTCGACTTACAGCCACCCCTGATTTTTGTGACAATAATTTCTTTCTTGCATAGGCACACCCAGAAAAAAAAAGTTCAGTTTTGCCTGTCTTTGACATTTATATAAATAAAATTGTACTGCAGTTTTTATATTTTACATACAATAACAGTCATGAGATTCTTTTATTTTTTCCTTTTCAGTGTTTTATAATATCCCATTGTATAAATAGACCACAGTTGATTTATGAATTCTACTGTTGATGAACATTACCAGCTTGGGGCCGCTAAGAACATTTTTGACATGTATTCTGTTACATCCGGCAGTAGAATCGTTGGTTTATGGAGTTTGCATGTCTTCAACGTAACGGAATGCTGACCCATTTTCCAGAGTAGCCGTGCCAATTTACAAAACTGGCATCAAGGCGTGAGCGATCCCAGAGCTCCGAGTACCTGCTAAGCCATTCAAGTCTGTTCACGTCAGCCTTCGCTTTTTGTCAGTGTGCTTGGGCTGTAATAGAATCTCACTTGAACTTAATTTGTCTTTCATTGATTCATAATGACATTGACTATGATTTCACATGTTTTCCTGCTGCTCTTCAAGTACTTTGCCCATTTTTCTCTTCAGTTTTCTTTAAAAAATATCTACTGGAGATATTGTTATATGTCCTGGATACTAATCTCTTGCCAAACATAACCTCTCTGTTCTTACATTGCATTTGTTTTTTTTATGAGCCAAGGTATGATTTTAATATAGTTTGAATATAGCTTAATATAGTTTACCAACTATTTTCCTCTAATGGCTAATGTCATTTTGTGTCTTGCTTAAGAAATGCACCTCAAACCCAAAGTCATAATATTATCAACTTGGGAGTTTCAAAGTTTTGCTTTCACACTTAGGTTTCAAATATACTTGGAGTTGGCTTTTATGTATAGTGGAGATAGAAATCCAATTGAATGTTTCTGCACGTAAAAATCTAAATCATCTTATCACTATTTATTACAAACTCATTCTTTCCCCAGATAGTTCAGATATGACTGAAATACTGTCATATCTGTACATGTGTGGTCTTTTTCTGGATTCTCTATAGCACTGGTCTAGTCATCTGTCTCTACATCAAATTCACACAGTTTTAATAATTGTTGCTTTATAATAAATCTTGATATCTGAAAAAATAAACCCTTCCATTCTCCTCTTCTTATGCAAAAGTATCTGCCTCCCATATAACATAAGAATCAGCTTTGAAGATCCACAAAATAAATAACAATGACAAAAACTGTTGGGATTCATGAATGAACTGTTCAGTCATTCACCAGGGTTTGCACTGAATTTATAAAACAATTTGGAGAGAACTGACATCTTTACAAACCATAAGCAAGACTCAATATTGGACCTTCCAACTGCTGAACCACTAAGTTAGTGCCACCTTTTTTAGAATTTTTGGTAGCATTCTACTTCAAGGTACCAATTCCTGGTAAATAAATAAACTCTGAAATTCCGATGGCTTAAGTTACTAGTTTATTTCTTTATTATGCAAAATGCAATTTGTAAAAAAGGAGGTGGAAATGGTTCTGTCTCATGAACTCTTCAAAGGGCATGGTTGACGGAAGCTGCACTATCTTCAAGATGCTACTTCAAAGGGTTGCCCTGGCCTCCACATTTAGTTGGCAGACAGAGGAAGAGAAAGTTCAGAGATCATTAGGACATATTTATTGGCCAGACCTGTAAGTATCATATGTCATATCTGTTCACATTCCATTCACCAACACTCAGTCATGTGGCTACTACAAGAAGGATGGGAAATGTTGCCCAGGTGAGAAAGATAAACAGGTATATGCCATATTTTTCATCATTATACATTTTGTGTCATTCCTTGACTCGCTGCGTGAGCCAGGAATCACAGTGCGATGCTGATTAGAAATTGTAATGGCGTTGCTAGAGCTTCTCAATGTTTCACTGGTAAGTATAATGATTGCTTCAGGATTTTGTATATGGTGCTTATCCGATTAAGGAAGTCACCTTTTATATTTATATTTTTAAATCATTTATGAATATATAATTATATTAGATAACTTTTCTGCAACTATTTTGATAATCATATGGGGTTTTTCTTTTAATATGCTAATGTGGTGAATTACATTGGTTGATATTAAAATGCTAAGAAGCATAATTGGGAGGAACAAAATAGACGGAGATGTTAAGAATAGTATAGGAAAGGGAGAAGCCAAAGAACTTATACTCACAGCCCATAGAGACATGAGCTAAAGGGGGGGACTGCTGAAGGGAAGGGGGTACTGGGTGGAGGATGGCAAGGGGAAAAAGAGAACAACTGTAACAGCATAATCAATAAACTATACTTCAAAAAATAAAATAAAATGTTGAATCAAGTTGCATTTCTTGGAAGAATCTAAATTGGTCATTATGTATTATACTTACTACATAGCACTAAATTCAGTTTGCTAATACTTTTGTTTAACATTTCTGCATATGTGTTCATGAGGGAAGTTGAACTATAATTTTATTGTCTTACATCCTTAGGTTTTAGTATCAAGATTATATAAGCACAATAAGATGAATTGCATCTTTCTATAGTCTCTGGATGGGTTTGTAGACGATTGCAATTATTTCTTTCTTCAATGTTGCTAGAACTCACTGATGAAGTCATCTGAATTTAGTGGGGTTTTCTATGAGAAGCTTTTTAAATATTGATTCAGCCATGGCTGGTGGATTGAGTGCCAGCCTGTGAACCAAATGGTTGCTGGTTCAGTTCTCAGTCAGGGCACAATCCAGTAGGGGGTGTGCGAAAAGCAACCACACACTGATGTTTCTCTCCCTCTCTTTCTCCCTCTCTTCCCCTCTCTCTAAAAATAAATAAATAAAATCTTTAAAAGTAAATAAATATTGATTCAATTTCAATTTATTATAGGCCTATCTAGTTTTATTAAGGTCCTACTTTTAAGGAATTTGTTTGATCTAACTTTTCAAATTTATTGATATAAAGTTGCCTATCTGTAGTGATATCCCATTTTTTAATTCCTGATATTGGATATTTTTGCCTTCACATTTTTTTCCTTGATCAGTGTACCAAGGTTTTATCAATCTTATCAGGCATTCTGAAATATTAACTTTTGGTTTCATTGATCCTCTCTACTACATATTTACTTTCTATTTCATTTATTTCTGCTCTTTATTATTTTTTCTTCTGCACTGTTTGGTTTATTTTGTTTTTTCTTCTGCATTGTTTGGTTGTTGATTTTCTAAGTTCTTGAGATAGATGTTTAGCTCAGTCTTTCTCCTCTTATTTATAAATTTAAGGCTCTATATTTCCCTCTAAGAACTGCTTTAGCTATGCCCTATAAGTTTTGATATATCATATTTTCATTACCATTCAAAGTATTTTCTGATTTTCACACTGACTTATCTTGATCCATAAGATATTTAGAAAATTTCTCATTTTCTAACATAAGAGGATTTCTACATATCTTTTTGCTAGCATAATTGCACTATTATACATAATTGGAGATGTGTGTGGCACCAAACCCTTAAATCCTTATAGCACTAGAAAGGCAAAGGAAAATGTTAAATATAAGCTCTATAATATTATATGAGAGAGGGATTTGAAAGTGCAAATGGCACATTTGCAAATAGCAAAGAAACTATATGCAATATTAGCATAATTGTACTCTGGTAAGAGAAACATTAGCTCTATAATTGCAGTCCCTTTGCAAAGTGCTGAGACATTATGGCCTAGTCTGTGTTCCATGTATGATTAAGAAGTTGTAGGGTACAGTGCATAAAACATGTACAGAGGTCAAGGGCTGTAACTGTGCTGGTCACACCCTCTGTACCCTTATTAAGCCCACCCAAATTCAACTTTTCTGGGATTGGCAAATTCCCTAGAACAATGGTATTTTAGTCCTCTGCTTACCTGCCCAGCAAATAACACCTGGCAATTCCTAATCATTTTGTTGGCAATTTGATGTAGCATGTTTAATATGTTTTTATATCTAATCCAACATTTTCAGTTGCTTTTGATGAGAAAGTTGATCTGAATAACCTAGCTTGACTTTTCCAGCACCTGGAAGTTCTAGTTCCTGCTGATGTTATCAGTTCCGATTTTGTTCAAATTTAGTAGTTTATGTGAAGTAATGTAATTCTTCTGATTTCATGTCTTTTTATTGATTTTATATCATTTCAGCAGTTTATTCAAATTTTAAACAACTTAACCATTCCTATCTAAAATATGTGGAATTCTTCATGGTTGAAAGTTTTCAAAAACCTATTTGAACTTCATCTTCAAAAATCCTTGACAGGATTATAAAATCTTAATGGATATTATAAGGAGTTTAGGAGGACAGAAACTCTTTGCCTGTTAATGTGCTGCTGTTTCCAGCCATGGGACGTTGTGTTTTCTTCGGGCTGATAGTATCACGCAACAACTTGGGATCAAGTACTGTAGATGCAAAGAACACAAGGTTTGGAATCGCGCCCTTCAGTCCAAATCCCGGCTCTGTCCCATAATGTACTAACCGGCTCGTGGCAAATCACGTCCCCTCGCTGGCCTGTCTGTTCATCTGTAAAATGGGTCGAAGACCACCTACTCACAGGTTACTTTAAGAATTAAATGGGACCCCATGAATGCAAGCACCTGGCACCATGCCCAGCCCAGAGAAACAGCCACTAGGGAGGGAGGGGTCTTTCGTTCATTTTGGTGGAGGCACCAAACCCTTAAACCCTTACAGCACTAGCAAGGCAAAGGAAAATGTTAATATAAGCCCTATAGTATTATACAAAAGAGGGATTTGAAAGTGCAAATAGCACATTTGCAAATAGCAAAGATACTATGTACATGTATGATAATATTATACAAGGAAAAGTGCAACTGAAAGAACAATTAATAAAGGAAAATATCGGTTAAATTCTTTGTTTCATTTTTTTCTGTTTCTGAAATTCTTAAAAGAATGAAGTCCCTTTCTGAATTCATAATGCCGGGTTTCGGTCGTTTTTGCATTTTATGTGTGTGCAGCTGTTCCTCCACTATAACTATGCACATCTGCTCATTAGCAATACAATATAATTTCTACTGTCTAATTATTTGCAGATGATAGATTCCTGGTACATGGTCTAAAAAAAAGATAGTCCTTCAAAACTGGTGACTTATTTAAAAAAACTAACTTAAAGGGGTCAGCACAACAAAGTTCAGATATTAATTTGGCAAGTTCAAATATATGAACACTACTCTTAATTGCCAACTTGATGAGAAACAGAAGGAAAATGGGATTTCTCTCTCCAATTAATGTCTCCCAGTGGACAACGGCAGGGGGGCTTGCTCCTCCACTGTGCACCTGGAAAAAGGTTATGAAGCAAACCTGCTCAAGATGGAATGGACCGATCCACCCCTGATTCTCTGGGGCCTCGTGAGAACAACCCACCTAAAGCCATCGCCTTCATGGGGAGTGAGGAGGGAGGATGTGGGATCAAAGGGCACCAAATGGACAGGAGCCCTTGGGGATCTCTAGTTCCAACCAGGGGCTGAGGAGCCACCTTAATCCCCTACTCATAGATCTGAGGGCTAAGGCAGCAGGCCAGGTGTGTGGTCCTGGGGCCCCATGAGACCTGACGCCATAGAGAGGATGGCCCACTAGGGCAAGGCAGACAAAGCTTTTGGAGGACAACTAGGAGCTCACTGTGGGAGGGGATGGGAGGAGGGATATGAGAGGGAAAGAGATACTGAGGAGTCGACTGAGGATAAAGTGTATAAACCACATACAGGATGATCAGAAGCATGGAGAACACTTGCTGGGGGAAAGTAGACAAATATTGGGGTTTAGGGAGGAGCAAGGCAAATAAACAGGACTGGTTCCACAGCTCTTAGGCAGGCAGGGTGGGTCCGGCGGCTATTATGCCGTATGGTGGGCTTCCGCTCTGTCCGGCACTGGGCTCTGCCCCGCAGACTACGTTCCCTCCTTTGTCCCAACACACCATTATGGGACAGGAACAGTTTTGTTTTTTTTTTTTAAGATTTTATTTAATTTTAGAGAGAGGGGAAGGGAAGGAGAGGGAGAGAAACATCAATGTGTGGTTGCCTCTCATGTGCCCCCCACTGGGAACCTGGCCTGCAACCCAGGCATATGCCCTGACTGGGAATCAAACTGGTGACCCTTTGGTGAGCCACACCAGCCAGGGAGGAACTGTTTTACTGATGGAAAAACTGAGGTTTACTCGTTAATTGTTCAATGAGAAAGTATTTAATATGAAGCTTACTTTCTAGAAGAGATAGTTAATAAACGAGTAAGCAAACAAATCATTCTACCTTGTAATGTGTTAGGAAGGAGGGAGAGAGTGGTGATAGAGCCACCTGGGAGTGGGGGCTGGGGGGGACCGCTGTAGTTAGGGTGGGTCAGGGAAGGCCTCCCTGAGGACAGAACACTTCAAGCTGAAGAAAAGGAAGGAGCCAGTCACGCCAAGACCTGTGGGCAGATGGAACAGTAGACACAGGCCTCAAGGCGAGAAATTGCTTGTGTCTTCTAGGAACGGAGTGAACAAAGGTCCCGGTAACAGAAACGCAATGGGGGGGGCGGGGTAAACAGAGTGGCAGGAGCCGAGGTTGGAGAAGGAGGCACCAATCAGCTAATCCCTGGCCATGCTGAGCATTGTAAACAGTCTGCATTATTATCCCAAAGAGAATGGGCCACAGATCTGTGTTTTAAAACAGGAGAGGGACACACTTTTGTGTTTTTAACAGGTCATTACGGAGAATGGATTGGAAAGGGCGAGACAGGTCAGGGAAGAGGCTTCTGCAGCAGTCAGATGAGAAACAACGCCAGCCAGGACCCAGGTGGTCAAGTAGAAATAAACAAGGCCTGGCGAGGTGGCCCGACCTTCCCAGGCCGCACAGCTCGTGAGTGGCAGCCCTGATTAAAGCCGTATCTCCTCTAACCCCAGAGTCCATACTCTTAACAGATATCATTAAAGATGTTTTAATTAGGGGAATATTTTAATTAAGATCTTCAGAGAAGGGACTGGGAGTTCATCACCAGCTTAGAGTTGAAGGCTATTTTAGTAAGGATATGGGCTCATTTGTTGTAGAAAAGAAGAAAAAAAAAAGGCGTAAAGTAACAGTAGCTTAAAGAAGAGAGTCTTCGTATAAAGAGTCCAGCCTGAGATGGTAACTCTGGAACCTTCTATCTTACAGTTCCTCAGTTACAAGGGTAATGGCCCGATTTTATTTAATTTTATTTAATTTTATTTTATTTGTGGTCCAGACAGTTCACCACTACAATCACGTGCAACTTGTGGGTAAGGAGGAGGAGGAAGAGCACACCCCTTCCTCTCAGTGCACACAACCCAGAAGTTGCACGCCATCTCTTGTATTCACGCCCATAGAGTCAGAATTTTGATACATGGCCAATACTTAGCCATAAGGATTCTGGGAAATTTAGTTGTTATTGGTAGATGCAGATCCAGCTAAAATTCCAATACTACACAGGTAGTGAAACTCCTATGGGTTCAGTGAGTAGTCTCAGCCAGAAGACGTCTGCAGAAAGTCCACTGCCCTTACATGAGTGCACTGACGCAGTCCCCACCTGGGGCCACAGTCCCGTGGGAAGTCCTGGAGCCACTACAAGAGGTCCAAAATCCAGCTGTACAGCAGGTGTGGCCTAGAAGCCATAGAACACATTATGTGTGTAAGAATTTCTATTTCTATTTTCCAGCGGTATGTGACATTGGTTTATAAACTATCCAGAGGTTTATAAAATAGGCATTCAGTTTAAGGAGTGATTAAATTCATAGTAGCATTTTAATATATTTGCTTTAAAAAAGATACTTAGGGCTCAACTATATCACAGGGAGATCCATGAAAACGTTTTTCCTTGGAACAGGCCCTCCCAGTCAGGAAGCTTGGAGTAGGGGAAGGAAAACAGACTTGAGCTCTAGACAGAGCTGGGTCCAAATATTGCTATCAACATCAAGCAAGTCATTTGGAACCTTTTTGGGACCTCTTTTGGTCTTTTGAAACCTCATTTCTTCTCTTCTGTTAAATAAAGACAATGAACCCCACTTCAAAAGGTTATGGTAAGGATGAAATGGAAGGATAGATATAAAGGATATATACTAACACCGTTCCCTAAGAGGTGCTTAATAAATGTTGTAATCCTTTCCAACAGGTTGGAATTGAGAAGTCGGATTTATGGGATCATGTGAGACAAGGCCAAAGTCACTCCACTGTGCACTTGTGTACTTGTGGCTTGGCCCAAGGTACAAGATCTGTGCCCCGTGTCCTCACGCAGGAATAGGAGGACTGAAACAGAGGTTCAGAATGAATAAGTCTCTTGGCCAAGGTCACAAGGTTGGGAAGAGGTCCAGCTGGGGCCGGCCTGAAACATAAATCTCAGACTCTGCCATGTTGCCTGGAGAGCAGGGGAGTTTGGAGGCCACTAGGTCAGGAATGGTATGCTCCGGTCTACCCTTAGAAGTCTGGAGGAATTTTATTTCTCCCATGAATAGGAAAGACAGACAGAATAGGGCACATTAGCTTAAACAGTGCTATTTGGATGCTTCAGCAAAAGTACAGGTTTTGTGGTAATTGGCAAATTAAGAGAAAAAGACAATCCCATTTACTGGCCAAATGTATAACGATGCTCTTAGGTCCGTTACTTCCTGTGGCGTCCATCCACTGACTGGCACTCCTCAGGACAGACTGCATACTGCTGTGGAATAAGATGTCTCTGCCCGACTCTCCATCTCTAAAAGCCTATACTCTCCTACCAACTTTGCTCCCTCCTGAAGGGCGGACCATGGAGACTTCCTTCTTCTCATTAGGACGGATACTGTGGGAGCTACTTTCAGTGCCTTGAAGCAGTGAAAACAGGCAGGATATTCTCCGTCTAGTCTATGCCATGAAGATCGGATTTAATAGAGTACACTTTAATTAAGCTTAAACTCTTGCTGTTTCTTCTACAGTAGACACTTGACATTAGTAAGAATCCCATGTCTGTAAATATCATTCTAGGAGACTGCTTCTCCCCCCAAAAATGAAGTCAATTATAACTAAAAAATTTAAGGGGCCCCTTCAAATCCCTAATGATTTTATAAACAAGGTACTAAAGTCTTTCAGCATGCTCATTAAAATACACTTCTCTTGAGTCCTATTTCTATGGAGAATCATGTATTTCCTGGGCATAAGTTCATATCAAAGGTCAATACCTTCTCAACTTTTACTCAGGTTTGTCTTTCTGATGACAAGCAATTCTCATATAGGCAAGGGCATTCCTCGAGCAGTTTTAGGAATCTCTCTCATTTCTGAAAAAGAATGTAGAATGGGCTATTGCTTCAGAGAGCAGAGTCTCCACCAAACCCAGCAAGGGGCTTGCTGCTTCTAAACGTCCACTTTCTGAGTAAGAGCAACGTGTCTTACGTGCCTCTGTACATGTCTGCTCAACTGGTGCTCTTCTTTTCTGGGCCACTTTTCACTGGGAAACATGACAAGAGTCGCCATGGGCCTTCAAGTAGAGCATTGAGAAGCTGTGGTCAGATGGCCAAGTTCACGTGCAGTTCAGCTATCTCCTGTTGCATGTCCCATCATTCAGAGAGTGAGCTTCAAATTCTTGCCCCAGAAAGAGTACAGGTGATGACGTGTCTGAGAACTCCAGGGCTCCCTGGGAATGATGAATCCACTGGTACCAGGGCTCTTCTGAGCTTATGTTTTTTACTTTCAATGTTCCAGTTTTAACATATCCTTGTTTTAATGATTTCAGGTTAATATTTTGGTCTTTGGTCTTATATACATTCATCTGAATGCTCGTTTGATCTCAGTATGTTGGAATTAAACTGTTTTCTTCCCACAGGAACAGAGTTTCCCTGTGCATTAACCGAGAGTTTGGATACTGCTGCTTATCCCATACCCCTTAGGTTCAGCACCACCTAGCAGAGTGCCTGGCTAACACAGGAGAAACGAGACAAACGTCGTTAGTGAATGGCTTTCACAGCGATGTTTAAATATTGAGAGGGATTATGACATGTTCTCAAGCCATATATCCCACATCGTAAACCCAAGAAACCCCTTAATTAACCCCCCAATCGGTCTTGAAGAAACAATTTTTACTGTCTTCCATCCCATGTCTGAGTCAATGGTAAAACTGCTGACCAAATGGCTTTAGGCGTGATCTGCAGAACCAAATGAACACGGTAAACTGACAGTTACTGAATATAATGAGCACAGTGATTAAGGTGAATAAGAGGATTATTCGGGACTTTTGTTACTGTAAATAATAGAAACCCAACAAACTAGCTTAAGTTTAAAAAAAAAAAAAAAAAAAAGAGGAGGGTACCCAGTAACTCCCATTGCTTGGAACGCTACAAGGAAAGGTCCCGGAATTGAAGGAAGAGTTGTAGGAACATGAGGTCTCAGGGTCCCAGGGTCTCCTGATGTTTCTCTCTTCCCAACACTCATCTCTCAGCGTCTCTGCTCATCTTCCTCCCTTGCTTCTGCTCCGGACAGACTCTGTCCACATACTGTGTGCCACTGCCCTGGAATCCCCAGCAAGGTGAGAACAGTTTTGTACTCTCATGCAAGAGTCCTGAGGAAGGATTCTAATTCTAACTGGTTCTGCTTGGGTCAAATGCCTGTTCTTTGGATCCAACACTGTTGACAACAGGACAATATACTGTGATTGGCCAGGCCTGGGTCATAGGATCAATCACTTGGCCTTTCTACCAGAAGGGTCATGGAAAACCTTGCAAGGTAGATACGGATTGTTACCATGGCCCATTATACCAAACTATTCTAAAACGTAATTCTAATAATAATATAGGAAGATCAAATATGTGACTTAATATGTGTAACTGTGTATATTGCATATTGCATCGAGCACCATTCTAAGCAAATATATGCAAAGGGAAACTCTCTTCCTACATGTATAATTTATCCAAATATCAGTGTAAAAAATGTCCCTTAACAATGAAATCTCATTGTCACTAAATCCCACCATTAACAATTTCATCTTTGGCTTATAGAATTAAAGCTAAAGTTTAACCAGATGACCTCTGCAGTCTTTTCCAGTGTAGAAATCTCCAGTTAGAATAAAAATACCTCTGGAAGAACGGTACACCAATCTAATATATGATTGGACAGTGTTATGGGCTAAACTGTGTCTCCCTACTACCCAAATTTATAATTTGAAGCCCTAACCTCCAGTACCTCAGAATGTAACCTCATTTAGAGATAGAGTCTTTAAAGACTAAGTGAGGTTATTTGGGTGGGAACTAATTCAATCTGAGTGGTGCTGTTATGAGAAGAGATTAGAACCCAGACACACACACGGAGAAGACCACGTGAAGACAAAGAGAAAAGACAGTTATCCACAAGCCAAGATAAAACTAACCCTGCCAACACCTTCATCGCTGACTTCCAGCCCCCAGAACTGTGAGAAAATAAGCTTTTGTTGTTTAAACCACACAGTCTTAGGTTACCTCAGCCCTAGCAAATTAACACATCAAGAATTTCAAAAAGGACTAAGGCACAGTTGAGACAAATTTGATGTGTGGAATGAAAGACCAAATAGTTCTTTTACTGTTCCTTTTTAAGGAAGAAATCCCCCTTGAGATTCAGGGGCCAGTACTAGTGACCTGATTAACTGAGGTGTACTGGTAAAAATATGATAAAATGGGTAAGAAGTTAAGAGAAGTAAGGAGAAAAAAGTAGATGACAGACAGACTTCACCCTTTTCAAAATTTTACCAGGGCTTAGCATAAGGTGATTCTAGCAGAACATGGCATTATGGTTGGCACAGCCAAAGGGCTGACACCCAACCTCGTGGACCTGTGGGGAGCCTGTCTCCTGCACGGCTTCAGGCTTACCTCGGCTCCTGATCCGTGTCTCCACTGAGAATTTGGGAGCTCTCGGCATCCTGCCCTGGCCCACTGGCTTTGAGAGGAACATGGCTGGATGGCTGCTCCATCTGGGTCAAGGTTTACAAGCATGAGCTCCTAGCCATCACTTTTATGACGCTCACTAGTCAGAGCTTCCTGCTGCGATTCTCATATGACATATGACAATAGTCTGGTGGTCCAAACTGGGGTGACACCTGATTGTATTCTGCCCTACCAGCCCCCTACTGCCCTTGTCCCATACATCATTGCTCCCCTACCAGGGACTTGTCCCCCATGTCAAACCAAACTTCACTGGAATGGAAAACCTGTTTCTGGCCTCCTTCCTAGGCCTTCACCCCCTCTGGTGGATTTGCCTGGATCCTGGGCTTGTCTTGCCCTGGCTCATTTATCCTTTTGCTACTCTTGTCCCAGCTCTGACCTTTGCCTTTTGGCAAATCACTGACATTGGGGGGTTCTCAGAACCCACCAACCTGCGCTACTGACTCATATTAAGGTTCCACCACAAAGCACAATACGCATTTGGGAAAACACATCCATTCATCAGGAAGCAGCCAACGTGGCGTACCTGCTACAGAAAAACCTGACACTAAGGGGAAATATTTTTGTTAAATAGGCTGATTGCTAAATGAACGTGGTTTGTGAAAATCACATCTATTATATAGGACTTTTCAGTTCATAAGCCTCAAAATATCAGATCATCACACTGGCAAAGCAGTGCTTTGCAAGGCTGTTGGGCTGAAATCTGGAAATTGCTCCATTATTGAATATTACAATGATATTTGCCAACATGGGATTTTTGCTTGTGTGTACATTCAAATAACATTTCTGGCCATCATTGTTTATAGCCCAAATATATTAATATCTCCATATAACAAATTTCACAGAAGACAAATGAAATATTTAAATAACGCGAGCACTGTAGATCTACTGAACACTGCATTTTACCTTTATGTTCTTTTTCTTTTCTTTTTTTATCATCCACAGACATTTAAAAAAAACAAAACCTGATAACGTCAAAAGATGAAAAAGGCTAAATTCAGGGAAATAAAGGAACCATAAATCAGGAAAATTTTGGAGCTGCTAGAAAGACACTTTAATTTTGTAGACAAAAGACTGCATTAAGGAGGAATAATGCAATAATAAAGGTGAACGGATCTCCATTGTCTGGCGTCTTTCTCTGTGGGAATTTTCCCACCCCTGACAGCTGTAAGGGGGGAGGGGCACCGACGGTGGCTGTGCCTTTATTCTCTCATCCTCCCCACCCCCAGCCCCTCCTCGTCTCCGTCAATAAATGTCTGCAATCATATTCTTGAGCTCCTGTGTGATTTCAAGGTTCATCTCTTCCATGCAGCTCAAACACTAATTATCCCAGCTGTAATTAGTAAGATAATTAAATACTGGCTCGCTCATCTACCTTGGGTCGGGTCATGATTCTCCCAGAAGACCTTGAGCAGTTCCTCGAAGCTGATGCGTTCTGGCTGGTACACCACTCGAACTACTTCTGCATGGCCAGTTTTTCCTTGAAAGAAACAGAATGTACAACCAAAATTCACTGACAACATCAATTTATTACAAGCTATTTGTTTCAGAAAAAACCCCACCAGACCAAGGCTAAAATTCTTCCCTCTGAAGGAAGGATGGGAGCATAACGGTACTTCAGCTGAAGGTTTTGCTCTAAGTCTCTGTCCCTGGTTCTTTGTCCCTGAAAGCACACAGTTGTCATCTTGCAGGCTTCCTGGGGATGATGACTTCATTGCGCTCTAATTTTTTTTTTTTAAATTTCACGTGAAAACAAACTCTGCTTTTCATTTTCCCAATTTCACCCTTATGAAACCTTATGGATCCACTATGCCATAGTGCTCGAAAATTGAAACTCGGCAGTGGGGAATGAGCCAATTTATTTTTATCATCACCCCATGCTATACGCAGTCAGCTCAGCTGCGATACAGAGTGAGACAGCGCCAGACAGAGAGACCTGTAAAATGCAGACTTATACCTTGTTCACGTTAGATAAATTTGTTAACGGAGGGACAATTTGCTGTGCTGTTAGCGCTGAGGCAAGGGTCAGGCTGATACACCCTGTGGGGCGGTAAGTGCTTTCTCAGCCTAATACGTCTCTGCGGCAAACAGTTACTGCAGCAAACGTTGCTGCCCAGCTCCCGTGCCCGTTCTCCAAGGTGGCCTCCGAGGTTCTGTGGGTCAGTGAGGTGTGTATCTGCAGTACCACTTACACCAACGCAGTTCAGGCCCTTGCTTATTTTACAGTGTTAGAACAGACTAAATAACAGGCCACTCCATACAAACATCACCTCTATATTTAACTTTGTTTGCCATTTCTCATTGATCACCCTATATGTAGTAAACAATTCAGCCTTGCCGAAAGAGATACCTGGCCTTTGCCTCTGGAAGGTAATCTATATTATATCTGATAAGAGTGACCTTCTTGAGGATGAGGCCGGCCACACCAATGGTCTGAAGCTGGGGACTGGCCACTCTGCATCTTAGGGCATGGTTGGCTGCACCCAGCAGTGTGTAAGGTCAGGGCTGGTTATGCCAGAAAGATGAACCATGTGACTGAGGGCTGAGGCTTTGGGTAACGCAGTGTAAGTTTCCCTGGAGACTAAGTTCAATTCCATGGACAATCAATCAATCAATCAATCACACCTATGTGGTGGAGTCCCAGTAAAGACTCTGGACAGCAAGGCTTGCACAGGTTTCTGGCTGGCAGTGCCCTCTGCCTATGGTCACACAGGGATGCCGGGAAATGGCACACTGACTGCGCAGAGAGCACACAGAAGCTTTGCGCTGGCACCCGTCTCTGCCCCATGCGACTTTGACTTTGGTTGACCTTGATCCGTATCCTTGGCCTGTAATAAACGGTAACTGTGAGAACAGCAGCTCTCAGTGAGTTCTGTAAGTCCTAACAAACTATCAAACCTCACTGGTTTCAGGAATCCCTTGAACTTGTACCTCAGTTTGCAAAAGTGTTTTCTCTATGTTGGTGGTCTCACCTAATTCTCACAGCCCCCTTATGGTATAAGCAGGGAAGGCAGAAACCCCCATTTCAGAAATGAAAGACAGAAAGGTGTAAGTCAGATCTGCCCACGGTCCTACGGCTAACAAACTTCTGGACCATAAAAAATACCTGAAAAAAGTGCCTTCTGACTTCATGTCCATAAAAGCAAAGACAGCAAAATGGACATGAGTCCAGAAAAGGAAAGAAATCCCTTCATTATCTTTAATCTTTTTTAATATTTACATTTATTTTTTATTGTAGAAACAGTAATTTTCAAACAATCTGAAGCTTAGAAAATGTGTGGAAGTATAAAAAAGAAAATAAAAATCATACTCCTACCATGTAGTACTATCCATGTCTTTCACTCACCTCTTTCTGGACATGTACCAGATACACACACGCACATGCACACACATGCACACACGCCACCACATACAATGTGTTTTAGTGGAACCACTGCCTCCTGCTTTACTCGTGTACCTGCATATTGTGTTTCCCCATATCACTGAAATGTTTAAAAATACCATTTATAGTGACTATATAATACTCCAAAGAGGATTATACTATTATTACTTATTCAATCATTCCTTGTCATTGGGAACTGAGACTGAATCCTCTATTTACCTATGAATGTAAATACTTTTTCACATTTCTGTGCCTTAAGCCACAGTTACATAAGTAGAATTTCTAAGTCAATGTATCTAAACGTCTGTAAGTTTCTAGATGCCTAACGTCAAGATGGCGATTTCCTCACCTGCTGGCGATGCGCCTGAGAGCCGGTCTCAGTCCCTGGTGTGGCAGTTCTGATCATTACCAGCTTAGAGCTAGAAGACAGTAGCCCATCGTTTTGTTTTCAATGAATTTAAATATTAGTGAGTTTAAAAAGTCATGTTTATTAATAATTTTAATTTATTTGTTCTAACTTTTGTAATGTCCTTTTCATATTGGGTTATTAACATTTTATTATTAATTGGTCAGCCTACATAATTTTAATTCAAATACCACAGTCATGTCAGTTAAACATCTAAGCAGATTTAATGCTGACAGAGATGAAAAGAATAATTATATAGGAGGAAGATACATTAAATATAATAATCATGTTATTGTATAGCCACTTTTGACCTACTTTAAAATATTACTATTTTGTGTTTTGAAATTATTAAAGAAACAATTTAACTTTAAAATGATTTTACATAAGAATTAAAATCCTCTGAATATTAAAAACAGCAACTATATGTCACCAGTGTGACACACACATGTTGGTGAGGAAGGCACAGAGGACCGCACCAGAAGCAGGCAAACAGTGTAAATATTCAAGGTGCATAGGAAGATATAAATGTAAATCAAGATTTAAAATGCCGACATTTTTAGTGATAAAGGAAATAAATGCATATTGAAATACCATCTTTTACGTATTACATTTTGTAAAACTTCTTAAAAGTACACCTAGTGCTGATGAGGTGTCTGTAAAACTGGCGCCCCAACGTGGCTGGTGGCATGTAAATAACCACCGCATCATTTCGAAACCCCACTGGCGTCTACAGAAAAAGCCACAGAGATTAAGGTTAATTCACCCTAAATGATCCAGGAAATGCATCTCAAAGATATAGCTCCAAACAAAGGGAAAGATACATGCATACACAGAAAATTCACTCCATCCCCATTACAATGGTGGGGTATTATGATAAATCCCAAAGTCAAACCAACAAAAAGAAACAAACTATGGTACAGCCACAGGATGAAATATCCTGTAACCACTAAAATACAACGTCCTAACCCTAGTAAACGCTGTTACTACTTACTGAATGCTGATACAATGGTGGGCACTTTACCTACTTGATAATTTTTAATGCTTGCAACAAATTTGCACATAACATAAAATGTTCCGTTTAACCATCTTTAAGTGTGTAACTCACTGGCATGAAGTGCACTCACATCATTGTGCAGCATCACCACAATCCACCCCCAGAACATTGTTCAGCTTGCGAAACTGCAATTGTATCCACTAAACTAACTCCCCATTTCCCTCCCCTCCCCCCACCCCAGGCAACCACCATTCTCCGTCTGTCTCCTGAACTCGACTACCCTTGGTACTTGGTTTCAGTGGGATCACGAAGTATTTTGGGGGGAAGGGGTGACTGGCTTATCTCACTTAGCACGGTGATTTTCAATCTTTTTCATCTCATGGCACGCATAAGCTAATTACTGAAATTCCGGGGCACACCAAAAATACGTCATATTTTTGTCGACCTACAACAAAGCGGGCACAGTTCTGACTCATTCACACTGGATGGCTATGGCTGGGTGGGCTGCTGTCATTTTTTATTTGACAAGTGCTAAGAGAAAAGAGGTCAGTGCCCCTGACTAAACAGTCAAGTATTGCATGTTTTAAAAAGTCTTGCAGCACACCAGTTGAAAATCACTGACTCGGCATAATGTCCCCGAGGCTCGTCCACGTTGAAGCACGTGTCAGAATTTCCTTCCCTTTTAAAGGCTAAAGAACGCTCCATTGTACGTGCATACCTCATCTGGTTTATTCACTTGTCAGTGGACACCTGGGTTGCTTCCACCTTTCGGCTATTGGGAATGACGCTGCTACAAATGTGCGCATACAAATACTGCTCACAACAACTTTACAAAGGAGATAGAGTCCCCATTTTACACCGGAGGAAATGAAGACCGCCCCACAGGTTTCCTCACACAATGTGTCACGGCCAGTAAGAGACAGGAGCCAGTGAAGAGCCAACTAGGTTTTAACGGGAGGTGAAGCCTGGACTCGGCCTATGTCCCTGAGCCGGGCTCTTGAATGTAGACACCTGAAGTCACCAAGTGACAGAAAAGTGTAACACAGGCAGTGGCTCAGACGAGAAATCACGGTTGTGGGGTAACTGACACCCAGGCTGTCAAGACTGTTTTCCAAGATTAGGTTCTTCTTTCCTGGCAGCAGTAAGGGGTCAGGACGGACTGCCGCTTGCCGATGAACACTCTCAGACCTCGTCGGGGCGCTGACAATGTTTGTGGGGCGGTCTTAAACAGCTCGGTTGTTTCAAGGAAACTATTGCCATTAAAATTCAAGATCCATCTGCATTAACAAACAGTGTGGAGAAGCCTTCGTCAAATTCACCTTTAAGTTTCTTTATTTTATTTCGCCAAAGTAGAAGAGCCTGGGTAAAAATACACAGTGCAAATGATCAAAAGGATTAAGGGGCCAGAAACCACTTACAGAAATGTCCACGCCTCTAGGAACCCGCCAATGTGCCAGGCTAATTTGATTCTCAAAACCGATCTGCAAATACTTTCTGGGGTTTCCAGAGATAAAAGGCCGTATCTTATAAATACTTCGAGCTGTTTCCTCACATAACTTCATGCAAATAGCATAATAGATGTGACGTGCAAACGGGCTTGTTAACAATTCACAGCAGCCGAAGTGCTTTTGCACTGTTGTTCAAAAACAGCTTGAAAGAAAGAATGAAAAGGGAGAATGCCCTCCCTGAGCATTTCCCTGGGTCGCCTCGCCCAGTGGCAATAAAGGAAGGTGAACGAATGCAGAGGGGCAGGTTATGGGCAGTCATTCCCTACATGACAAAACACCCCAGAGGGGACACAGGGGAGTGTTCCGATGGCAGAAAAACTGGGCATTCTGGAATCATCTACAGCTTTTTAGAAGCGAAGTCATCCACAGAACCAGGAGCTTTTAAAGAGATCCCCAAGATAAATCAGCCAGTCTTTAAAGCCCTCTGTCACAGCTGCCCCTCCCATGGGAGACAGGTTATCTTCCCTCTTCCAGGTTAGCATGACTGATTGCTGCTGCCTTGGGCTGGTGAGAGGAGGAGAGAGGGCAGGGAGGTCGCCTCCCCAGTAGGACTGCGCGTATGTTCTGACCTTAATAAATACACACAGATCAGAGGAATCTTTCTGCCGAATTGTTCTGCTGCTTACTTGGCCTTCACCTGGATGAGTGTCTGTGCTGACCACAGCCCCACATTGCTCACTGCCCAAGGACCAGTCCCCTACACAGCATCATACATGCTCTGCTCTGCTTCTGTGTCCCTAACTACTGAGTTCTGTGTAAACATCGCCGTATTCCTTAAAATGGACACCGTTACTACCCAGAGAAAGGTATTTATTAGATAGGATTAGGGCAACTTTCATATTTTATTGTATGGGTCAACACGACATTTCATGGACTCATTAATTAATAAATATTTACTGAATGCCTACTAAGCTGCAGGGACTGCGCTAAGTGCTGAGGATTCAATGGGGACACAGGTTAACGCAGGGATATCGAAAGACTTGCAGCCCGGGCGCTGCCTACAGTCTGGGTCTGGGGAAGAAATGACTGTTTAAAAGAAAAGACCTGGCCTGTTTTATTTATCCTACAGACAAGATGGCAGACAGAAGTGAGCTATGGTTATTTTTTCATTAAACAATAACTGCTCTTCAACTCCGCTCATCATTCCCATCCAATGAGACCCTTCCAAACCGTTACACCAAATCAAAGAGCACCACAGAAAGGCCCAGGTGTTCGGAGCGAAGAGGGAGAGCGGTGGGTGACTAATACTTCCCTTGTCCCCACACAAGACTCAAAACACGGCTTCTCTCTTGCTAATTAACTACAAAGAGGTAAGATGTCAGCTCAGTTTCATCTCCAGCTCCTGCAGATAGAAAATGTGATTTCCAACAATGTACTCATTATAAAAAGTCCTAATACATCAAAATGGGACGCCCTGCGGAGTTCATTATAGGATTTGGGGAGTGTCTATACTGTCATTTCATCCTGCCTTTTTTTCTTTTGTCTCATCAGTCACTTAAAGTGTCCAAAGAGAAACGTAAGCTTTAAAAAGCATCCTATTGATTGAAAAGTAGAATACTGTTAGTGTAATTGTAATTTTTTTTTCTTTTGGTCCACCATGGGGAGACATGGTGGGGAACTGATAATCCTCTGATGTATATTTAATAGACACATCCTTCAGAGATTATTCTCTCGGAGGAGTGCTATAAACAGAATTGAGTACTTGATCAGGAAAATTGTTCAAGAAAACAATAAGTTACAACCATTACTTCACACTACTAGAGGTGTCTTACTGCTACAAAGCTAACTAACTAGTAAGTGACGAGTCTAGGAGTGAGCAGCTCACTAGTTTCGGTATCCAACCTGCTGATGATAGAGGCTGGCCTTCACGCTCTTCAAGCTGGTTTTCTCAGAACATGAAGAGTATGAAAGGATCTACGTGGCTGGGCTGGTCAATGCCTATTTCCTAGACCAGCACCAGCTCCCATGGTACCATGACATAGGCTGGCATTATAATATATCAGCCAAACTAACCTGCCAAGGAGTGAATCACAGTGCCCTTGTAGCCAAGAGAACAAACACGGTTTTATTAAACAGCCTGATTAGAATTTAAAAGGGTCCTGCACCTGAGAAACGACAGCTCTCTGATGCTGTTAAATGACACCACCAGGTCCCACCTGTGTGAGTCCTGCCTGCACTTTGTTATCAGTGGGCTACACAGGATGCATGGCTCCCAACCCCGTGCCTTAGAGTGACTTGTGAAACTCTAAAAAATGTTCACACCTCTCAGTCCGCCCACACTGGGATTCCGATACAGGGAACCTGGGGTCAGTCCTGGGCACATGTATGTTCACAAAGCTCGAAGGGTGCTTTTGATGCACAGTTGGGAAAGGAAACCATGGAACTGGGTGTTTGATAACTGCAGCTGTACCAAGGAAGAGAAACAGGCGAGATTTTTTCAAAACCAAGGCTCAGGGTTGTGAGGTACTCAAGAGGTCAGGTAGCAGAATGCCTCATTGTTTCACCCCACTGCAACATCCAGATGACCACCTCACGTGACAGGACGCAGGCTGCTTCAGAAAGTGACCCATGCCGTTGTCGGAATGCCCCATCTGCTGGAATGCTCCACCTTCACTGAATCAAATCCACTCTTTCTACTTGTCTAGGCTGTGCCTTTGGGGTCTACTCACTCCATAATGACTCTGGAGCAGGTTAAAGGAATAGAACACCATGGGCCAGATAAATAAGCACTGACTTCGGGGTCAGAAGAGCTGCATTGGAGGGCATACTCTTCCACGTAAGCTACTTTGCTTCTCTTAATCACAGTCATTCGTCTGTAAAATGTGCACACAAATATCTGTCCTACCAACCCAGGAGTCTGGCAGGGAGCACTAATTAACAGATATAAATGGGAAAGCACTCGGGAACTTACTGGTAGCGATCAAATCTGTGACATCAGGACTAGTCTTTCCATATCCCTACGCTACTAATGACGAGCCATGTCGTAACAGAACTCTGCTACGAAGTCCCAGGGAGAAGGCAGACACTCTCAAACATTCGGGATCCAGGGGAATACAAACAGAACTGCACAGACTGCCCTTCGAGCAAAAATGGGTTTCTTTGGGGAAGCTGCCAAGGGCAGGTTTTCCTAAAAGCGTATGTATCACAAATCAGAGTAAAAAGGTAGCTAGACGAACTCTGGAATCATGGAAATAGAAGGGGCCTTTAAAACCAAAGCAGATGTTTTTTCATATTCTTCAGTAACTGTTTGCATGTCTGAGTGACACGGATGAGGAAAGGCACCGTTACTGAAGCTCGTCATTGCTAACACTATGGCTGCTTATACAGAATTTCCAGAACAGATACTTTAAGTCATCCAAAGGTATTAATTGCCTATTCATTTGGCACATAAACCACAGTGCGGTTGCTTTGTAAGTGTAAGTGGTAGTAGCATATTCTCCCAATTTGCATGGTACATTATTTATAAGTACCCCAACCAGGAATGATTTGACAGGATCATCCAGAAAGCACGGCTCTGACTTATTGAGATATCTACATTCATTAACAATAAATATAACTTTATGCTTAGTTTCAACATTTTTGAGAAGAATGGAACTATGAACCAAGCATTTAGATTTGCTTAGCCCCAGACCGAAATACTGTTGGTGGTCTGGGAAAAGTTTTGGCTTTGCCTACCTATTGTCCCTCCACAAAAAAAAAAAAAAAAAAAAAATCAATCCAATAGCCTTATCTTGAAAGCACGTCAAAAAGACGAGCAACTGAGGCTTAATCTTAACTTTACAACTGACTATGTAAATATCAAATACAAACTCTTACAATGTCAACTGACTCTATAATTTTAGTCAAATACAGTCTGACTCAGGCATTCTCAGCAGGATGACACTGTGTCCAGGGTGGGAGGTGTCAGCTCCTGGTGGACAAAATCCTCTTTTGCATCACAGTGGTGTGGTCTCCACGTGGGCCACCACACCTGCACCGCCACACAGGATCATCTGTGACGTTAAACTTTAATGGGGGCAGGGTACACAATTAGGGAAGAATGGCTGAAAAGGCTTCCTGGAGTGACTACAGTTTTTAAAGGTTCAGAAGCAGTGGTCTAAATTAATTCAATCAATACAGCAGTACAACAGCAGTGGGGAAACAGCTTACTGCGACTCCTGCCTCATTTCACTTCCGGGTGGGGCTTGCAATAGGACGTAAGCGCCAGACGAGGCGTTCGTCCCACAAGGGCTTACTGAGCAGCCAGCACAAGCTCTGGGCACTCTCTTGGTGCAGCCAATACAACAGTTAGTAAGACAGTTCCCAGCCTAGAGGAGCTCACAGTCCAGCGGGGCAAAGAAACACGGAAACGGGAAGGTACAGGATAAAGCAATTGCTGCTGGGAGAGGGCTCTGCTCCGAGTTCCGTGGGCGCACGCAGGGGGAGCACCAGAGTTAGCCTCGAAGAGTCAAGGAAGACTCAGGAGAGGATGATGCTAGTGCTCTTGACACTATGCTCTACCATAGCCTCTCTTGAGCCCTAGACCCCGCTTATGACAACTTCCCGCCTGTCAGATGTCCAGGCAGTCCAAGTCAAAAACAGGAAGAATTTACCTAGACCACATGCCTTTGCTTGTAGTTATTTTAACCTTTGAAGGGAAATTAGGCCCTGAGCAAAATTCATCAATCCAGGACACTAATACCCAGACCACCATATTAGAAGTGTGTATGTCCCAAGGGGGTTTCTATGGTAACTAACACCAGTGCCCCAGTTTTGGACTTAACATAACTTGTTCTACATGCACCCAACCTCTGCCCAGAAACTTTTGTGTCTTAAGTTGAATGGCATTCTGTACGTGTGGGATGATGACAGCAGTATTTTAGATTTGCGTAATCCTTGTGTAGATCAAAAAGTGCTTTCATATCATTAATTATCTACTAAGTGTTCATATAACTCCTCCATGTATTATAACATCCACTTTACAGATGAGAAAACCAAGACTCAATGAGTTCAAACTATTCGCCTAATTAAGACCACCCAGGAGGCGGCAGAGCGCAGTAGTTCCAGTCAAGGGTCCACTTCGGTCCCTGACTTCGTCAGGTCCTGCCCTCTTCCCATAGGCCGCAGGGCTAAGGGTGAGGGCTGAACGGCTGCGTCTGTGGCTGCCTGGAGATCCAAATCCGGCTGGAACTGGACTGATACTGGGAAGCTTTTAGCCTGGCCTTCATTAGCAGGTCTTCGGTGACAGCCCGTAATTAATTTAGGAGCCCAAAGACATGCCCTGAGGAATAAAACCAAATGGTTTCCTCAGTGAAATGCTGAGACCCTGGGCCAAGGGCACTGGCGGTGCTGTCAGAATATTTGATTCGGATAAATTATTTACCTTTCATGAGTCTCAGTTTCCTCCTCTGCAAAGCACGGTCAAAATACCAAAAAAGGCACTTTGTAAGTATTACGTTATACACACACACACAGAGATTTCATTAATTATAAAGTCCTCTCCTCACTCTCTCTGTCCCATCTTGGCAAGGCCAAGTAAACATGAGCCCGAGTCCTGGCTACATGCACTGCACCAAACCAATGATATGTGAATCCAAAGATGCATGATACAGAGTCTGCTCTTAGGGAACTCAGCTAACAACGCAAGACAGGAAGCTTTAGGGGCCACTGCAGAGAGACAGATAAGAACTTCAGAAGTTTGGAAGGGAAGAGAACAGGGAAGGTTTCATAGGGGAAGTGCATCTAAACTGGACACTGAAAAATGGGTGCAATTTAGACCTCCAGAGCTGAGTATGAGGGTGTTTCAGACGATGAAAATGACAAGCACCATGGCGCACAGACGGGAAACCACAGAATGGATATGATGGCCCAGATTAGCGGGCCCACAGCATTCCTCTGGCAAACACAGCGCTGCGTCCACAGCACCACAGCGCCCAGGGTGCCAGCTGGTACCCCTGCACCTCCTGCTCCCACCAACTCAGGGCTTCGGTTCCAAGTCAGTTGTGTTTGTTCCCAGGTCTGTTTAGACCAAGTGTACTTAACATCGTAATCACAAAGTTTAATTAAATATCACATACCCAAGAAAAGAAACAGTTTTGTTTCTATTAAGAATTAAGTTGAGTGCTTTAGAAAAACTCAATTTTAAAAAGTTGTTTAAAAATACTATCAAAATAGGTGTGGGCAAGACCCCTACATAAGACTGGGAAGCGTGACTGTTGGGGACCCAGAGGGAGGGAGCGACGGGGGCCTGCTGTTCCCGGGGGACGGAGCGTCAGTGCTGCCGGATACAAGGGCTCTGCAGACGAGCCGTGGGGGCGGGGGGGCTGCAAGCACTGCAAGTGCACGCAGTCCCACGGCACCGTACACGTCGACGGTGTTCAGTTGGTACATTTTATGTCGGATGTATTTTGCCACAAATAAAAATAAAAAGGAAAAATAAGATTAGGAAGAAATAAAAATCTAGATAAATTCCATGTTCAGATTGCTTCACACCCCTTTGAATTCTCACTTGATTTTAAAAAAGCCAAAACTAGAAATCCC
Organism: Micronycteris hirsuta; assembly: GCA_004026765.1. NCBI lineage: Eukaryota > Metazoa > Chordata > Mammalia > Chiroptera > Phyllostomidae > Micronycteris > Micronycteris hirsuta. The sequence continues at coordinate 84,941 of PVJI01000134.1, forward strand.
CGATAATAATAATGGCAAATGCTTAGTGCTTACTCTGTATGAGGCACAGTTCTAAGCAGTTTACATACATTAACTTATTTAATCTTCTTGAAGAGCCAATAAGGAAGGTACTATTCCACCCATTTTAAAGATGAGCACAGTTAGGCACGGAGGTTAAAGAGCATGGCCAAGATGACAACACCAACAACGGGCAGGCTCAGAATATATATGGAAGAGTCTAGCTCCAGGTTGTGTCCCCCCCTTTTAAAGATTTTATTTATTAATTTTTAGAGAGAGGGGAAAGGAGGGAGAAGGAGAGGGAGAGAAACATCGATGTTCAAGAGAAACATGGATCAGTTGCCTCTGGGCCATCCCCAACCCAGGACCCAGTCACAACCCAGGCATGTGCTCTGACCGGGAATCGAACCTGCAACCACTCTGTCTGCAGGACAATGCCCAACCCACTGGGCTATCCCAGTCAGGGCCAGGCCGTGCACTCTTAACCCCCACTGCGCTAAGAAAGGAAGATAAGGAGGTACTTTAGGAGGATGACTCTTTATCAAAAAGAAGACATTGATCCCAAATCCAAAGGTTGACACAAGAAGGTACGTTTATGTTTTTAAAAAAGGTTCTGCAAACCTTTTCTTTTTAATGATTCACCCTCCCTTTAATCAATTTCCCTAATGAACCAATTATCATCCAAGAAAAGCAGTGGGTAAGACAATTTCTACTCTATTCATTTTAACTAGAGCTAAGGACACTCCTGCCGCCGGGAGGCAAGCAGTCAGCCCACACTGGTAATCTACAGAAGAGACAGGGCAGCTGCCTGAGCTCACAGGGATGCAGGAGCCCGCCGACAATCACAGACATGGCTCTGAAGCACGCTGATAATAACGTGCAATTTTTATGACAAAATGTAGGCTTTGCTGCGTGTCACTGGAACCTAAGAGAGTCTGGATGCATCACATGTGGCTTATTGGGATAGAAACTCCTGTAAAATAAACCTTTCCAAACAGAGAAAGCTGTATGTGTATATGTGTGCATGTGTGCAAGTGCGTGTGCATGAGTATGCGTGTGTGCACACCCACTGATTCAAGACAGTATGCAAGGTACATACTTATGCACATAAAATGTGTCTGTGTCTATAATTTGAACTTAGTGGGGCTTTCAGGGAAGTCTTCTGCACTAGGTTTAAGGAAGTTCCTGGAACTAAAAATGTTATTTTCTCTCCCTTTGTCTTCAAAAGCCTTTGTCTTCTATAAGCTAAATGTATTTTCTAAGGGTCAGCTCTGACCTCAAATTTTCTTTTCTTTTCTTTGCTTTTTTTTTTTTTGGCATGTGTTGGAGTGAGAGGAGGCTGGTTAAATTAATCCAAGTCTTTTGCTCAACCACTATCCAGACAGAGGAGTTGGAAGAAATCTGCTTTTCTATGTTTTTGATGGAGAGCCCTGAACTCCAGAATCAAGAGCAAGAGTTGGTGGCAAGAAAGAGAGTTGATGAGAGCAGTATTATTTCAAGATTAATTTAGCTGTTTTGGTGGTGAGGGGGTCTGGAGGCAAAGCCCATGCTTAAAAGGGCATCCCCACTCTTCTTGGGTTTACCTTCACCTGCATCCCCATCACTCTCTAAGCAGCGGACAGACTAGGGTATGCTGATGATTTTGCGTTGAGCACAGTGCCACCGCAGTTGCTTCCATCCCCTGGGACTGCAGATACCTGTGAACTGGACACCAATGGGGCAAGAGTGCTGGCAAATATGAGCTTCCCCATATTTGTTAATATCAAACACATCTGGATAAATGAATTGTATATTTTTTACTTGGTAGAGAGATGCGTTATATAGGTCAGTATAAATTATATTCCTTGACCACCAAAATAACTAATGAAAGCAAATTCAAAGTGACTTGCAAAATATAAATTTGAAGCTGCAGATACATCAATAACTATTTCTGTACTATGTTCTCTATCTTGGCCCTTCTGTAAATTAGGGATAATTGTACTTGCCCGACACTTACTTCAGAGGTTGGTGAAAGGATGATGTGTGTAAAGCTTGTTGGTTTTTGTGGATGAAAGGTTTTTGATTAGTACAAATTATAAATTATTACTATCCATTAGAAATAACAAATGAATTATTTCAGCTCCTAATGCATCTCTGACATCTGCATGCTATTGTGCGCGGGAGCATGGTCTTGAGAACACACCCCGGAGCACTGCTATTAAACAAAACTACATCCCTCTGCCTTAAAAAGAACACTTCAGAGCAGCCTGAAAAACCTGAAAAGTCAGTCCCATATTTCTTTGTCCCTTTATCTAAAAAGCAGGAAAAAAATGTATAATTAGAACTGTGGATAAGAAGCCTTCACCATTGTGCTTGGTTATAAGCTTCAGATGTTTGGATCCCAGCTCGATAATGGGCATCGTCCTGATCAGCGCTCCTTCACAAAGCGGGCTCCTACTTCACACACACTGGGCGGGGTCAAGGTCTTCGGCACAGAGAATAAAGTGAAATTCTCCATAGAGGAGCCACTCCATAGAACCTGATTATTGTGTAGATTTGATACCATTTTCCCCTGTGGCACATGCCAGAAATCATCGCTTAAAGACCATTTCTTATCTACAGCATCTTTCTAATGTATGTTATGTGTGGTCTGCTTGCTCCTACTTGCAATGCCCTTATATTGTTTCAGGATCCTGCTTTCTCAAAGTCATGCAGCCTAAGCCAGTGTGTTGGTTAGTAAGTACTGACACACTCTTAAGGCTGTGTCATCTCAGTCTGTTTGTACACACTTATCTAGGAGGGTGGAAATTGGAAAATCATCTTCATGTCAATGTTCTCCATTATTTTTCATTACACTGATCCTTTTTCATAAATAAGCTAAACTTTGTTATGCAACATTTTGCATGACAGAGAGGGAGATAAGGAGATAGAGGAGGGAGAAGGGGAAGAGAGAACATGAGAATTGGCAATATGAATTTAAACTAAGTAGTTTAGAGCTGTTATAATTTATTGGCAATTTCAGTAGAAAATGCTTTCTTTGGTAACAACTTGACTGAGATAAAATTCATACGTTATACAATTCACCCATTGAAAGTGTTCAATTCAATGGCTTTTAGTATATTCACAGAGTTGGGCAACCATCACCATCATCGATTCTGAAACATTTTTATTACACCAAAAACAATCTCCATACTCTTCAGCTCTTATCATCCAAATCCTCCAAACCCACCAGTCCTGGGCAACTGCTAGTCCATCTAATTTCTGTCGCTGTAGATTTCCGTGCTCTGGCCATTTCAAATACATGGAATCACACACCATTTGGTCTTTTGTGACCGGTCTCTTTCACTTAGAATAATGTTTTCGAGGTCACCATGTTGTTGCATGTGTCAGTATTTCATTCCTTTTTATTGTCAAATAACATTCCATGGCAGGTATACATCACATTCTATTACCCATTCATTAGTTGCTGGACATCTGTGCTGTCTGCACTTTTTGGCTATTATGAACAGCCAAATAATGCTGCTACGAACATTCACACATCAGCCTGTGGACACAGGTGGTCATTTCTCTTGGGTATAAATCTACGAGTAGGATTACTGGAAACATAGTAACTCTGTGTTTACATGTTGAGACTATTACATATCAGTATCAAAAAACTTTGAAAAGTAAGTAATTCAAAAACAAGAAATCACAATAAAAATTTTTACTTACTTAGAACTATAGTGAATACTCTACTATCAAAACTATTAGGAGGCTGCAAAAGTGGTCTCTGATGGAAATTTATAACTTTAATTCAATTATATTAAGAAGAAGGAGCAAAATGTAAAAATATCAGTGAACAAAGTAACAAGTTAGAAAGAGGACAACAGAATAACATGAAGATACTTGAAGGAAGGAACAAAAAGTGGAAAGCATAAACTAATGAAACATAAAACAAATATTCAATAGCAAAGGATCATGAAGCCAAAAATTTACCAAGAAAAAAAGAGAAAGCACCAATAAATTGTACAACAAATAAAATGGGACCATAACTACAGATACAACAAAGATTAAAAAGATGAGAAAGACACTTTAATAACTGCATGCAGGCCCTGGCTGGTGTAGCTCAGTGGATTGAGCGTGGGCCGGGAACCAAAGGGTCGATTCCCAGTCAGGGCACATGCCTGGGTTGCGGGCCAGGTCCCTGTGAGGGCCATGTGAGAAGCAACCACACATTGCTGTTTCTCTCCCTCTCTGTCTCCCTTCCTTCCCCTCTCTCTAAAAATAAATAAAAAAATAAACTCTTAAAAAAAAAGATAAATAAAATCTTTAAAAACAAACAAACAAAATAACTGCATGCAAATACAATTCTTAGAAAAAATATAACTTTCCAAAACTGGCCTACAAAGACAGAGAAAGTTCTCTTTAATAACCATTTTTAGAAACTAGATTATTAGTTTTTTTTTTTTAAAGCCCTTCCCAAAAGGAAAACATGAGGCCTGTAGGGCTTTACAGGTAAATTCTATAGAACAGTCAAAAAACAAATTATCCAAATCTTATACAAACTCTTTAAAATAACAGAAAAACGGGGATAGGCAAGAATACAAAATGCACAGACCACAAAGAAAAAGATTAACAAATTCAACCACATTAAAATGAAGAATTTATCATCAAAAGACACTATAAAGACATTTGAAAAGGGAAAGCAACCAAAGAGAAGTACTTGCCATACATAGAACTGTCAAAATATTAGCATCTGTTGTATATAAAAAGTCCTTAAAAGAATTTCCAGGAAGAAAAAAAAAACAAAAAACGAAATTCTCAATAGGATAAAAAAAATTACACCCTGAAATAGGTAAATTTAAAAAAACCCCAAAAAACGGCTTGGAAGTTGTTCAATGACTCTTGGAGAGAGTCCACTAAGAAGTTAAACATGATTGTCCTTTGCAATCAACCTTAAAATGAACTAGGTCTTTTCCTACCACAGGCTGCGCCTTCCTTTCCTGGAACGACTGGACCGTTAAAAACTCAAACCTCGCGATGTGAGTTGTGGCACTGTCCGTGGCTGGTGAGGGCCGAAGACCTCCCAGGGCCGGCCTTCCGAGAGCACTGAAACTCCTCTTCCTCCCCGGGGTCTGCTTCAGGCCAGGGAGCTTCGCGTGGGAGGGGAAGATGAGGTCGGCTTCTTCATGCTCCGCTTTACCCTCCTTCTCTGTCATTCTGAGCCCTCCATGGTTGGGCCCAAGAGAGGAGATAGGGGAGAGAGCCCAGCCTTACAGGGTCAGTGATCTGTAACCTGTTATGGGCTGAACTGTGTCCCCTCAAAATTCATATGCTTAAGTTCTAACCTCCAGGACCTCAGAATGTGACCATATCTGAAACAAGGTCTTTAAAGAGGTAATTAAGTGAAAATGAGGTCACTGGGGTGGTCCCTCATTCAAAAGGACCGGTGTCCTTATCAAAAGAGAGGTTAAGACAGAGGCACACACAGAGAGAGAATGGCATGTGAGGACACAGTGAGAAGACAGCTGTTTACAAGCCCAGGGGTGGAGGGCTGGGCAGGGGGGCGGGTGGGGGGGGGGGCTTGGAAGAAACCAACCCTGCTGAAGTTGATCCCAAATTTCCAGCCTCAAACTCCATGGGCAAATGAATTGCTGTTGAAACCACCCAGTTTGTGGTGCTTTGTTATGGCAGCCCGAGGAAATTAACACATTTGGTATTGGGGTTTCCTCTACATGTGATAGGGAGATAAAGCTGCTTTTCCTCAGTGGCCACTGCCGGTGGGAGGGGAGCCGGGTCTCTCTGTCCGCTCCAGCTGGATGCTTATAACCATGCGCCCCTACCTGCTCCCTAACCGCTGGGCTTCCAGCAATCCACCCCACCAACTCTCTCTTTGCCCTCCAAGTGGTCCTCTTGGTGGAGAGAATTTGTAAAAGACCCCAGGCTGCCCCTTAGCACAGGGTCCAGTTCTGGAAAACATGCGCCCTTGCCCCACTGGGGCGGGGGTGGGGCACACGACTGGATCCCGCTCTGCTGTGTGTTCTTTCCGTTCCACACAGCTCCTGCGACGGCCTTGGCCTTCACCCTCCAAGGGCAGGAATTACGCACAAATCCTCACGTTTCCCAAGTTCTAGGAGCAGAGGTTAAGTTCTCCACGGGCTCTCCTTGAGGCCTCCTTCCCTTGGCTCAAGGTAACATTAAAGTATCACCTCACCAGCTCTCCTGGGGGACTGGGTATAGGACGGTGCCTCATTCCCTAACAACCCCTCCAGGGAAATCCCCTCTGCCTAAAGCATTTTACGGTTTCCTGGAGTGTCCTACACGGGTGATCCTCCCTGTGGAACGCGGGCCTTGGCCCCACCTCCACTGTCCTAGGTTCTGGGCTGTGCTCACTTTGGTGAGCAGACTCAACCTCCAGGTCCTGCTGCCCACTTCCCTACATGACATGGAGGAATCTATCAGCAGAAGTGACTGAGGCAAAGGGGTGTGCTGGGCTGACTCTCCAGGTCCCCCCACGCCCTGCAGTTCCTGTCCCCCTTCAGCTGGGCTGGATCATTTATCCCGAGTGCTGCTCTGCCCTGCTCTCCATGGAACAAGGTAGAAGAGCGAGCCTGTTCAAAGAGAGGAAATTTAGACTAGCCCCAGTGGCTGGGGATGGCGGAACCTGGGATTCACTGATGGGAGAACCCCAAGACCCTGCCCTCTTGAGGGCAGGAGCTGAATCTCATCCTGCCTTTGGCCCCCAAGCATCTAAGATCTGCTCTCCCTGCAGCAGGTGACCACTGCACGGCCTTGAACTGAATTCTGAATACATAGGCCTTGGACAGCCTGACTGAGCTGGGGCTCATGGAGAAGCTCATGAAAACTGAAGGCAACCGATACATTTTTATTGCCCTCTTGAGTATTTTAAAACACATTTGCGTACCCGTGGGGAATTCGTCAACGCGAGCACGCTGCAGTCACGCTGTGTGCACGCCCTTTGATTTACCGCCGCCTCCCTTCCTGCCAGCGTTCCCGCTGCTCCTCAAGGCCATCCCAGCGCAGTTCCTCACACATGCTCAGAGCCGGACTCGTCTCCCCCCACCCCCCAATCTGCCCAGTCAGCCCCTACGGACACCTTCGACTCCCAGCCAGAAATCCCCCCGCACACCTTTGAGTTCTCAGAGCTTTCCGCCTGGGTCTGCTTGGGGCCCCGAGTGTGAACCTTTAAATTGGGATTACCTTCTCTGCTCTACCCGATGAAGAGCGACCTGTATTACAATTTACCCCACAAGGACCTTTGCCCCTCTCCCAGCGCCCACACTGACAAGCATGTTGAATGGCACTCACCGAGCATTGAAAGAACTTTTGCATCCACATGTGTTTTAACAATGCACGTAATTTATTCTTTGGTGATGGGAAAGACTGACAAAAAAGGTTAATTTACATTTTTGATTTAGCCCTGGCTGGGTGGCTCAGTTGGTTGGAGCCTTGTCCCATACGCCAAAAAGGCTGCAGGTTCAGTTCCCGGTCAGGGTGCACACTGAGGCTGTGGGTCTGAGCCCTGCTCCGGGTGCACACAGGAGGCAACCAACTGAAGTTTCTCTCTTACGACAATGTTTCTCTCTCTCTCTTTCCTTTCCTCTCTCTCTAAAAAGAGTCATGTTTATTTTTTCACAAAGTAAAAACACACATGGAGACGCTTAGATATATTTTTAAATCTGCTATTTATCTGTTAGCAAATCATCTCTTATATCAAGTCTACAATAATAAGATAACTGTGATCATGTTACTGTCTCTCCAACAGCCGTCCACCTGACCGCCCACCACACACATGTTCCCTGCTCATGGAACGCCAGTTCAGCGCCGGGGCCAGGCTGTCAGGCAGCTGCAGACAAGCTGGAATCCTCCAACGCGTCAGGGGTAAAGTGTTTGGGATTTTTAACTGTTATTTCTCAATTACAGTTTACTTTCGGTATCATTTTGTATTGGTTTCAGGTGTACGGCATAGCGGTTTGACGGTCACGTACTCTACAAAGCGTCCCCCAACGGTCCCAGTACTCAGGGGTAAGTCCTGCCTGTTCTAAGACTTCACGGCCACTGCACTCCTCTGTCCGGCGATCGGTATAGTCATAGGCACATGAGCAATTCTAGCCAAAGAAATAGGGATGTCTTCTGATGGAGTTCGAGGAAACTCTTCTCCTTACGAAAAGACGCAAAAATGGAGCTTTGACCCCCTTTTCTTGACAGCGGATATTGAAGTTGAGGACGTAGATGCTTGAAGTCATGGCAGCCGCCCAGGGCCAGTGTGGGAACACTGCCAACGCTGAGAATAGCAGAGCAGAAAGCTGGGAAGAACCTGAATTCTTGATGATTTTTTTTTTCTGAGTCACTGAATTAACCACCCTGGAACTTCTTGACTTCTAACTATGTCAAAAGTACACATTCTTATTTTTAAGCCAACTTTAGTTGAGACTTCTGTTACTTTCTGTCAAAAGTACCCTCAATAATCTACATATTGGATCTCATTAAACCCTCACAACAATGGTGCAAAGCAGGCATTTTACAAATGAAGCAAATGAAATAGCGGCAAGAAGTCACACGGCTGTGCCAAGGTCGCATGTCTATAAATGGCATGACTGGATCCGAAATCAGGTCTGGTTCCAAATTCGGTGTTTCTCCCATGAAACCTGATGACACACACAAAAAAGCCTAGAGCAAGAAAACACACTGTCAAATCATCCTGACACCCTCCACGCGTCTAACGAAGGCGGCGGTGCCTTCACGGGGAGAAAGACCGGCCGTGGAGGAGAAGCACTACTTCTGTCAGGCACCCTGGGTCCACGATCGAATCGCTTCTCATTCCTCAGTTAGGTGGCTCTATTCTTCAACTGCAACTTAAAGCAAGTGCGTTCCAGACAAATCTGAAAACGTTTAGTGCCAACTATTTCTATACCACGATTGGGCATTGTGGGAGATCCAACACACAATAAACCAGACAACAGCCCATCCTTAAGGTGTTTGTTCACCCGAGAATCTGAGCCGCAGAGGCCTGAAATAGCTAGAGATACGCACACTGGGACTCCACCATATATTAGCCCGTGTGGTGTCAACGAGGGCACAACAGATGCGAAACACAGCGGGAAACGCGAAAGTCATGTGGGTCCCACAGGCAGGTATCAAACACCACTCAATAGCCAATAAAACATCTCACGCCTCCTATGGATTACACCCAGCCATATGAAATTCCTAATATCCAACCTTTTTTTTCACTACAAAAATGGCAATTTTTTGTATGTTTTGACCTTGCCGGAGAGAGAGATGTGGCAGAAAATAAAAAGCACTTGACGCTGCGGGAGAGTCAGAGTCAAAATCTGGCAACTACAGTACAGGAGACCAGGGATCCGCGGGGGCGTGGGGCAGGCAGGGCGGGGTCGGGGCACCTGGGGAGACACTGAATCCAGCATCGTGGGGTCAAGGACGGTTGCCCAAGGGAGGAGATGCCTACTCTGGGTTCTCAGTGGGCATTAGCTTTGATATGACTGATTTCTTAAACCTCCAAGGATATTTATTTTTAAATAAACGTTCACACTCCCTATTGTTCACCCATGACATGTGTCTAGAGAGCCAGTGATTTTCTGTTAATTAATTCTCTTTACGGGGTTATGTTGAGTAGCTGACACAGAAGACACGTAACATGTGTTCTAATCATCGCGCCATCCATCAAGGTGAGAATTAGAACCCCGACTTCTACTAGTGAAGTCGCAAAGGTGCAAACAGATACCCAAGGTCATGTAGCCGCTTAGCAGCACAGCCCGGGAGGAATTATGGTAGGATGTAAGGAAAAAACAACAGCATGATCCCCATGTAATCAGGACCTAAATGCCCTTAAAAAAACTCGGCCGCCAAAGGAAAAAACTATTTTAAATTCTACTCCAAGGCAAAAATCTATTCTGGTTACTGAGCATGCTCACAAGACTACCATAATGCCCTGTCTGACTACCACCCAAAGAGTGCCAGTAAGACTTGGAGCTCCAATGAACTTCAAAGGTCCAAGCCAGAAGTCAAATTAGTCAGCAGGGGCTTTGGAGGTGGCTAGGTTCTTAGAAATCAACTTTATAGGCCATTTGAAATGTTTAAAACTCCATCAAAAGCCGTACTCACAAACGATAACCATTTGAGCACTTTCTTCCAGGAGTCACCATGAGATGGCAGGAAGGTGGAGCTGAAAATGAATGAGGTATTGCAGCAGATTCTGCAGACTGTTCGCTAGAAAGCTACATGCGCAGCTTCATCCTCGGAAGCCCACCTGCATTGCGTCTCCTGGCCTCCCTGGCAGCTGCTGTGGCCACGTGATTGAGCTCTACGGAGACCATGGAGAATGCAAGCAGAAGCGGTGCGTGCTGTTTCTGAGCCAAGGCCTTTGCGCAGCAGCTCTCCCCTGTCCGTGTGCTCTCTGCCCATCGGACAGACTAGATGGAGACGACAACAGAGTCACAGACATAGCAGCAGAGCCACCAAATGGAAGCTGCCTGGCTCCCTGAATCACTACGGACGGAAAGCTGCCCATGGACCAGGAAGGCCCACTTTTGACTGTTACACGAACAAGAAACAAATCTGCATTGTGTTTAAGCCACGCACATTTTGGGGGTCTATGTGTACAGCAGATAATCCAACCCCACGGAGAGTGGCATAACCAAGTCAAGATGCAGGAGTATATGCTGCCTCCTGTGTACTGAAGTGATTTATGGAACAGATGGCTCAGACAGAGCCCCAAAGGAACTCCACGGCACAGTTCCCGACTCAGAGCAAGGGGCTACCTGCTGCTGTACCTGGTTCTCGGGCCCAGTACCCCTCAGTCCAGGGGTACTACCACAAAGCACATGGCAAACTGAGATCTGAAGAATAAGCAAATGAATGACTCAACTGACAATTTAACAAGACAGTGAACACAGAGTTACAAAGGATATCAAAATGCTGGGCAAAATGGGACAGAGAGATGGAAAGGGTGTCCCCCTTTCAGAACGTGTCCCCGGGATAATATGTATTACTCCTTGATAAGGTTTTTCACTGCCCATCTAAAGAGTTCTTAATGCAAACAAAATGTATGTAAATAAGTAGCCAAAGAACTATAAATAAGATGACCACTTTTTATAAGAAAGATTATCTTAGTATTAACCCTGGAGTATCCTCTAAGTATTAATCCTGTTACATCTTTAAAGTTTTCTTAATAAAGATCTTTTTTAGACATATACCTGCACATGAAACAGGACTAAGGGACAAAAACCTTGACTTACGTGCGCATGAAATGAAAACCGTAGGAAAGGAGCACATCTGGGGTTTTAATATAATTAAAAGTATTTGCAATAATACTGAGTTATCTGAGGCTCTTTGACTTCCAGAAATTACCAGTTTGATCCAAATATCAATAAATCTGGTCCTTCATACTTTATACTTTGTAAAGGGGAAAAGCAAGAAGACAACACTGGTATTAGATGCAGTGAATCATATTTTTTAATGGGGTAAGAAACCTTAGAAGGTAGATCTATAGAATAATAGGACTTCATGGGATTTTAGAATGCTTCCTGCTCAATTTACTAATTTTATATATGAGGAAATTTAGGCACAGAGAGGCTGAGTCACTTTCCCAAGGTAACACAGCCTTTTGGTAAGAAAAAAAGTGGAATAACTCCAAGTTTACTGACTCCCCAGACCTGATTCTTTGACTCTCATAGTAAAAAGAAAAGATCAGACTTAATCTCAGAAAGATATTTGTACTATACTTTCAATCAGTTAAATCATATAAGAGGAAAAGATATGTGACCTAGCATTAGTAGCATCTAAAATTGGCTAGGATACATTGCGTGAGAATAATTTCATTGATCTTTAAAAACTACTGAAGACATCTTTTAAAAAATTGTTCTTATTTCTTCCACTATCACCCACCACCATTATTATAAAAATCTAGGTCTCAAGTAATGAGGCATACACTTTCTTATTTAGAAAAGCTAACATTATTTTTCATCGTCATAATCGTTATGCACTTTCAATTATACTGAGGAAAAAAACATCAAATCCCTTTTAATTCTACCTTTCTTAGCCCTGAAGGATATTTCTTCCAGATTTCACCAGCTGATATAATTCAGACGAAAAAAAGACCCTTTCTTTATTACTTGAAGGGAGCTGTAAATCCAATGCAGACCTCAGGGGGGTAGGGACAAAGGAAGAGAAGGAGGGAAGACTCATTTGCTTATTAGGTTTCCATAAAAAATTAAGAATAACAAGCAGATCTAAATCTGCCACAACTGAAGCCTGTATCAGTTGCTACTGAAACATTAAAGACTTTCCTTTCAAATTGCAATCACCCTGACTTTCTGTTGTCTGCCACACATGCGTGCTGCTCCAACTGATGAGATGTTATTAATAAAGGAAGAGATGGCTACAAATTAAAGCAAGCCCTGCTTAATCACATTAATCCAGAGCAAGTCAAAGGCTTCAATTTTCGAAATAATTTTGGGCTTAATGCCTTGGAGATGGGCAGACTGCTCCATTGAGGCAGCAGCTGGTCCAATTTAAGCAGCATTGTGAGGCCGGAATTGTCAGGTCCTTACAGAAACAAGGAAGCCTGACAGTTTTCAGGATGCAACCAAAACTGCTGAGACAAAGGAAACTGCAAGAAACTGAAAGGGCCCTGTAACAATTACAAGGCGGCCCACTGTTGGTGTGGGTTGCGTGTGATTAACCAGCTCTCACTGTCGGGCGGGGCGGCGTGCCCTCGCTGCGGCTGCGCCCCCGGCCACTGAGGCCCAGGCAGCTGCTGCAGGAAGCGCAGTCACGGAGCCACTGCATGGGGCTGCCGATTAGAAAAGGGCCTGTCCGCAAGGAAACGAGCCAGGACCACTGTGCAGGCCACCTGACCCCGGCCGCCCGAGAGGCACTACAAGGCAGCACTGCCAGAGAGCCGCAGGGACAGGAGGGACACCCTGAGTACCTGAGAGCAGGTTTTTAGGAGAGGGATTTTTATTTTCCTGAGCAATTTTCTTAATGATTTTCTAACTTCATGGTTTTCAAAACTAAAAAGTAGCTTTAAAAAATTTTCTGAGCTGTGAGTCAAGATATCTCATTTCTTTTTCTTTTTCTTTTTAATTGAATTTATTGGGGTGACGTTGGTTCACAAAACCATACAGATTTCAAGTGTACAAGTCAGTAAGACACCATCAGCACACGGCATCGTGTGTCCATTGCCCCAAGCAAGGTCTCTTTCTGTCCTCCCCTGCCCCTTGACCACCTCCACCTGCCCCTAGCCCCCTTCCCCTTTCATTTCTAACCCCAAACCTGTAACTCTGGCTGCGTGATGTTAGGCAATTCACTTTATTCTCTGGGCTCTACTTTTTTCATGACTCAAAACAAGATTCCAGCTTCGTGGTACACAGCTTATAAACAGAGCTGACCAACTCCAAATTTCCTATAGCATCCCTCACACATACGCATCTTCTCATGCACTGGGAGACGCCACTGCACAGTGCCGAAGCCCACGCCATTGTCAGGGCTTATTTCACCACGGAACAATGGAGAGGCCCTGCCCAGGAAGTGCTCTGCATGATTTCATTTCTGTTTAGCATTCCAATTCTTTAAAATTCCTACGTGTCAGAAAAGAAAACACATTCAGTTTCAAACAGTAAAATCATACCGTTGCCGCTCAGACAAGGCTTGAACTAGGGAAATAAGCTGTAGCAGACAAAGGAGACCTGGCTCCGAGTCTCAGCTCTTCCGCTTAGACAATTATAGGCTACATTTCCAAAACTTCAGCGTGGAATTACATTGGAGCCACTTAGTTCATTGTACAATATGCGTTTTCTCATTTTAGTGCTTTGGTTGTATGTGGTTTTATTCAGTCTCTTTGCTGATATTACCCCTATCTTTTTGGCATATTACAAGAAATTTTTAGAAAAAGGACACCAGGAATATAAAAGACAGCAAATAAAATAATTCTAATATTTAAACCCAATAAAAATAATGCATTTGTATGTGGATCAGTTAAGCCCTGAATTAATGTAATAGCCCTAGGAAGCCAACCAGTAAACATTGGTCCAAATGATGAGTTTTAATTGAGTGAAATAACTTCACTGAGTTTTAAAGCAACTCAAAAGAGGATGGATGGATTGGATGATGCTTAGACAGATAAACAAATGGGACTGGTGGATTGATATGTAGGTGCACCTCAATTTAGGTAACACAGGCATTCGTCAAAAGGCCACAGCCTCTCCAAACTGAAATGGACCTTCAAGATCACCCACTTCAACCTCCCGCCACCCGGCTGAAATCCCACAACTTGACAGAGAATCACACTAGACTCTGTTTCATCATCCTCAGTGTCCAAGTAATTGCTAAACTTGGAGACAAGCATCCAAACTCCCCAGGGCATCTTCAAAAATCTGCCTCCCTATATCTTTCACTAGTCTTTTGCCCTCTGCACAACACGGTCCCCCAGCCCCCACCACACACACTCAAGCCTCTGACTTAGCACTTGGAATTTAACCACAACTGCACATTAGAAGCCTTCTGACTTTAACAGACAGGGCAGTTAATTAAGTCATTGCTTCTCAGTTCCAAATCCACCCTTCCTTCCTGCTCTGTGATCATGGAGGTGGGCTCTGTAAATATTCTCCTTTGCTAGATGCCATGGCACAAAGCCTTGTCACTAGGGGGCGCTGGAGGGACACTAGAGGAGAAAAGGGTTTTCTTTTCCAAGTTGCCCTGTGGTCCCCTCTCCTGGCTCCTCAGGGCTCAGCTCTCTCCAGCCTTCACCTCCTGAATAGCACTTTCCCCTAAAAAGGCTCACGAGGCCCTGCTAGGGTAACTGCTGCCTCATTCATGGACAGGATGCAGCTAAATCCAACTTCCGGCTCCTTTCTGTCAGCTCCCAATTCTCTTTATCGTCTGGCTGCGCTTAACGTTAATGTAAACACTTTGTTATCTTCTAATGAACCTTCATATATACAGTATGTTATCTACTTCAGAACACATTTACATAGCCATAAGAATATAACATTGTTTAGTGATTTATTGAAAACCTTACACTGGAAAAATGAGAGGAGATGAGAAAGTGGGGTGGTGGTACAAGAATGCTAAGTTTCCATCTATTATTGAAGATGATAATAACTATCATTATTCTATTATAGTTAAAACTTATATCAGCCTTACTACACACCAAACACTTTACATATCGTAACTAATTTAATACTTACAATAATGTTGTGAAATACAATATTATTTTCCCCCTTCTACAAAACTTGAAATTCAGACACAGCAAAGTCAAATAATCTGTCCCAAGTTGTACAACTTCTAGGAGGTAGAATTAATGTCTAAAATGAATATGTGCAGAAATGGCAGTACAAATGTATTATTTTAATATGTGGAGGTCACTGAGCAGAAGAAACATTTGAAATAAACCACAGATTTCTGAGGAGCAGCATTTAGGTAGAATAAAGAAAAGAAATATTCCTTTTATCTTAAATAGTAGTTGATTTTTAAATCTGTGCATATAAAATTTGATAAAATAATTCACCATAATATAGACTAAAAGAAAATTCAAATAGATTCTATTGAGTGATAACCTGCTCATACCTATAATCTCAGATCGGTACCTGAACTGTTTTTATTTTAAGAACATAAGTTCTGCCTTAAGGAATTTACAACCTAGAATAAATAAAATAGAGACATGTAAATCTACGTAGTACAGATAGTGTGGAGGCTTCCCTACAGGATTTGTATTTGAGCTGGGTCTTACAGCATAAGTAAGTGTCACAGTTAATTTTATGCATCAGCTTGGAGGGGTCACAGGGTACCCGGACATGTGCTCAAACATGATTCTGGGTGTATCCAGATGACATTAACACTCGAATCAAGAACTGAGTAAAGCAGATTGCCCTTCCTAAAGGGGGGGGGGGGTTGGCCTAACCCACTGAAGACCTGAGGAGAACAAAAAGGCTGAGTAAGAGGGGATCCCCCTGCCTGATGGTCGTGGCGCTGGGCAGGCCACCACCGTTTCCTGATTTCGCACTGCACCGAAACATGGGCTCCTCCTGGGTCTCCAGCCTACTGGCTTTCGGACTGAAACTCGCACCACCAGCTCCCCAGCGTCTCCAGTCTGCCAGCTTCAGATCGTGGGACTTGTCAGCCTCCATCATCGTGCGACCTGCTTCCTTATGACGAATTCCATAGAAAGACAGATAGATCAGCATACTACTGGTTCTGTTACTCTGGGGAACCCTGATACACTCGACACGCTTTTCTGAAGTACAAAGTGAAGGAAATAAGCAGAGGACATTTCCTCAGACAGAGGAAATAGGCTTTCATAAAGTTTTGGAGGCATGAAAGGACCCAACATGCTTGGCTGGAGAGTAGAACAGACTGAGGAAAGAAAAAGCTTAAATTGTGAGAATGTAGAAGAATACTCATGGAGATTAAATAAATCATTTAGTGACATTCCATGGTAAACCACCTTATAAAAGAAACAATTGCCTTTGTAATGCAAATAGTGGATAAATCTGAATTTTTGTAATAGAGATAAAACTTTTTAATTGAATTTATGGGCAGGGGTTTCTTGCATGTAAAATGTGCAGTAAGCTATTCCTAAAATTATATCTATTTACTTATATTTCAGTCTACATAATTCCTAGAAAGATGGTTTTAAAGAATTTTTATTATGAAAGTTTTCAAACACACACAAAAGCAGAAATAATAGCAAAATAAACCCCAATTACCCAGGTACCCTCCAGATGTAAAATTACCAACATTGTAACATACTTAATTCATCAGTCCCTTTTTTCTTTTTTTTCCTTTGTTCTTTTATTTTGCAGTATGTTAAAGCAAATTTTCACATCCTTTCACATTTAAATACTTTCATATATAATTGCTAATAACAAGAATATTTTTGTTCGTAACTGTAACACCATTATCTCATCCAATAAAATTAGAATCAACTCTTAGCATCATCTAATCCCCAGTCCATATTCAAATTTCCCTATTACCAAAAAATGTATTTTTAAAGTTGTTTTTTCTTTAATCAATTTCCATCCAGTGGTCCACACATCATACATGATATTTATGTCTCATAAATGTTATGTAATCCAACCACGCTTTTCTAACCTACATATTTCAGCAACCAGGTCAGTTGTTCTCCGTAGCGCCCCCTACCTTCTAGACTTGCCTTATTGCTTCCACATGGGACACATCATGTGAGGTGTCTCTTACCCCTTTCTTTCCTGGTAACTGAATGTGGGATATAAGCTTTTGACTTTATTTAGGTTCAAGTGTTTTAGCAAGAATTCTTCATATACGGAGCTGTGGGTTTCATCTTGCATCAAACCAGCAGCTGTGACTGTGGTCATTCCACTCTCAGAGGCTGATCCGTGGGTTCAGGTGGCGATAGCCATCTAACCTATTCCCAGAAACACGCATCCTAAAGGTTTTAGCAGGGTGAATATGGCCTAAAGAAATCATTCGTTAGAAGTTGCAAAATGGACATTTTTCTAGTCCTACAATTACGTTTACATTAACAGCAAGAATTCTTCCATAGAAATGAGTTTTGGTCCAAAAACTAAGGCAATTAATGTATGGCACAGGGGTCACTACAATTGGCATACAATAAATTGCACATATTTAAAATGTACATGAGAAGTTTTAACACACGTATCTACTCTTAAGACCATCACCATGCTGTAGGAAATGGACATGAGCCGCCATCACTCCCACGTTTCCCCATCCACCTTTGTGATTCTCGCGTCCCATCCCGGCCGGCCCCATTCCTATGCGACCATTTCTGTTACTGTTGTGTGTAGTGCATGTTATGCAATTTGAATAATATACAATGTATTCTCTTTTGTCTGGCTTCTATCACTTAGCACAACTGAGATTCATCCATAGTGTGTTGAGTATCTGTTGTTTATAACTTCGTATTGCTGAGTCTGTTGAATGGATGTACCAATTTGTTTACTCATTCACCACCTGTGAATGTTTGAATTGTTTCTCATGATGAATAAAGCTTCTATAAATATTTTTATACAGATTTTTGTAGAAATATAAGTTTCTATTTCTCTTGCGTGACTATCCAGGAGTGAGACTGCTGGTTCATGTGGTAAATGTATATTAAACTGTGCAAGAAACTTCCAAATGGCTTTCCAAAGCAGTCGTGCCACTTTGCACTCCCACCAGCAACACGTGAGAGTTCCAGTTGCTCTGCATTGTCACTAGTACTTGGTATTGTCAGTATTTTTAAATTTAATCATCCTAATGGATTATAGTGGTTGCTCAGTGTGGTTTTAATCTGCATTTTCATAATGACTAACAATGTAGAGAATTTTTAAAAGCTACTTGTACATCTTCTTTGGTGATATATTTATTCAAATCTTTTGCCCAGTTTTTAAAAGTTGTTTATATCTTTATTGCTGAGTTTTGAGAGTTTTTTTTAATATAAAAACTTTTATTCTTTTATGGAATATAAAAAAAAAGAGAGAGCTCATAAAGGAGCTTAAAGCTATTTACTGCCAGAACAAAAATGTGCACCAGGCAGCTGGGGGGTTGAAATGAAAGAAAGCTCTTCCAGGGATGAAGCGAGGCCTCTGCCGCTCCGAGTCCCTGGGTGGGGGAGCCACGCCGCGGGGAAAGCTGCCTGGCTGTCTGTCATGTTCGGATGCCGAGCTCCTTCCTGTAGCTCAGCTTCTCTCACTGCAACACCTCAGCCTAGCAAAACGATTCTCTTCTTTCTAAGAAAAACCATGAAGTCCATGGAATCAACCTTGCTTAAATTCTTCTCAGGGTCATATATAAAACGAGCTAACGATAGACATTGTGTCAAGACCCCAAACAAGTGCTCATAAAATCAAAGGATCTTACATACACCCACCCCTACAATGCCTGGTTCCCCTGGCCAGCACCCCTCCCAAGCACCTGGAACTGAGGTCGGTCCGACGTGGTGTTGGTGACCCTGAGCCAGTCCCTGGGGACCATCCCCTTCCCTCCTCCAGCAGTCCATACGAGAATCTTGTGTGGGACTGGCGTCACACTACCAGTCTTCAATTTGCAAATTTCTCTTTATTATTTTTTATAATTAACTTTGATTAAAATTCTATGACATGAATAAGCAACTAGTAGATTATATATTATTTTGCTATGTTTTCTTAAAAAAGACATACCTCTAATTTCTATGCAAAACAAATAGAAATGTGGCCCTCTACCAAAGGGTACCATGGTGCCTCTTTCATAGACTTCTGAAGCTCAGTGCATTACCTTGAAGTCAAAATAGCTACTGAGAGGCGTATGTTCTATGACTTGTAATAGAATGTGGTCTACAAGTCTAATTCCCAGAGACAGACATATACCAAAACATTTTTGTTGACAGCACTGCATTAAAAAGAGACCAAACCTATGCTGTGAAACTTGAGCTTTTCATGGGACACAGAATACATCACTTCCATAGTAGCCAAGATTTTTTTCTCCTTCACCTTTCTAATAATGCCATATACATCTGCACCATCTCCTTTAACGCTCACAACAAGTCCCCGAGGTAGCTAAGAGAATAATTCTTCCATTACCACGTAGAGAGCAAGCGGGAGCAACAAGGCTGATAGCTAAGGTTTCTGCTTCTAAACCCCACACTTTGGTCCCCGTGCCCCCTGACACCCCACAGAGAAGACTTCGGTGCTGTCCACACAAGTCTGTGCCTTATGCACCCAGAAAACTCAAATCAACAACATTGTCCCAACCTTACAGAAGTGGTCTGTCATCACTGGTGGCCTTTTCCGTAAATGGGTACATGTCCTGACACATTTCTGATTCTGCTCTAAGTCCTGTTTCTTTAAGAAAAAGAAATTCCTTTAAGCCTTTATTTTCCCACTGAAAAATAGTTGACAAAGAGTTTCATCTTACAATGAAACCATTTAAATGATTCAGAAAAACCGAGAATGGCTCCCTCTGTGGTATCACTTCTCCGAGCGCGATTGTTGGAGCACAATTGTTTGGATGAATTCTACTCCTTCCCATTATCTGAACACAACGTGTGGCAGCAAATTGCATTTGGTGGTAACAATGCATCTACATTGGCTAGAACTCTATTTTCAACGGCCAATAAAGACTCCAGAGAAGCATTCAAACCTGGAGACAAATGGCTGTGCGAGGAAGCAGAGCACCTGCAAACGGGTTCGTGGGGTGTGCCTTATCTATGTGGAGCAACTGTGTTCAAATATGCATTTTGTTCAGAACACTAAAAACAAAGGTTCCAAGAGGTGGGAAGAGGTTCCTGCTATAAAGTGGCTGGACAACAAAAAGTTAAATTGTATTGAATTCCAGGAGGATAACATGAAGTAATTCTCTTCAATAGGTGTGCTCAGCTAGGTATATGGAGACCCACTTACTGGCTGAGTGTGGCCAACCGAGAAAACCAGCCAGGGCTATTGCTCGAAAGGAATACGGGGTCATGGAGCCATAATGAGATCCCGTGTTGGTGAAAGAAGAACTCACGGCCTTAAAATTTCTGAAATCAGGGTCATTTTTTAAAAAATTATTTATGAAGCAAAACGTGTTTGCACATACACTTAATTATTCAACAGCAATTTATGGGGAGATCTTACTACAGGTCAGGCACTGTTCTAGCTGATGACAACAGAGTGGCGAACAAGACAGTTTACTGCCCTAGCTGGTGTGGCTCAGTGCCAGAGTGCCAGCCTGCGAACCAAAGGGTTGCTGGTTTGATTCTCAGTCAGGGCACATGCCTGGGTTGTGGGCCAGGTCCCCAGTAGGGGGCGAGCTAGAGACAACCACACATTGATGTTTCTCACCTTCTCTTTTCCCCTCCCTTCCCCTCTCTCTAAAAATAAATGAATAAATATATAAAATCTTTTTTTAAAGGCAGTTACAGAGGTACATGTTAAACAATAACTCGCCAGCAGAGAGAAGGATGGTGCTGTGGACCTACTCGAGGAAGCAGAGTGGGAGATGCCGAGGCAAGCACAGACTGACAGGTGGGTGGCGACTGGGATGAAGGGCTCATCACTCTCCTTCTCTCCTCCTTTCTTTCTAGAAATAATTTTTCAGCAACATACTTTCCACCCAAATGCCTTGAGTGCCAATAAAAGCTATTTTGTTAGATGAGAATAAAGTGCTCCCATTTTGTTTAAAAATAAATAAATGAATCGCTTGTTGTAGTTTGAACAATGTGCCACAAGTATTCAGATGCATGTCCATCACCTCCATTAGGCTATGTATTTCTTTATCACAGTGGATGTCCTGCTTATCTTCATATTTGCTCATTTAGTCCTTTACTCAACAAACATTTATTAAATGACACTGGGGTTGCAAAGATAAATTCGAGGTCTTGGCCCTGAAGAAATCCCTGCTCCCGGCAGGGAGAAAACAATCGTTGTGATGTAATGAGTACAATGAGGAGATATGCAAGGGGTGCGGGGAGACCAGATGGCTACCCTGGCTCAGGGGCTGGGGCTGGGGCTGGGGCAGATCCCTGGAGGAGGTAAGGCCAATTCGCAAGGTGCCTCCAAACAAAACAAGCGCAAGTGGTTTTCTTCTGTATGAGAGGATGAAAGAATGCATGGCCCTCACCCATTAACAGTAATACTGTGCAGGCATAAGACACGTTCTCCCAGCATGCCCACGGGTACATTGAAAAGATACCCTTCCCCTCATGTGGCAGAAAAGGAAGTGGTGTTGGGAGAGGCTAAAGGACTTATTCCTGGTCCCTAGGAGGTGAAAGGGGCTGTCAGAACACAAATATTTCCATCTTCTGACCCTGTTGCAGGGTCCTTTCTGCATCTCTCTCCTGCCTTTCAGAAAGCCCACCCACCCCTGGGGCCAGGACTGCAGGGTAAGGCTGAATAATGGGGCCTGCAGGAAATGCCAGGATGAATGACTGGTTCCAGTCCTGGATGACTGTGTCATGGAACCCGCGTCATATACTTACAATACTACAGTCAATGGGATGATGCTAGGAATTCCTCCTCTGATACTTACAAAGACAAGCACAGACAAAACCCCAGATCTCCCTGCTCAGCCTTATTCGGTCTCTCCAACGTCCTCCCTGTCCATGAGCTGCTTTCTTCAGCCACTGCAGCCTCCTCTCCCACTGCGTCTTCACAGTAAGAGCCCGAACAAGCTCCTCTTTTTGCTGTTCCTATGAACTGCAGACAGAGGGCCCCACATTGTCTGGGATATAATTACATGATTAAGCACTGCATCCTCTCCAGGAATTCTAAAGTGCCATAATTACCACAACAGGAAGGGGTGGAGGGTAAACAATGTGCAATCACTGCTGTTGACAAGGTTTTAAACTTGAGTCCAGGACTATGCTGGTCCCCACTAAAGGGGAGAGGCACACTCCTTACTCCAACTATGTTCATACCAAGAAATACAACAGGCTATAATCAAGAATATAATCAGGAATATAACAAAACACTGATTGCCCTTAATGACCTTGTTATTCTTTGATTAAATGGATTATGAAAACTGGGCAGTGTATTTTAGTGGGTTTTGTTCTTGAAGGATGTACACATTTAATGTATGGTTGACCTTTGCATTTCAATATGGCAGTTTGGGTAGGAGATTCCTATAACCGCGTGTGCATAAAGAGGCCGTGTACCTCTCATTACATGGCACCTGCGCCAAAAGACTGGGTGTTCTTGCACCATAAACAAAAGTAATTCAAAATGGACCACAGACCTATGTGTACATGTTAAAATAGGCAAATTCTAGAGAAAAAAAAGGAAAAAATCTCTGTGAACTGGGCATAGCGTTCTTAGATATGCCGCCATATCTAAGAGGACAATCCATAAAAGAACACTTGACAGACTAGGCCTCATCAAAGCTTTGAAAGATACTGTTAAGAGAATTCAAACACAAGACAAATCTCAAAGAAAATATCTGCTGATCATATATCCGATAAAGGACTTGTAATCATAGTATATGAAGATCTCCCCAAACGCTAAAATTAAAAAAATATATATAATAAAAATGTACAAAAGATTTGAACAGACATTCTTACAAAAGAAGACATAGAGATGGCAAGTAAGCACATAAAAAATACTCGATGTCATGTATTCATTAGAGAAATGCAAATGAAAGCACAAAGGGAGCCCATCCCACACCTGTCGGAATGGCCACAGCGGAAGAGGCTGACTGTGCCAAGTGTCGGCGAGGACGCGGAGTAACTAGAACTCGCACACCCTGCTGAAAGAACGCAAAATGGTTCAAACACTTTGGAAAACAGCTTAGCAAGATCTTTAAAAGTTAAACACACACCTACCATGTGACTGGGTCATTCCATTTCTAGGTATTTATCTAAAAGAAATCAAAGTGTGTCCAAGACTTGGACATGAATATTCATGGCAGTGTTACTTATACTAGCCAAAAACTGAAAACAATCCCAATGTCCACCAATAGGTGAATGCATGGTATATATGCACAACAGAGTACTATTCAACATTAAAAAGATAATAAACTATTGATAAATACGAGAACGTGGATGAATCTCAAAACAATTATGTTGAATGAAAGAAGGGAGCCATTAAAAAGTGCATATGCCATATAAAATTCTACAAAATGCCAATTTATCTATAGCGACAGAGAGCAGATGGGAGGTCGCCCGGGCCTGGGGCATGGAGGAGCTGCTGGCAGAGGGGGCGGGGAGCAGGGGGCGGGGCGTGAGGAAGGCAGGAGAAGGGGATAACAAAGGCCCATGAGAAAACGTTGGGGGTGTGAGTATGTTCAATATATTGATTGCGATGATGAGTTTACAGTGTTACATGTCACAACTTACCAAATTGTATCCTTTAAATATGTGTATTTTACTATATATGAATTATACCACAATGGAACTGTTTCTAAAAAATTAATATATAAAAAAAGACCAGGGTCCTGATCTGGTCCCTGCTAGAGGCTAGCTATGTGACAGCGGTGAGCCGCAGTCCCAACAAGCAAGTCACAGCATGTCTGCAAAAGTGGCAGAATAGGAAGCTTTCAAAAAGATTCGATGCTGAATTTCTGGAAAAAAAAAAACAATCAAATATACTTTGCAATCATTTAAACTATGTAAAGGCCATTTATAAGAAATTCACTCAGTGATGAGTTTTTCTGTTTTGGACAATTAAGGGAGCGGCACACTGTTGCCTGGGTGAGACGCTACTCGCTGACTGTCGGGGTCCTCACAAGCTCGTGAAGAGGAGAGGAAGGCCACTGCGGCAGCAACTTCACGACACAGGAACAGTCTATGGTTGAACAATACACTCTAGGTGTACTCTGGGGGTGAATTTTAACAAAAGACTGGCTTTCGGGAGAGGAGCTCTCTAGTTAAAGCTTTGAAGTTATCACTGAGTATAACTTTGGAGGGTTTTGTTTCCTCTCCTGAATAAACCACCATTAGTCCCTTAAAGAAAATATATTTTTCATGACAAGCAGCCTCAGAGACCTGAAATATATATACATATATATTCAAGTAAAGAAAAATACAGGGTGGGGCAAAAGTAGGTTTACACAGCTGTTCATATGGAAAATAACACAATAATACAAGAACAAATGCCCTGGCTGATGTGGCTCAGTGGGTTGAGTGCCAGCCTGTGAACCAAAGGGTTGCTGGTTCGATTCCCAGTCAGGTCACATGCCTGGATTGTGGGCCAGGTCCCCAGTAGGGGCCATGTGAAAGGCAACCACACATCAATATTTTTCTCCTTCTCTTTCTCCCTCCCTTCCCCTCTATCTAAAAATAAATAAATAAAATCTTAAAAAAAAAGAATAAACCATGTTTTGTAAACTCACAACTATAAACCTACTTTGCCCCACCCTGTATATTCACATCATTATTTACCTGAGTTAAAAGGGAAAAAAATGGTATGAATAAGCAAATGACAAAGCCTTTAAAATCACTAAAGCTTACTTTTATAATGTGTTTTGTATCTACAGTTGATTCCTTAAAGCACTGGCTATTCTAAGAATTCACTTCAAAGAGAATAACGAGATCACACTGTGAAGATCTGTCGGATGGGCTCAAAAGTTATCTGGTCCTCTCCTTGTCCCTCTCCTCCCAAGCCCCTGCTCCAGTCCTGCCCCTCAATAGGCCAGCCACAAAGCCAGAGCCAGGCCTGCAGGGTAGCAGCTGGAATAGAAAAGAGAACAGACTCGAGAAGGATTTCAGTGTTCAAAAAAAAAAAAGTCAAAGACTCTTTCCAGATTAGAGCACTAAAAAGGCTCGCGGAGATTGTCACAGATAGGAAGATACAGGATTTTCAGAAAACTGTGCACAGTAGTAAGAAGATGCCTAAACACATATACATGTTTTCCTGGGATAAGATGACCTCTCTCCCCTTTTTTCCTATCATGCTAGAACCCAGATTTTTGACAGAGTGAATGGCAGGCATTAAAAGACGTGGGCTGGAGAACAGGGCCACTAATTGTCTGCACATGAGGAAAGCAAAGGATAAGACAAGGATAACCCTGCAATTTCTACTTTGAGTTGCTACTAGAAAAGTGAGGCTATAAATGGAAAAAAAAAATGAGAAATCTGAAAAGTTAACTTAGGAGTTAGAGTGATAAAGAGGTTGGGTTTAGCCATGTCAATCAATAAACACTTAACTAAAAGTAGTTTTATAATCAACCACTGAAAATACTTCTCTAGACACTAGCATCAGGGTAGGACCAGGTGAACTGTCATCAACAAAGCCAAGACCAGTACGTGTAGGCAAGACAATCAGCGCCAGGCAGGGGTGGGTCGGTGGCCACAGGCAGGTACCAGAAGGAGCATAAGTCGGGGAACATGGGCAGGATCAGTTACCACGATCAGCAGGAGCACAAAATGACCAAGGGAGCAGAAAATGAAAGACAGAGACCATGGGTGCCGCCCAGCGTCAAGGTCAACAGGCTCAAGCGAAAAGGAAAGGTGTAAGTGCCAGGATCTGAGCACAGTACAGACCAAACCGACTTCCTGAGAGTAACAGAGCCTGCTTTGAAGGTTCACGACCCACCTTCCAGACCCACTCTGGTCTACAATGCCTGGCACGAGCAATTAAAAAGCATTAGATGCTCTGTGAAAGAAACTGTTAAGAGAATGAAAAGACAAGTCGCGGAGCGGGGAGACATATTGTCAAGTCACGTATCTGCTAAAGAATGAAATACTCTTCAAACTTAATAAGAAAACAAGCAACCCAAACAAAAAATGGGCAAAAATCTGAACAGACTCCTCACCACATATAAATGGCAAAAAAGCATATGAGAAGATGCTCAGCAGTGTATGTCATTAGGGAACTGCAAATTAAAACAACAATGAGATACAACTCTATATCTTAGATTGGCAAAAATCCAAAATGCTGACATCAAATGCTAGTGAAGATGTGGACCAAGAAACAGATTTCATTCATCGCTGGTGGGAAAGCAAAATGGTACAACGTCTTTGGAAGACAGTTTGGCGGTTCTTCACACAGCTAACATAATGTTACCATATAATCCAACAATCGCATTTCTAAAGAGTTTATGCAAATGAGTTGAAAACTCATGTGTACACAAAAAGCCCGCACACAAATGATCATAGCAGCTTTTTTTTCAAAATAGGCAAGAAATGGAAGCAACCAAGACAAACTATGGTAAATTCATACAATGGAATGTTGCTCGGTGACAGAAAGAGATGAGCTATGAAGCCACAAAAAAACCACAGAATAACCTTAAATGCATATTGCTAAGTGAAAAAAATCCTGTCTGAAAAGGCTATACATACTTTTGATTCTAACTGTATGGCATTCTGAGAAAGGCAAAACTATAGATAGTAAGAAGTCGTGGTTGCTAGGGATTTGGAGGTGGGGAGGGAGGGGAGCACAGGTGGAGCACAGGAAATTTTTAAGGCAGTGAAACGGTCCTGTATGATAGCGGGTACGTGTCATCACACGCTTGTGTAAACCCCTAGAGTGTACAACACAAAGAGTGAAACCTAACGGGAACGACGGACTTCACTGAATGGTAATGTGTTGGTATTAGCTCATCAATTATAACGAATGCACCACACTGATGCGAGATGTTAATAAAAGGCGCAATGTATGGGGGCGGGGGGGACAGGTGACCCGGGAACTCTCTGTTCTCCCCGCTCGTTTTGTCTGTGCACCTGAAACTGTTATAAGAATTAAAACCTATTTTTTTTTAAAGTAATGGACGTACACCTTCACGAAAACAGAAACAACCTGCCCTGCTCACCATGCACTGTGTCTGGCACCTGGCACAGTGAGTGGCTTTCACGGAGGAGGTAATTAATTTTAAAAAGCTTTCAACAGAGAACTCCTAACATGAGTGTTGCATTTACTAAATGCATAGAAAAGTGCTGTGTGTGTAGCAACTCAAAGACATGCCAATTCATTCATTTTCTCACCAAATGAAAAGGTCATCAGTACCATTAGAGCAGACTGTAGTTGCTGTGGTACACTATTAAAGTGACCTAAATATAACCAGAAAGAATGATTTTTGTTTGGCTTAATACTATTTGGTTTTTAAATGAATGCTTCACATTGCATTTTTATGCTGTATTTTGAGAACTGAATCACATTCTAGAATTAATTATTTTCAAGAAAGTTATTATTCTGCAGTTTGTGCTTAGAGTAAAAATCCAGCCTTAAGAAAACTCACTTCAAATATATTTTGCATTCACATCAAATATCCACATGCTGTTTCTTTTCCAGTGTCCTGAATGTCATGATTCCACATTCAGAAGTGACATGACGTCAGGCCTTACAAAGATGAATGAAAGACAGTAAGTTCTCTTACAAAAACATGTTTTACACACGCACACGGAGCCAGGGGGGTTTCCTTTATCCCCTTACTGAAGTCCATTTGTGTTTCTCCCCATCAGTGTGTGCTCCCTTTCAGATCATGGGCTCCCTGGTTCTACCTCTGCTCAGGTATGTTCGCACTGGGTCAACCTGATATGTCCTTGGATTTTCTTGCAGGCATTGCAGTCCCTGGGTGTCCAATTTATGCAATGAATCATCCATCTGTTGCCCTAACTCCAGGCTACGTGACCAGCCCATCTGTGCTTGTGGACATTACGGGCTGCCTCTCTTAAATGCACGTGCGGCTAGAGTCGTGGGGTGTCCTCTCTCTCTCTCTCTCTCTCTCACACACACACACACACACACACACACACACACAACTTTGGAAACTTTGCCCCTCCTCTGTTGCACTGATCTTGGACTACCTGCAGTTTTTTCAGTCCACTTTCATCACTGACCAGAATACTGTGCCCTGTTCAACTGGACATGGTGGTATTAAATAGCTTTTGCTTGCTGGTCATGTGTGATTCTTCATCTAGAAGTAAACCTTTTATTCTGCTGCAAATGGTCCTAATTACAGGGTGAGCAGCTTTCATCAATTGCTCACCTACACACAGCCACTGATATCTTCCATTTCTTTGCCATTTATTCTGACAGATCATATAGTTACTGTAACCCTTTTGTCTTGGCCACGTGTATTTCCACTCCAAATGTGGAAACAGGCCTATGCAATGAGGATGCATTTTCTTTTCTGGAGCTTCTGCATCATATAGAATCTCAGGGAAACAGGTTCAGCCCCTCGAGTGTCTGTGGTGAGGTTATGCAAGGGAACAGCCCCAAAGCAGAGATGCAGGCAACCGAACTCCTGTGGACGAGGGCCTCCAGGTGGGGGTGAGGCAAACAGAGCCTACAGAAGCCAATGTCAGACACACCAGTGAGCAGCGCAAAGCTGTAAATTCAAAGGGACAAACCCGGGGGGACAGCAGTCACTTTTCTTTTTTTTTTTTTAAGTGGAAGATGAGATCCAGGAAAGATCTGCATCTTAATCCTCTCCTCAGCATAGTCAGATCACTTTCCTTTAGTCCTGTATTCCTACTAGAGTATATATTCCTCGAGTAGAATAGCCGACACATTCTTTTCTTAACTTCCCCAAATGCCCAGAAGAATGCTTCTTACCTAGTGGATACTCGACAGGTACCACCGGAAGGGAAAGGAGGAGGGACCGTAACTTAGGAATCCCACACAGGGGAGGGAGGGGAGAGAAGCAGGGCACTGCAGACTGGGGAGCGATGCCAGTCCCTAACCCCTGGTTGCACCATGAAGCAGATCCTTCACCACCTACCTGCATGAGGAGCCACGTTCCGCACACTGGTCGCAGGTTCCTTTTACCAGTCTGTGGATTAACTCTTCTTCATGTAACTGGATTCCACTGTGTAAGTTTAATGTTTCAGACGCACTCTGGAAGCTATCAATCCATTTATTTAGCTTCTGGAGTTCTCCATAAACTATCTGTGTAAATCGTGCCCCCCTGCTACACTCCGACAGATGCTGATACAGGAACCATTTTAAAACTCCCTCGCCATTACCAGTAAGCGGCCACAGTCCACTTTCCAGGGCATTGAGAACTTCATTAGATCTGACAGGGTCAAAGATAACAGATGAACATGTATAACTGATTTTTAAAAGTTCTCTTCAATAATTGACAGGTCCTGTACCGAATAATCTGAGGCAAAGTATGGCTTTATCTAAATCTCTATTCCATCAGGAGAGTTTCAGCCTGTGAGAAGGGAGAAGACTCTTTGGACGTTTTTCACGGTATTTTCCCATTCTTCAGCTAATCAGGAAGCATCACTCAGGCCTCATTGCAAGTGTCCCAGGGGCTTCCCCAAACTGTCAAGCTGGATCTTCAGCCTCTGCCTCATTTAACACACATGGGTACCTAACAACTCTGACTCACTCAATTGACATTGACCGGGTACCTGCTGTGTGCAAGGCACTGCCCTAGGTGTTAAGGGAGCAAAGAGATAAAAAGCCACTGCCCTCCAGGAAAATACAGTCTAGTAGGAGAAGAGTCTGTATGTAATAATAACATCTGCTTCCCAATTAGCCAGGAATTGCAGTTGAGTGTTTAGTTTTTCTTACTTTGGGAGGCTGCTATATAGCTTTCTGAACATACAGTTCTTTCTATTGTAACCACGCATTTTTCTAACTCTCTTTTAAGGAAATCTAATTAAAAACTGTAGACACAGACCTTCAAGGTGTCAATTCCAGCTCTGTCATTTACTGGTTATGTGGGGTTAGACAAGCAGATAGTGTCCTTGTGCCTTGATTTCCTCATCTTTAAAATAGGCACACTAAAATGTAACAAGAATTCAAGAAGTTACGTGTAAAAGATTTAGAATTATACCTGGTAAATACTCAAAAAATATCAGCCACTATCTTTCTCTAATCTCATATTGTAGGACCACCAAAATGTATAGGTAGTAATCTCATAATCTCATCTCCTACTTCTAAACAAGAAATAACAAGGGAAATAATAAAGGAAATAATTTGCTTTAAGGAAATAATAAAGACCAGAGCAGAAATAAATGAAATAGAGTCTAAATATGTTTGTACAAAAATCAGTGAAACCAAGAGCTGGTTCTTTGACTAGATAAACAAAATTGACGAATCTTTAACCAGACCCATCAAGAAAAAAAGACCGAGGACCCAAAGTAATAAAATCAGAAATGAAAGAAGAGAAGTAAAAAATGACACCAAAGAAATACAAAGGATTGTAAGAAAATATTATGAACAAATATGTGCCAACAAATTGGACAATCTAGAAGAAATGGGTAATTACTAGGAACATACAATCCTTCAAAACTGAATCAGGAAGAATCAGAAAATCTGAATAGACAGATTACACCTAGTGAAATTGAAGCAGTAATCAAAAAACTCCCAACAAACAAAAGTCCTGGACCAGATGGCTTCAGAGGTGAATTTTACCAAACATTCAAAGAAAAACTAACACCTGCCCTTCTCAAACTATTCCAAAAACTTCAAGAGAAGGGAAGACTCCCAACCTCATTTAATTAGGCCAGCATTAATTCCAAAACCAGACAAAGATACTACAAAGAAAGAAAATTATGGGCCAATAACCCTAATGAACAGAGATGCTAAAATTCCCAATAAAATATTAGCAAACTAGATCCAGCAATATATTTAAAAGATCATACACCATGGTCAAGTGGGATTAATTCCAGGGATGCAAGGTTGGTACAATATCCACAAATCAATAAATGTGACACACCACATAAACAAAATAAAGTATAAAAATCACAGGACCATACACAGAAAAAGCATTTCATAAAATCCAGCACCCATTTATGATAAAATCTCTCAGCAAATTAGAAATAGAGGAAACATACCTCAATGTAATAAAGGTCATATATGACAAACCCACAGCCAACATCATATTCAATGGGTAAAATTTATAAGCATTCCCCATAAGATTAGGAACAAGACAGGGACATCCACTTTTACCACTTTTATTCAACATAGTACTGCATGCCCTACCCAGAGCAATCAGATAAGAAAAAGTAATAAAAGGCATCCAAATTGGAAAGGAAGAAGTAAAATTGTCATAATTAGCAGATGACATGATACTGTATACAGAGAACCCTAAAGATTGCACAAAAAAACTACTAGAACTGATAAATTAATTCAATAAAGTAGCAGGACACAAAATAAATATCCAAAAAGCAGTTGCATTTTTATACATCAATAATGAACTATCGGAAAGGGAAACCAAGAAAACAATCCAATTCACAATTGCTTTGAAAAGAATAAAATACCCAGGAATTAATTTGACCAAGGATGTAAAAGACCTGTACTAAAAAAATTGTAAGACATTGAAGAAAGAAATTGAAGAAGATACAAATAAGTAGACGCACATACCATGTCTATGGATGGGAAGAATTAACATCATTAAAATGTCTACACTACCTAAAGCAATCCATTGATTCAATGCAATTACTATCAAGATACCAATGACATATTTCACAGACCTAGAACAAATAATCCAAGAATTTATATGGAACCACAAAAGACCCTGAATAGCCACAGTAATCTTGAGAAAGATGAAAAAAGTTGGAGGAATCACACCACCTGATATCAAACTATACTACAAGGCTATAGTAATCAAAATCCCATTGTACTGGCATAAAAAACAGACAATGGAACAGAATAAATCCCAGAAATAAACTTATGCTTTTACAGTTGATTAGTATTTGACAAGGGAGGCAAAAACATACAGTGGGATAAAGATAGTGTATTCAATAAATGATGTTGGGAAAATTGGACACATACATGCAAAAAACTGAAACTAGACCATCTTCTTACACCATACACAAGAATAAACTCAGAGTGGATTAAAGACTTACATGTTAGACTCAAAACCATAAAACTCCTAGAAGAAAACCTAGCCAGTAAAATATCAAACATTCCTCAGAGCAAGGGAAACAAAAGAAAAAATAAACAACCAGAACTACATTAAACTAAAAAGGCTTTGCACAGCAAAGGAAACCATTAACAAAATGAAAAGACAACCCACTCCATAGGAGAGCATATTCATTAATAT
Organism: Micronycteris hirsuta; assembly: GCA_004026765.1. Taxonomy (NCBI): domain Eukaryota; kingdom Metazoa; phylum Chordata; class Mammalia; order Chiroptera; family Phyllostomidae; genus Micronycteris; species Micronycteris hirsuta. The sequence goes on from PVJI01000134.1 coordinate 117,302, forward strand.
ATCTGATAAGGGCTTAATATCCAAAACTTACATGGAACTCATACAACTCAACACCAAAAAAACAAACCATCCAATTAAGAAATGGGCAAAGGACCTAGATAGCCACTTTTCCACAGACAACATGCAGATGGCCAAAAGATGGTCAACATCACTAATCATCAGAGAAATGCAAGTTAAGGAGTGTTTTTCTTATACACACACAAAAAAAATTATATCCTAGGGAAAGGAGTGTATTTTTGGACCAAGGCAAGTCCACTTATAAGTGGTACTGTACTTTTTATGAAAGCCTTAGGAAATTAGCCAAAGAGTAAGATGAAATTGTACATATTTAACACCTATACACAAATGGTAGGTCATCAGGGTGCATTAATTTAAAATAAGTGAAGAAAGCTCGTAAACAAACAAAACAGAACACATGGGCTGATGGGAAATCTAGGCTGCCTGGTGCACTGAGACCCAAGGTCTCTAAAATCAAATTTTACTGATTTAAGGGCACTCCATGTTTAGTTACACTGTTTGGTTGGAGCTGGAAAAGGCCTTCTATCTTCCTCTCGCCTCTAAGCTGCCCAAGCACCTCTCAAGGCCCCCTTTCCATCTGTGCAGGCAGGTGCCTAGCGACACCCGAGGGCGATGCTGTTTCCATCTCTTGCAAAGCTGCATCTGTCTCTGGGCACTAACCGCTTCTCAGAATATCCCCTGGCCAAGCACATGACAGCTCAATACCTTTTCTTTAATTAATTAATTAATTAATGTTCGTTAAGATAACACTGGTTAATAACATTATATAAAGTTCAAGTGTGCAACATTATAATTTGATACCTGTATACTCTACTGCAAGCTCATCACCAGAAGTCTAGTCTCCACCTGTTATTATATATTTGACCCCCTTTACTCATTTCAGTCTCTCTGACCCTCCTCCCCCTCTTCCTGTCTGATATAATTAAAATGCTGAGTAAAATGTGTTTTTTCATCCTTTAAAAATTCTTCACAAAGCTAACATGAAAGAAACATTCAGTAGCCAAAGACGAGGTGAAAATAAGAACCCCAGAAGAGACAGCAAGCTCCAAAGCTCTGAGCTTTCTTCTGAACCTACTTTGGTAGATACTTGGGGTGGGGAAACAAGGGTAGGAGATGAGGCCTGGGGCCTCCCAAAGTGGGGACAGTAATAGGAAACACCTCCACAGAGCGCTAACTCCAAAGAGCTACGCCCTCAGCATACAACTAAACAGGCAAAGACACCTGGCCCATTGAAAAGGCAGCATGAACACATGCTCATCTGAACACAGGTACTCTAAGGAAAGAAGAAAGCTACCTTCCTCTAAGCTCTTATCACCACTCACAACCCACATACAATTTCTCGCTACCTAGTGGCACACACACACGTACACAAATGAAGCGGAGAATTTAACTTAAAGTGCCACTGGTGGACAAAGCCCCTGAATTCCCGGCATTGGTTAATAGAAATCCCTTCTAGTGGGATGTCCCTTCAACCTAGGCCCACCTTCACACAAAGTGCCTGCGTTGCTCTCTCTGCTGTGTGGTGAAAAACCAGCTTCCTAGCTTTATAGCAGCTCTATTCATAATTACCCAAACTTGGAAGCAACCAATTGCCCTTCAGTAGGTGAATGGATGAACTGGTCCACCCAGACAAGGGATTATTAAGTGCTAAAAAGAAGTGAGCTATCAAGCCATAAAAAGACATGGAAGAACCTTAAATGCGTATTGCTAAGTGAAAAGAAGCCAGTCTTAAAAGGCTACATACTATATTATTCCAATTACATGACATCTGGAAAAGGCAACACTCTGAAGATACGAAAAATATCAGTGGTTCCCAGGGCCTGGGATGGGGCGTGGGGAGGAATAGGTGGAGCACAGGGGATTTTTAGGGCAACGGAACTACTCTGTATAACACTATCGTGATGGATACAAGCCATTGTACATTTGTCTAACTCATAGAATGACAACATCAAGAGTGACCTCCATTGTCGACTAGGAGCTTTGGGTTCACTGACTGCAGTACATGCACCCCTCTGGTGGGGGGTGTAGATAGTGGGGGGAGACTCTGCACGTGTGGGGGGGCGGGGTTATATGAGAAATCTCTGTATCTTCCTCTTAATTTTGCTATGAGCCTAAAACTACTCTAAAAAACAAAACTTATTAATTTGAAAAAGGTGTTTAAGATCAGAAAAAAATCGCTTCTTTCCAATGCCCATCCCATCCACCACCCCCAGAATGTGACTTCGCCATTTTACAATCTGACTTTCAAAAGTGGACAGATGGTGTTCCCTGGAGCATTTTCAAACTATCAGAAACAACCTAAAAAGCCTTAAGCGAGGTGGCAGATTTTTTTTCTTGTGCGTAAAGATATACAAGTTCAGGAACCTATGACTTTTTGTCAACCCACCCTTCAGGAGCACAGCAGATCTGCTGACAGGGTCATAGCTCTTATAATAGCTAATAATTCCTTACCTCCCATGACTGAGGAGCGGGGGGAGAGCTTTAAAATAAACACACTCAAGGAGCCAGAGCTGACATTGAAAATAGGAGGAGCACAAGTAAGAGGGAGAAACTGGATGTTCTGGGTCCCCAGCTATGAGACCGCGAACTCATGCAAACACCCCCACGCTGAGGGATTCTAGGTACATCTAGATGCCTGGGTACCTTCCGAAGCAGGCAGGGAATAAAAAGGCCCCTTTCTCGTGCCTGCCAGTGTTTTTTCTCTGGATGCCCTTCTGCACTATCCTGGGGATTTTCCTGCTCCCCGTGCTCAGCCTTAATGCGGGTAGAAGCGTTGGGTGAAGTGAGGGGAGCTCTGCTCTCCACCATGGGCTTCGGCCGGACTGCAGTGGTGGTCCCTGGCCTTCAGCCACTTTCTAGATTCGGTCCAAGGAGGCACCACCTTGGCCTAAGGAATTAGGACAATGTAAGAAGCAGCCCCCCACCCTTTTCTAGTCAGAGTATCTTGGACACTGTTTTTATATTGACTTCTGTGCAAAATTTTTATCTGAAGAAAAAGATTCTAATGCTTAATAAAAACTTCAAAAATCACTAAGAACAGACAGTATCTAAGATCCAGCCAACTAAAAGGCAAAGAAATCCATGATCCATGTTTCTATAAACCAAGTACATTCATCTGAATATTCCAGACCATCAGACATTGTTTATAAACCACTTTCAAAATTCTACTTTATCCTACCAGAACTTCACGGCTTAATTTATTATCTTTTAAAGTATTCTCAAATGCTCAAGACAGGCATGTGGAAATTAACGGAACAATCAGAAATGCAACCCTGTTTCTTTTCTAAAGAAATAGCCTCCAGAATAACCACCGGTCCCTCTGATGAGCCAGCAGCACACTGGGCAGCGTACTGCTCCCGAGTGCCTTGCACTGCGGTCAGTGGGAGCAGTGGGGCTGCTCTGTCTCACTGGCCTGCCAAGATCCGCCTGTGAAAATGTCGTGTAGATCTTGTAAACTAGCAATTAATACAAGCTACCATTGTAATGGCTGTTGAGAGTGTCGCATTATAAGCTAGCTGTTCTAAACCTAAGATGGGCAACATATACTATGGCACCAGTTCTTGTGACTTGGCGGGGGCTGAGGGGGACTATAATAACAATCATGATACCGAAGTAGAAAAGCAACGTTTCCTTTACTAGAGGGGAGGGAAGGGGAGGAAAAGGAAGAGGAAATGACAAAAAAAGAAGAAGGAGACAACTGCAAATTAAAGGGTTCCGACCCCTCCTGTGGTCAAGCAGTCCCCCTCAGAAAGCTTCTGCCACAGAGACAGCGCACGAGCTCTCATTTGCAAAGACTGGAGACACGGAGAACAGTTCTGTCCCTCAGTGCTCCTTGCCCCAACAGACCCCGCAACTCCACGCATCAGAGGCCAGGGTTCATTAGGCACAGCCCGGCCCACAGCTGAGGGACACACACAGGGGTTTCTAACTGACTCTCGTGCTGACGCGGCCCAGGCAAGTCCGAGCACCAGAGCGCCAGAGCCGGCCAACAGCTGCGACCTCTCCCGAAGCCGCTCCATTCCAACTGGGCGACCCACTCGCACACACAGTGGGCGCCGTTTTTTCATCTGAATCCCTCTGTTGCAACGTTATTTTGGCAGACGGGGCAGTAATTGACCCCAATATTTATTTTTAATGTAACTTACAAAAGAAAAAAGAAAAACATCCTCATTCTAAGGCTCTAAAAATTGCCAGTCATTATGAAGTAATTAAGACCCAGAGTATCACGTAAAATTCCTAGAGAAGCTCAACCCCCTATAAGGTTATTTTCTCACAGTCCATTATGGTTCCATTATATGTGATTTGAAAAAAAAATCAGTGTAGGCACATTCATCAATTGCTTTTGCAATTATGTTTTAAGAACGGCTTGCTATAGCAAATTCCTCTTAATCTCCCTTCTAAATCATTGAGAATATAATCCTGAAACAATGAAAGCATAACCTACTTCTAGTGCTGAATGAATATAGAGAAGAATGTTTTTATTATCGTCCCTGTTCATTTATTTTCCATTTAAGTGCCCTATTAGAATTTTACCATCAGACGTGCTGAAATATTGACACATTTAAGTATTTAAAGTCAGTTGGTCGGTTGACCTTCGACCACCACGCCTGTGCCCAGCAGGGATTGAAGCTGCTCAAGGAGAGGTGAACTGAACAGCCAAACAGGCTAGAGAATGTGGAAATATCAAAGTCTTATGAAGAGTACACTGAACACGCAATATAGTCTTCAGAAAATCCGTAAACCATCAAAGTTCATTCCCCAACTCCCCCCACTTAAGCGACAAAGAACAGACACTGGCCTAACTGGGGTCTTTGGCCAATGGGCCTGACAAGCAAGGAAAGGCAGGGATACGTCCTCTACTCCCTGAGGATGCAGGTTTTGTTGCCTTGTGTCTTGGTGCTGGCCAGCTTTCCGTCCTTTGAGGCTGTATAAAATCCTCTCCCTCTGATGCCTAATGCTGGATTGAAATATTTGGGCAAACTCAATATACCTCTAGCAAAGCGTGCTTCTGTATATTTTGTTTCAACTTTAGGAACTTTGAGGGTTTTTGTTTTCCTTTTCTTTTTTTTTTTTTTCCTTTTTATTGAATTTATTAGGATGACGCTGGTTAACAAAATAATATAGGTCTCAGCTGCACAGGTCTACAGCACATCAGCTCTACACTGCGTTGTGTGCTTACTGCAGTGTACAAGCCTCTGAACAACACATGCATGGTTGCTCCATCCCTGCCCGGGCATGAGAAACCACACGGCTCCGCCAAGACGCTGCAGGAGAGCCCCCAGTATATACGTCGCTCTAATGTCAGAACCCAGCGATGGACGTATGTGATGAGAAAAAGCTGCTCTGGGCTCAGTAACATTGAATGAATGTATACTTGTCACAGTGTCATTTCCCTTACAGATTGAAAAACGGAAAAAGATGTGAGCGAGGCGATTATGAAGGTCTCCAGGCCATGCTCGGTGGATAAATCAATTTGCAGACTATCTGTCCTAACTCTGCAGGCCCTGGGGATCCACAACCCAGGCTGGAAATCAGATCTGCGGAAGCTCTGAGAAGAGAGTAAGGCAACAACACTCTTATTGAATGACTTCCCTTCCCATTCCGAGGACCAGGGGAGATCAGAGATGCCACAGCCGTGGTGAACAAGAGAGGCTCCTGGGGGCTCTGCTGTCACCCGAGGCCCTGCTCCTGGCTACAACGGGCAGCACTGAGAGTGTCCGGATGCTAGACTCCAGCAGACCTAAGAACTGTCCGTAAAAACCCTCAGTGTTCAAGTTTTCAAGAAAAAAAAGTGTTCAAGAAAAAAAATCCAGCCTAACTGAAATGATAACCAGGACCTAGTAGACAAAAAATATTGTCTTCAAATCTTAACATTTCAAACTCGAAAGCCACCTCCACTCTGAATTCTTGATCCCCGTCCTTACTTAAAAGGGCGTAATGGACATAGATTTTGATTCGTTCTAGCATTCTAGCAATAGCATGATCTGGGAAGACAAATAAATTCTCAACCCTTCTTCTCAAATCAACCTCCCCAAGCAGTTACTCTCATCCTGTTTCCTCATCTGACACAGAAAGTAGTCTTAGTGGTTTTCAAACATTTTAAAGTACTTTCTAAAATAAACTAAGTCAAAACTACAATATATAATATAGCTAAGAGGGTGAGTGATTCTCCAAGCAGCTTAAATCTTTGCTATTTAGTTAAAACATTTCATCATTGGTGGACCCCCTAAAGCACCTTCCTAGAACCAAGGATTCTGTGGTCACCCACTTTGAAAACCACTGGACTAAAAGATGGGTAAGCCCTTCCAGGTCTGAAGTGCCCTGCTTCCCCTCTATGGTCTATGCCTCAGGACTCCTGATGTCAGCTCTTCAGAAGGTGCCCCTTGTCAGGAAGTCAAGTTATCTTTTCTGGTAATCAAGGCTTAGAAAAATCAAACCAGTTTCCCGTGACCTATATCTTGTCCTTCAGTCAATGCATCTGTTCACCGAACACATCTGTCTTGAACAGCTACATAGACGGGTTGGGTGGAGGAGCTATATTTGATCCTAAAAGTTGTAAGTCATAGGACCCTTGACCTCGGGGCTTGCTTTCTGGCTGGTGGTTTGAGAGAAAGAAGCATTTTTCATTTTGCTTGCTGCAAGTTCAAGGTCAATTGTATGTCTAATATAAGAGAAACAAAAAAAAAGAGATCAAATTGCTTATAGCAAGAACTGAACATCAGAATTCTTGCATTTTCAGGGATGTGTCAATAACTTAGTAATTTACGTTGACTGACAATGAAATGAGTACAATAAGACTTACTGTGCACTAAAAGGAGATTTAATGCAGTCTGTGAGGAATTTAGAAAGAGTTTTACATTGCTTGGTTAAAATCTGCTAATAACAACTCATCACTACTTCGAAGAATGGGATCGTTAACCTCACGTGACATACAGAGACATGCACATCCACCCAAACACTTCAGAAATTAAGTCAAACTGAAAAAGTGCTCTGAGCTGCTCTACATTAGTGAGGAAAGTAGTCAATGCTTTGTTAGAGCTCTTAGCATCAAGGAAGTAAGGCTGTGCCTTTGGAGAAGGGGGTGGTCATGATCTGACAACCCAGCAGGAAAGGAAGACGATGCCCACAGGTCAAGCCAGGCACGTTCTGCAGGCTGACCCGCCCCTGCCAAGAGATGCTCCCTGACTTTTATCGCTAACATGCCCAAGTCCAAGAGTGATACAAAGTGTATGTCCTCAATTCTCTGACTTGAAACACTTTTATTTTCAAGTAAAAACCTCACCACGACCTTACTGGCTTCATTAAGCGGCACTGGCCCCACTTTACAAGAGAGGAAAGTGAGTCCAAGGAGTGAAATGACCTGGGCACCTACACCCCTGGAAGGGGACACGGGGACTCCCACGGTCGGCGCCAGACCCCGGGGCCTGCTCGGGACTTCTGTTGAACACGTTGCCTGCAAATCCACTGGAGTATTCAGTTTGATGCAGAAACTATCTGGGCCTCAGATTTTCTGTGATGACGGTATAATCTCACTCATGAGAAAAAGTTGTACAGTCCCTTTCATGCTTCTGGTTTCGGTGCCACTTCACTGTGCAGATTTCTAAAAGCTTTTGAATAGACTAATAAACATGAAATTGTTCTGAACATCTGTAAGTAAAATGCAAAAATATATTACCCAGTGAATGAACATCCTGGGTTTTCTTGCCAGAAATAGGGTTATTTATGTATTAGGCTAATGCACTGAAATTAACCCAGAATGCTTATCCATTGCAGAATGCCTTTTCATATTTTCATCTGTATAGTCATTATTATAAAATGTAAGAATAATTCTCTATCAGGGTATTCAGGAATGTGAATAGCTCAATTACTTCTAGAATCAGTGTAGTAAAGCAACAGCATGCCAGTTAATCAGTTAGTTTGCATAACAAATGTTTGGGGGAGTGTGTGTGAGTGTGTGTGTGTGTGTAGAAAACCAGGGTCAGCGCAATTCTTTAAAACAAATGTGAAAAATCAAGCTTTCATTTGACTATAGAGGAAGAATTCTGGAAGACAGGTACTAGTGTCATTCAACTTTGTGTCTATAAACAACCTTCCCCTAATGCCCAGTACAATGTATGTGGTACATTCCCAATAAATGGTATACTTAATTCATTCAAGAAAGGCTACATGAAATCTAGGCTCCTCATGGCTACTCCATTCCAAGTTTCTAGTGCCAGGCACACACGAAGCTTTTAGGGAACACCAGATGAATGAATGAACCCTTGGAAATCATTTCAGGAACAGAATGGTGGGCACTAAGGCTTAAATTACCTCTCAGCACATCCCTTAGAGACAGAGCTGAAACACAACAAGAAAGAGTAGCCAAACGGTGGCTGTGAGCAATGTAACTGCATCTGAGCTGAGACTGGTCCCTTGTACAGAAGCTGGCAGCTCTCAGAGAGCTCAGGATTCAGGCCCGAAACATCTAGGAGGTGCAAGTTTCTCAGCCTGCGAGCTTTGAGTTCAGTGCTAGTTGATGAATCCAAGGAAGGAAAGTTTAAATGCCTGTTACAGGAGGATGGTCACTTTTAAAACAGGTTTAATAAAATGATGAACGTGTGAGGGACGAGGAGTCTCCTGCAAATGCAAGGAGGCAGTCACAGCCTTTAAAAAATCACGGTCGTCTGGCGTCTGACGCTCAGCTTCCAAGGCCAAAATCCCACTTTCATCATTTAATTCAACCCAAGGTTAATTCAATATGGAGAGAATGACTACTGTAGACTAAACTCACAATAGACTGAACTATACATCTCAGAATGGCATTTAAGTGAATTTGAAACAAAAATGACTAATCTGGTCTCTTCATTTTCTTTCTTCCACAGGAGAAAAAAGATGAGACGTCTCTATAGAGTATGGATCAGAACAAGAGGAGTTAGTGACAGAACTTAAAAAATGTCACGGTGACAGGCTCTGGGAGTCGGTCTGGCAGCCAAACCTTACAGCACAGCCCATGAGGTGCCGGCAGGGTCTCCCCATTCCCAGGCTGGCCTGGCCTCCCTACTGAGCTCCCACTTTTTCCTTTCCCTTTTCAGGGCACTCCACCAGGTTACTCAGAGGTCTTACAGAGCTGGAAGCCAAGCTCTCTTCTAAGTGACTGCCTTTCTCCGCTCTGAATCATCATAGGCTTACTTTATACTTTCATTCCCAAAGGGCAACTTTATTGCAGATCCTTGAGTTACTGTTGTCTCCTTGTACTTTCTACATATGGTAGGCTCGAGTCGCACCCAGATCACCCAGCATGAAACAGACCCACTGGTGAACCATTCATAAATGTTCTGCTTACATGTCTGACAGAGTCAACCCTACCCATGTGTCACCATGAGGCTCTGTTAGAAACTGTGTATCTTTTCTGTGTGCCTAATTGCAACTCCAGCTCAGGTTTCAGAATCACAGGCCCATCAATAGCCACAAAGAAAAACCATTCAGATGTTAATATGCATCCTGTCTCAAAACACACCTACTTTAACACTCCCATACACAGTGGCACATTCATTCACCCCCTGAGGCCATGCACACCACTAGCAAGCGGGCAGGACAAACCAAAGCCAACGGCTCTGATTCCGTGCCTTGGACCACTGATCGGTGTGCCCACGCAATGCCTGTAGAAGCTCTGACTTCTGTCGTCATGTGATGGGTTGGTGGTGGGGAGGGAGGGAATGATAAGCTTGCCTGACAGATTTTGAGAGCCCCCTCCTGAGTGCTACGCCTCCATTTCTGACACTTGCCCCGAGGAACCACTGGCACCTTAGGCTCCAGCACACTGACGAGAGGAGCGATCTGGCAAGAAGTCCAGGCCTTCAGGCTTCTCTTCTCGAATGAGTTAATGAGTTAATGAATTAATACACAGATATCTACTTTTACAAAGATTCCTGGGTTGCAACCAAAGTTTTACAAACTGATTTACAAACATAAGAGTAAGCAATTTTGAAATTAACTCAAATATTGGAGCATAGACTAGTATTTCTCTCACATGAAACATTCACAATGACTGTGCATCCTAGTGAAGACTTGGGCTTTCTCCCTCATAAGTCAGACCCCTCTGGGCTGACTTGTTCAACAAGGCAGTGGGCACCGAGGCTTCAGTGGGGAAGCCCCACCAGTATAACCTGCTATTTGTCTTCCCCATCCTCATCCCGGTCAAAAATCTTTAATGAGCTGGTCCCTATAATTACTCCAGCTGGGGACCGTGTTTGTTGTCCTGCCTGCTAGTCCCACGGATGTGCAGGCTCTACCACTTCTGTGCTACAGGGACCTTTCTACCACAGCTTCTCTCTGCTTTTTTTTGTTTTTCCCTTTCATGATCGGAACAAAAAAAAAAGCCCAGGGAAAGAAATCATCTATCCTTCTGTGTCCAGGTAAGACCTTATAACTATGTTTTCCCAATCAGGAAAAAGTTTCCATGACAACCATGCTTCCTGATACCACCACTAACTCAGTGTTCACATCAAATAGACAGTCTTTACCAGGCTTCGTGGTGTCTATACTTCACCAGCTGTTTGTGTGAACTGTATCTTAAAAGGGTTTCCCTCACAGTAATCATTAAAAAGCACAGCAGTATACTGAAAAGTACAGTAGAGACACAGACTTGAAAAAGAGCGTGTGATGTGGTGGAGGGAAGTGTGACTAGGCGAATGGAGAATCACTGGGACATGAAGACAGCTGGGTGACTTACACCATAGTCAATGGCCTGAACTTTGAGCTAAGAGCTAACGAGGTTGGCATTCCTGCTCTGTGACTTTGGATAAGTGACTTTCTCCTCTCTGAGCCCCAACATTCCCTCTGTAAAAGACAGAGACTGAGACACTCCATGGGACTGTTTAGAATATTAGATGGTAAAAAAGCAAAGATACAAAAAGTGCTTATTACAGTGTCTGGCACATAGTAGGAATTCAACAAAGGCGAATTATCATGTTGTCATTGTGAAGGTGAAGAGTGGAACTGGAATGAATCTGAGCAAACAATCACAATGTTCTAACTGGTTATTAACATTTGCTAGTGGAGAATAATAGTATAAGCAGCAGATATTTGAAGATTTTCTTAGCAACCTTTTCTCTAAGTCATGTCTGCAATTATGGGAAGGAATCTATTCATATCCATTCCTGAGACTTAAGAGGATATACTTGGGAAATCTCCAGGGTTCATCTAAATCTCTCTATTTACGACTCTGCATAAGCATTTGTTTAATTTTGAAACAGAAGCAAGGAAAAATGGATTAACCATTAAATTATTTGTTCGATATTCCACATTTTCAACAGCAATCAAAATATTTCAATTCTCTAGAGGCAAGAAAACAAGAACATGTATTTCTATAATATTTCCATTGTTGCAGAGCTCAAATTTCATTTCAAAATTAGAATTCATGTTGTAGAAAACATTCAATATGCTCATTATTGAACAAACTCCCTATTCCAACTCCTTCCCATCTTCATTCACCATGTCCTCAGAGAGCTGAGAGGGTCCTCCCCGCAAAAACAAAACCAATTCAAACCTTTATTTTTAAAAGATAAAACTCTTTTTGCATTTTAAAAACCTCATTTCTGTCAATATGGAGGACTATATATCTAGATAAACCCCTCCAATTAAGAACTCTTAAGATGGTGAATAAAATAATCTTTAAAAAAGTATTTTCCAGTGTAAATATTCCTCAAAAAGTTAAAAATAGAACTGTCACAAAATCCAGCAATCCCTCTCCTGTGTATGTATCCAAAGACAATGAAAGCAATACCTGGAACAGATATCTGCATCCACGTTCACCACAGGTGCTATGCCAGGCAAGACATGGAAACAACCCAAGTGATTGTCAACAGATAAATGGATAAAGAAATTGATATATTTTTATAAATAATGGAATATGATTCAGCCTTTAAAATGAAGGAAATCCTGCCTTTGCAACAACATGGATAAACCTGCAGGTCATGAATACTAAGTGAAATAAGGCAGGCACGCAAAAAAAAATAATAATAAAGTACTGCACGATGTGAGGTATATGTGGAGTCTAAAGAAGTCCAACTCATAAAGGCAGAGAGTAGAACGGTAGCTGCCAGAGGTGGGGGAGGGGAGCGAGGAGATATCAGTCAAAGGATTCGAACGTTCAGTTATGCGGGGTGAACTAGTTCTAGGGAGCTAATGTGCAGCATGCAGCCTCCAGTTAACAACACGGGTTGCGTAGCTGCAGTTTGCTAAGAGGGCAGATCACAGGCACTCTCACCACAAAAGAAGCATGTGAGGAGACGGACGTGTTCATTGGCTTGACTGTAGTAATCATTTCACTGTACAAAATGCCACTGTATATATATTCAATTTTTATTTGTAAAATGAAAACAATGGAAAAGAAAAAAAAGTGTTTTAAATGGCACCTGAGCTGGCAGAAAAGTTAAGGAAATCGTTGAAGGCCAGAAACAGAAAACAAATCCATAGAGGGTATCTGGTATTCCAGCTAGAATTTGCCATGGGGCGTCTGCCTATCTTGGTCGACAATTTTTTTTTTTCCTATAAAGAGACAGATCATAAATATTTTAGGTTTTTCAGGGTATAAAGACCCTGTTGCATACACTCAACTCTGCCATTTTGGCATGAAAGTATTATAACATAAAGCATTATGTTATCATTTGGCATGATAACATAAAAATAAATGGGTGTGGCCATGTTTCAGTAAGACTATTATACAAAAGGCAGCAGGCAGGACTTCGTGTTGGAGGCCGGTTTGCCAACCCCTTCTTCACAGCCAGCCTTTGCACAGTGTTCCCTCGAGAAAACATGTCAGGTACATGACTTATTTGGTTCCATGTGGTAAACTGCTGCAGTAACGGCCCCAGTTTCTTCAAACCTCCCTGTACACATGCCTCTGGGGAGGCCCTCCCGCACCGACTCTACGCCGGACAATATGACTTGGTTTGGCCAATGGGACAATAGTGAACGTGACGCCAAAAGAGGCTTGAAAAGTGCTGGCACAACGGGGCTTGTCCTCCCTTGCTGGTCCTGGAATCTCTGTATCCACCACCACGTGAATTACCCGGGTCAGCCTGCCACTGACACATAGTCCGTCATCCCCACTATCCCAGCCAACACCAAGCATTAACCAGCAGCCAGCACCAGTTCCCAGGCATATAGGTGAAGCTATCCTAAGCCAACTGGCTCCTGGGCTGCCCTCTGGTTGACTGGAGTCCCATGGGTGAGTCTAGATGAGACCTGCTGAAGAACCGCCATGCTGAGCACAGACTAAATCGCTGAATCATAAGCTAATCAATGATTGCTTTAAGGATTAATTTTGGGGGTGACTGTTCTGCAGCAAAAGCTAAATTATACATTCCATAGGAAGTTTATTATCTCCTAAAAATATAAAGTGAGAGGCTAACAAGTCTGTTTATAGAAATGGGAAAGAAAACTGAGGAAACAAAAAAAATTATATTTCCATTTTAAAGATCCTATTACCCTTCCTTGTTCCTCCTAGTACTATGATGGAGCAAACTCTTCCTACCTGAGCAGACTTCTTCGTAAGTAGGATTGGGAGTGTAGCCTCCTGCATAACCAACTTGAGTCGAATATACTCCTTCCAGGGTCCAGAATTTCCTCTCAGCTCCCCAGAAACAGCCCATTCCTAAGAAAAACATAAGATGCTGATCAGTCCTTTATCAAAAATAAGGTAGTCCCTGCACTTTATAAACTCTGTTACACAAGGAAAGTTGCTCCTGTCATTTGGTAATCAAAAATCACTAAGATTTTATTATCTCCTAAAAATATAAAGTGAGAGGCTAACAAGTCTGTTTATAGAAATGGGAAAGAAAACTGAGGAAACAAAAAAATATATATTCTTTTAAAGTAGAATATATAACATTTAAAAATAATTTTATTTAAGATTATTTGCATAGACTCTTTGCTTTAGTTGTGCAAAAACATAAAAAGTCTTACCTTTTAATGAAGTTAGTAAAGCTACACTTTTCCAAATAATAGTAAAAGGATAATGACATTTGATCAATTATTTCCACACTTGATTCATTATGCACTTGTCAAAATATTGTAACTTGTACTAATAGTAGAAATTTATTTAACAATCGGCATCCATATCAGAATTTTTTAAAAATTCTAACAAGGAAAGGTAACATTAAAATACCAATTTAAATGGGAAAACTTCCCCAAATCAACACAGATTGACAAAATATTCAATTAACAATTTCACATATATGCTGTTTTTAAAAATTTTTAAGTCATTATAAACTTTCGTGTCACTGCTCCCCCACAAGAACATTTTTTTTCTGAGTTCCATCACTGATTATAATGAATGAAAAAGAGAGGAGAAATGCAGGGAAGGAGGGAACAACAACAAAGAAAGTCACAAAAATGGCATTCCACTCAACTAGCAACCACAGTGCTCACGCCAGTAGGTACTGGACCCCTTTGAACACGTGAAAACCAAGACCCATCTCCCGAGACCGCACATCCTTACACACATCGAAAAGGATGCCTTATATTTCCCTGGGCTCCAAAGAACCCTCATTTTCTACCATGAGTTTCTAACTGTGCACGACTGCTAGTCTGTCTAATTTCTAAATGTAAACAAGGTTACTGCCTTACTCGAGGTTTATATGGCACCGTTACATCATATATAATTAAGACCTCAGGTGCAGCAGCGGGCGGCAAATTTAACATATGCATCCCACTGCCATCACTAGATTTGTTAGATTCAATGGCATAGCTGAAAGAAAAATTAGATAGAAGTTTACTGAAATTCTTGACACTTGTTAATATTCTATTTTAAATATCAGAGCAACAATAACCAAAAAGCAATGTGCATAATATTACATTTTATACAAAACTATATAGTGTGAGGGGAATCATACCAACCAAAAATAGGTTAATGGTTAAAAACGATAACAGAGCCAAATGATGAAATTTAATGCAGTAAAAAAAATTACTGTTGTGATAACAGTGCAACATGGAAATATGTATATGATTATGTCATTATTGCCTGAAGCTAAATCTAGAATGAAAAACAATTATGTGCATGTTTTTATTACAACTATGAAAAAATATTCACACCAAAGTAGACCAGCAAAATATACAAAGTTATAACCATAATTCTATTACAGTGGTAAAAATACAGAAATATTTTTTCGCTTTTCAAGCTTTTCTGTAACAATCGCATCTCTTTAAAAATTAAAAATGTATACATTTTTTAAGGAAAGCAAAAAATTCAGAGAAAACATAAGCATATGCATTATTTGAGTAACACACTGCTAGATACCATTCTCCTGTCTGCTGCTAATGAATATAACTAAACATTTACTGAGTATTTATAAAAATTGAGTATCTTCAAGTCCCTGGAACAAGGATTCACAATTAATTTTACTTCCCTGCATTCCTGGGGTGAGGGAATCATGTTAGTTGGGGTTCTCCAGAGAAACAGAACCAACAGAACGTATACACATATATAGAGACAGAGATTTATTATGAGAAATTGGCTCCCACGATTATGGAGGCTGAGAAGTCCCATTAGCGACCGTCTGAAAGGTGGAGACGGAGGGAGCTCGTAGTGTAATTCCAGTCCAGACCCGACGGCCTGACGACCAGGAGCACCAGTGTTCAAGGGCAGGAGAAGACGGGTGTCCCAGCTCACACAGAGAGTGAATTCACCCCTCCACTACCATTTTGTTCAATCCTGGCACTCAACGGACCGAATGATGCCCAGCCTTCCAATTCAAATGCTAATCTCCTCTAGAAACGCCTACACAGACACACCCCAAAATGATGTTCTATCTGGGCATCCCTTAGCCAGCTCAAGTTGACAGGTAAAATTAACCATCACAGGAATGGTGACAGGAAATCTCTGGAGAAGGCTGGGTAAAAAGTGACCTGGGCAGCATTCCTGAGCCTAAAAAGCCACAAACACATCCAGGAGTTGCACAGTGTGCCAAGCTGAAGGCACTCTAGCCCCTGAAGTTCAGAAGTCGGTAGTGTTCGTTGAACAAAATATATCTCAATCGCACAAAGACTAACAGTGATGGTCCAGCAGGTATGCTACACAGAGGTACATTCCGGGCTGTTTCAGCAGCAGCCCGCCTGACCATGTCTACAGTCCCACAGAGGTGGCACCAGACTCTATATCCTCTGTATATACCTTCCTAAATCCACACGGTATAGATTTGTAACACTTAAATGATCTTGGCCAAACCAAACAAGGTATTTGCTGCAAGAACAGAGATATTTCATCCCCTTTTGATGTTCAACAGGAATCAAGACAAGACCCCTGGTAGAGGGGAAGGAAGGAAGACCCAGCTCCAGCTGGGCAAAGGCCTCCAGGGGGGCCATGTGTGGCTGAAATACTGTCTCAGGGATCTGGCGTATAATCAATGTTAAAATTTCTGGAGAGGTACTGAACTTAGGATAGCGGTTGTTGTAAGACTAAACTCCTCCTTGAAGCAATAAGATATTTTATCTAGTGCCTTCCAGTATAAGCTAAGCATTCTATTATTTGCTTTTGAGTATGTGAATGGGGGCGGGGTGTTGTTTAAACAAAGAAAACAGGTTATTTACGGCAAAGTTCTCATAATTTATAATTATCTAGTCAACAATATGAATATCATCAAATAAGATATAGTATGCACTATTTTCTTTAAATATTTAACATATTTTAACCTTTTGTTATAAAGCAAAACACGGATACATAAAAACCACAAAAAACAAATGCATATGTCAATGCATCATTGATAGGTGAACATCCTCGCAAGCACCACTGAGGTCAGGATACACAGCTCTGCCACCATCCACCCAAGACGGCCCCCTTCACATCTCTCCAATCACAACGCTTCCCCCGCCACCCCCAAGGAACCACTTATCTAGCTTTTATTGTAGTGCCCATCCTAATACTATCGTTTGGTTGTGCTGGCTTTTAAAAACCGATGTCTTTAAGTTCTTTTAATTGACAAGTTCCCTCTCCATTCTTTTCCTTTTAACTTATCCAGCGAAGAAAGGGCGGGCCATTTGACCTGCAGAGGTTCCTGCAGCGTGGATTCAGTCATCTGCTTTCTCATGGTGCAGTTCAGCTTGCTCCTCTGTCCTCAGCATTTCCTGCAAATTTGCCGCTGTCTCCAGAGGCTTGATCAGACTCAGATTTCATCCTCTGGCAAAACTATAGGTGGCACTATGTTTGTTTGTTTTTTTTTAACTTAATTTTTTTTTCCAGCTTTCATGAGGTTAAGCTGACAAACGGCGTTGTGTAAGTTAAGGTATGCGATGTGACAACTGGACACACACGTGTCGTGAAATTATTACAATGAAGACAGTTAGCACATCCATCACCTCGCATCACTACATTTTTTACAGTGAGAACATTTAAGATCTACTCTCCTAGCAACTTTTAGAAAGTACAGCATTATTAACTGTAGTTGCCATGGTGAATGCTAGATCCCCAGAACTTACTCATGTTGTAACTGGAAGTTTGTACCCTTTGACCAGCATCTCCTCATTTCCCCACCTCCAAGTCTATGGCAATCACTGTTCTACTCTGTTTCTATGAATCTGACATTTTTTAGATATCAACATAAGTGAGAACATGAAGTATTTGTCTTTCTCTGTCTGACTTACTTCACTTAGCATAATGCCCTCAAAGTCCATCCACCTTGTCACAGATGGAAGGATTCCCTTCTTTTCCTATGGCTGAATAACATTCCTGTGTGTGTGTGTGTGTGTGTGTGTGTGTGTGTGTGTGTGTGTGTGTGTGTGTGTGTAAGAGAGAGAGAGAGGAGCGAATCTCCCACATATTCTTTATCCACTAATCTGCCAATGGACACTTAAGTTGTTTCCATGTCTTAATTATCGTGAAAAATGCTAGAATGAACATGGTGGTGCAGATGTCTCTTCAAGATAGTGATTTCATTTCCTTTGGATAAACACCCAGAAGTGGAATTGCTTGATCATATGATAGTTCTATTTCTTTTTAAGAAACTCCATGCTGTTTTCCATAATGTCTACACCAATTTACATTCCCACAAAAAATACAGCTCCTTCAGCTCCTTTTTCTCCACATCCTTACCAACACTTAGTATCTTTTGTCTTTTTAACAAAAAAGACAGGTGGATGGTGATACGTTACTGTGGTTTTGATTTTGCACTTCTCCGTGTCTTCAATTTCTTTCACCAATATCTTATAATTTTCAGTGTATAGATTTTACACTTTGTTGGGTAAATTTATTCCTAAGTATTATATTGTTTTTGATGCTATTATGCATAGGAATGTTTTCTTTATTTTTCTTTCAGATACTTCATTATTAGTGTACAGAAATGCAACTGATTTTCCTATGTTGATTTTATATGCTGTAACTGAATTCATTGATTAGTTCTAACAGTTTTATTTATGAAGTCTTTAGGGTCTTCTATACATAAGATCATGTCATATGCAAACAGAGACAGCTTTACTTCTTCCTCTTTGATATTATGCCTTTTATTTCTTTTTCTTGCCTAATTCTGGCTAGGACTTCCAGTACAAAGTTAAGTAGGAATACACTCTTGTCTTGTGTCTGATCTGAACAGAAAAGCTTTCAGATTTTTACTACTGAGTATGATGTTAGCTGTGGGTCCATCATATATGACCTTATAATGCTAAGGTATGTTCCTTCTATGCCTTCTCAAATGTGTTGAGAGCTTTTGCCATGAAAGGATGCTGAATTTTGGTAAATGCTTTTTCTGCATCTATGGAGAGTCATATGACTTTTATCCTTCAGTACATTAATGTGGCGCATCGCATTTATTGATATACATATGTTAACCCATCTTGTATCCCACTTGACCATGGTATGTGATCCTTTTAATACGCTATTAAAATTGGTTTGCTAATATTTTTATGAGAATTTTGCATCAGTATTTTTCAGGGATACAGGCCTGTAGTTTTCTCGTAGCATCTTTATCTGGTTTGATTTGAGGGTAATGTTGGCCTCATAAAATGAGTTTGGGAGTGCTCCTTCCTCTTCAATTTTTGGGAGAGTTTGAGAAGGACTGGTGTCAGTTCTTCATTGGATGTTTGATAGAATTCATCAGCAAAGCCATCTGGTGCTGGGCTTTTCTTTGTTAGGAGATTTTTAATTACAGCCTCAATCTCCTTAGCCATTATCAGTTTGTTTGGATTTTCTATTTCTTTATGATTTCGTCTTGATAGGTTTTATGTTTCTAGGAATTTATCTATTTCTTCTTGGTTATCCAATTTGTTAGCCCATAATTTTTCACTGCAGCTTCTTATGACCCTTCTGTGGTATTTCTGTGGTATCAGCTGAATCTCTCCTATTTCATTTATACTTGTTTCCCTCCTGCCTTTTTCTTGGTTAGTGTAGCTAAAGGTTTCTCGATTTGTTTATCTTTTCAAAATAACAACTCTTAGTTTCATTGATTTTTTTCCTATTGTCTTTCTGATATCCATTTCATTTATTTCTGCTCTGATCTTATTATTTCCTTCCTTCTGCAAACGTTGGGCTTAGTTTGTTTTTCTTTTTCTAAATCCTTCAGCTGTAAAGTTAGGGGGTTTCTGAGATCTTTTGTTTACTTTAATGTAGGCATTTATTGAAATAAATGCACCTCTTACAACTGCTTTGTCTGCATCTTACAAGATGTAGGCATTTGTGCTTTCATTTTTATTCTTTTGTGAATTGATTTGTCCATTCATCTATTAGATTATTATATTTTCTTGTTTATTTGTTATTTTTATATATTCTGAATACTAATTTTTGATCATTTTTATGTATGCAGTTATCTTGTTTAGATTTGCCTTTTACCTTCATTTTTAGGCCCATCATAATTTTAATTATGGTTAACTTTCTCTATGTTTTCTTTTATAATTTGTGCTTTTGGTGAATCATACATAAGGACTCTTGTCATACATTAAAGTTACAAAGATAATGTCCTACATTTTCATAAGTTTTAAACTTTTGATCTTTATTTTAGGTTGCTAATTCATCTGGAAATACTTTTGTGTAGGGTATGAGGTAGGGATTCAATTTAATTTTCTATATAGATAACCAAGTTTCAAAAATTATTAAATATTTTTTAAATTTTTTCAAAAGTTTTTAAATAATCTATTATTTCTCCACTTATCTCTAATGTCATTTCTATTATTTGTCATTATGAGTGGTCCTATTTCTGGACTACCTATTATGTTCCACTCATCTGCCAAATTCTGCACCGATAACATACTGTTCATCAGTAGTTTACTCAACAAATATTTATTCATTGCCTATTATTGCCTACTATTCATTGCCTACAAATATGTATTCATGTGCCAAGAAATGCTCTAGGCACTTGAAATACATGAGTGAACAAAACAAAGATCATACTCTCTTATAAGTGCTTATACTCTACTGGCAAAAGACAAATATTAAGCACTAAAAATAATAAAGAAGTACAATATGTAACCAGTTAAAATATAAAGAGCTATTCTTTTATAATGTGGGGCAAGGTCAGAGGGATCAGGAGTGCTAGGGAGCGTGCAATATTAAATAATGTGTTCGAGGTGGGCCTCAAAGAGGGGATGACTTCAAACAAAGACTTTAATGCAGTGGGGTGGCCACCCATTCAGATATCTGAGGTACAAGGATGTTTCAGGCAAAGGAAACAGTCACTTCAAATGCACCGAGAATATGCCTGCTATGTTTAAGAGGCAGGAGAAAAGCCAGTGTGGCTGGAGCGGAGTAAGCATGAGAAAATAGTGAGACAAAATCAGTGAGCCAGCTCACACAGGGCCCGTGCGCTTTTGTAAAACTTTGGATTTTACTCTGAGTGAACTGGATGGCCACTGTTGAGTTCTGAGCAGGAGAGAAAACGACGTAACTTATGTTTTACAAGGATCACTCTGATGTTTCTCTGCTGAGAACAGACTGAAGTGGACCAAGCAGAGAGGTGAGGAATGGTCAGACCAGGTGGTAGCAGAGGAAGTCACAACTCATGGTCAGATTTTGTATATATTTTGAAGATAGAGCCAAAATGAGGTCCTGGCAGATTGGCAGCAAGGTTTGAGAGAGTCAAAGATGACCCTTAACATTGTTGCCTTGAGCGGAGCATAGAGTGGGTGGGACAGGTTTGTAGGGAAACACCAGGGGCTGTAATCCCTCTAGTTCTAATGAATCATAGTATCTAGTAGAGCAAGTCTTCTCATCTTATACTTCTTCAAAATTTTCTTTGCTATTCTTGGCCCATGACTACTCCAAATTTAGTTTAGTATTAGCTTGTCAAGTTCCATAAAATAGCTTGTTAAGATTTTTAATATAATTACATTGAACTTATAGATTAATTTGAAAATATTTTGTCATATCAATAATAATGAGTCTTTCCATCAATGAACATAATATAGCTGTCCATTTATTCAGCTCTTCTTGGATGTCCTTCAATACCATGTTATTATTTTCTCCATAAAAGTCTTATACGTTTTTATTACATACAGCTCTGTGTATCCTATGATTTATGTTGCTGCTCTAAACACTATTTTTTCTATTACACTTTTTTATTGCTTATAGCTGAGATATAAAACAGCATTGATTTTAGTATGTTTTTCATATAGTCAGAAAACTTAGAGAATTCTCTTTTTCATTCTAATGAGTTGTCTCCATCTTCTCTTTGATTTCCTATACAGAGGATCATATTTTGTACAAGTGACAGTTTTATATCTCTCTGTCCAGTTATTCTTCTCCTTTCTGTATCTCATTTTATTGCATTGGCGAGGGCCTCCTGGATAGTGCTGAACACAAGGGTGATGGCGGGAACCCTTGTCTCACCCGAACGCTACTGAGAATGCACCAGTAAGTACGAGGTTTGCTTCACGTTTTGACAGATACCCTTTTTCAGACCAGGAAAGTTTCCTTCCATTTCTGGTTGATAAAGAGCTTTTCATCATGCATGAGTTTGGAGTTTTAACAATGCTTGCATTCTTTTGAGATGATCATATGGTTTCCCCTGTTTAATCTCTTAAGTAGTTATTACATTTATGGATTTTTCTGAACAGTAAACCTTACCCACTCACAGTGCACTTTAATATTGAAGAATTACCTTTGCTAACATTTCGTTTCAAAGTTTTCACTTAGGTTCATAAGAAAACTTTGTCATAATTTTATTCCTTGAACGAACCTGTCCAGGATTAGTATCAAGGTTATATTGGCCTCATAAAATAACTGGCTAACTTTTCCCCCCTCCTGTGCAACATTGCATTAGAAAAAAATTATTCATTCCTTGAAGTTGCAATAAAACTTTCTGAACCACCTTGTGTCTTTGGAGAGGAGAAGGGAGGGATTAGGGGTGACTTTAAATGTTGCACTGTTTTTTTAATTTATTCTTTTTCCTATTTCTATTTTACAGGTTTACATCACAGAACAAAGCTTGGCTTTCATCGATCCTCATTTTTGCCTTCTATTTTGCTCCTTCTTTGCTTTTATCTGGTTATGCAATTTCCTTTTACTATGTTCTTTTCCTACCTTCTCCCTGGGGAATAGTCAGCTTATTTATTTTCAAGTGTTCTTGTTTTCTGATAAGCATATTTATCAGAAATAACACATTTCTTCTAATAACCTTCTACACATTTCCTTCTAATTTTTGCTTGAGACAGATCCCACATATTTAGATATGTAAGACTTTTCTTGCCATTCTTTACCGAGTATTTTATAATTTTCATATTACATTCTCTTTAACCCAAGAATTGTTTAAGTTTGTACATTTTAATTTTCAAACATATGGCCTGTTTTTTATACTATCTTTTCACTTTGATGCAATTTTATTGTATTGCGCTTAGATGGTCCTCATTACATTCTTTTAAAAGTTGTTGAGACTTTGGCAGGCACTAGGCCTGCCGGGGCAAACTCCGCTTCATGGGGTCAGCCCCACACAGCAGCTCACAGACCATGGGTGTGGCCGGTCCTCACGGCCGGCCAGCCTGAAAGTCTGTCCAACCCACAGGTGTGCTGACAGCTATCAAGACTCAAATACAAGGGGCAGGCTCGCATAACCCCCACTGCTGGAGCACCTCGCTCCTGTGATCAGGAAGACTGCACCACTGGGCCCCATGGAACACCTACTGCATAAGGCCACCCTGCCACCACTAGCGGACACAGCAAGTCTACCTACTACACAGGAACAAACACAGAGTGGTGGGCAAAATAAGGATACAAAAAAACAGTGCTCCAAGTAAAAGAGCAGAAGAAATCTCCAGAAAATAACAAGTAAATAAAATGGAGGCAAGCAATCTACCAGATACAGAGTTCAAAACAATGGTTGTAAAGATGCTCAAGGAACTTAGGGAAAGAATAGATTAACTCGGTGAGAACTTTAACAAAGAGACAGCAAGCATTAAAAAGGACATAGAAACCATACAAAGAACTAGTCAGAAATGAAGAATACAACCTACTGAACGGAAGAAGACATTCACCAATGATACATCCGATAAGGGTTAATATCAAAAATATATAAAGAACTGATGGAACTACATTCCAAAAACAAACAAACAAACAATCCAATTTAAAAATGGTCAAAGGACCTGAATAGACAGTTCTCCAAAGAGGATATACAGATGGCCAAAAGACATATGAAAAGCTGCTCAACATCACTAACCATCAGAGAGATGCAAATTAAACCCGCAATGTGATATCACCTTGTACCTGTCGGAATGGCTCTCATCAATAAATCAACAAACAACAAGTACTGGTGAGGATGTAGAGGAAAGGGACCCTTGTGCACTGTTGGTGGGAATGAAGATTGGTACATCTTCTAAGGAAAACAGTATGAAGGGCCCTCAAAAAATTAAAAATGGAACTGCCTTTATGACCCAGCTATTCCACTTCCAGAAACCCAAAACACTAATTTGAAAGAATACATGCACCACTGTTCGCTGAAGCATTATCAACAAGAGCCAAGATATGGAAGCAACCCAAGTGCCCACCAATAGATGAGTAGATAGAAAAGTAGTGGTACATATATACAGTGGAATATTACTTGGCCATAAAAAAGAATGAAGTCTTACCATTTGCGACAGCATGGATGGACCTAGAAGGCATTATGCTCAGTGAAATAAGTCAGTCAGAGAAAGAGAAACCATATGATTTCACTTACATGTAGAACCTGAAGAAAAAATAAATGAATAAAAAAACAGAAACAAACTCATATTTGCAAAGAATAGACAGATGTTTGCCAGAGGGAAAGGGTGCTGGGGGACTGGCTGAAAAAGAAAAAGGGACTGAGAAGTACAGATTGGTATTCGCAAAATAGTCATTGTGATGTAGATTATAGCATAGGAAATACAATCAATAACATTGTAATAACAACGTATGGGGCCAGGTGAGTTCTTGAAATATCAGGGGGGAACACTTTATAATGTATGTGATTGTCTAACCACTTGGCTGTACACTTGAAAATAATATACAATAACATTAAACATAAACTGTAATTGAAAAATAAAATTAAAAAAAAAGAAATTTGTTGAGATTCGTACCCTGCACAAACTGGCTGGGCCACCTCTGCTGACTGCACCCCCTCTCCCTGTTAACTGGCATACCCCATTCTCCAGCTCTGCCCGCAAAAGGAGTCACTGCAGAGCAAACGCCCAACAACGAACGGGGCAGGAAGGGCGGCCCGTCCTGTCGGAGTGGAAACCAACAGGGAGGCCGAGCTTTCAAAAGAACATGTGCAGCCCTGGCTGGTGTAGCTCAGTAGATTGAGCACGGGCTGGGAACCAGAGGGTCCTGGTTCGATTCCCCATCAGGGCATATGCCTGGGTTGCGGGCCGGTTCCCCAGTGAGGGCCATGTGAGAGGCAACCATGCATTGCTGTTTCTTTCCCTTTCTGTCTCCCTCCCTTCCCCTCTCTCTAAAATAAATAAATAAAATCTTTAAAAAAAAAAAGAACATGTGCAGTGACCACATGTTCCTCCAACATTTTATCCAAATATTCCTCCTCTTCCTGCTTGAAAGTTTTCCCCACTCTTCTACTTCACACAGAACACGGCTGTGTTCAGTCATTTGCGGGGCCACCCCCACTGTCAGGGTCCCAGAGAGTTAGAACGATGGCAAGAGCGGCACAGCGTCCCCCTCCCGAGACTGCGCACCTCTCCCCAACTCCTGCCCAGTCTCTGACAGTTCAAGGACACAAATTTCTTCTGCCTCTTTAGCTTCCTTGTAAGGTACAGGTTTACTTTCCTTTTTATACTTTTAAAGCAGCCTTTTCTATAAAACTCAAACCACTTATTATCTATCTGAAAAACTGTTCAGCCTAGAGGCCTAACCCATAAGCATCCGCGCTGCTTTCAGGTGGATCCTGATCACGCACACTTTCAAACACGTCGTTTGTCCCCTTCAAAACCACAAAGAGGTAATTTGCAAGAAACTTAAAAGTAATAACACCTTCTTATCCGATGATTCCACTGCTAAGAAACACTTCTAAGGAAATAGTTTTTAATTCCTGACAAATACTGATTTCTCAGAAATGTTATAACAGCATTTATAATAAAAAAAAAACTTGAAGCAACCTAAATACTTAATATTAAATTAATTCACAAATGATGACTTATTTGTATATAATTTGTAATAAATTTGTAATAAATAACGTAATATACATCCATTTTTCTAAGATTATTTAATTGCATAGAAAATTATTCAAATATTATGTAAAGGCAAAAGCAGGGCATTAAACTGTATAAAGAATTTGTTCATATTTGTTTTAATGTATACACTTTGAAAAACAGAGTCAAGAGGAACAAACTAAAATGTAACAGTGGATATTATCTCTGAGTAAGATTAGCAGTGATTTTTATTTTCTTACACTGTTCAGTATTTTCTAAATTTCTAAAGAAGTGTGTATTCCGAATGTTATAATCAAAAAGGAGGTCTTTTAAAAAACTTCGTATAGATTGATTGGTAGTCTGGAAAGAAATGCAGTAAAATGTTAGAATGATAGCTTCCTCTGCTTTTACATATTTTCCAAATTTTCTCTAACACACATGTCACTTTTATCCAACCAAATTAAGGTAGTTTTAAATTTTGAACCCCATTCTCTACCCTCAGCCAACTGACCAGTCTCTCCCGTTACCACCCTCCCTGGCCGTCCTGTGGCCTGGCCCTGCCCTGCCTTGGGTAATCCTGCCCATCCGCCCAGAACAACTTCAGAAATCACCCTTAGGTCTTTGGAGAATGCTTCCAGATACAAGGTTTCTCCTCTCGGAACCGCATAGCATTCCCAAGCCCTCAGAACTCAGGTCTCCGTACGGTCAACCCTGTGGAAAAGCCTCGGCTTCTGTGTTGTAACCTCGCTGGACTTGGTTTTCCCTCCGTCACTTGGCACTGCACCTGGCATGCGTCAGGATCTTCTGGGGGGAAAAGTCTGTTGAGTTGAGCTGGAGTTCTTTGAAAATTTAATGGACCATCTTTAATAATTATGATGGGCTTCATAACGGATGTGTCCCCAGAAACCATAATGCCCTTTTATACAGAGCTCAGACCTTCCTTTGAGGCTTCTAACGTGGAAACTCAGTGATTATATCCAGAAAAAAAAAATGTAGTGCTGAACACAGAATGGAAAAAGTTCTCATTTCCCTATCATATCCTCTACCGAATCCTGGGTTGCCTGTAGACATGGATTCTGAAGCACCGAATGTTGTATATTGCAACCAGGCCTATATTGCTGAAAACTGTGCAGTCTTAGGGAAGATCCTTATATTCTCTAAGCCTCAGTTTCCTCATCTATAAACCAGGACTAGAAATAATACTACTCACAGAGTCATTGAAAGAATTTCACGGATGACATAAAATGTGTCAAGCACACAGTGGGTGCTTAGTAAGTGTTTGTTCCCATTCTCTTTCCTCCTTTTCCCCACTCACGCCACCTTCTCCCTCCCAACATACCCGTGCACACACACAAAACACTCTCGCAGTCCACCCAGGGTCAGAGCTGCTCCCCCGGCCACCCTCGCTCTCTCAGACATCATATCATCCTGTGGCAGAACCCGAGAGCCAGACGCTCCGTCCCCGAGTGAGACAGACAGCACTGTGGTCTAGGAAGCAGCCTACCTGGATTCTGCCCAGAGAATTTCTCTGAGCCAGTGTCTCCAGTTCCTCAGCCGGTAACTCACCAGTTACCATTCAAATCTGATGTCCCCTCTCTAACAGGGACTTCTGAACCCATCACCTTTTTAAAAAGCTTAACGTCTCTTCCCATCTGTGCCTTCTCAGTGCCTCCTTCCTGCCCAGTGTCACCAGCCAGGTCTTCGTCACCCCAAACCACAAGGAATGCAAGCCTCGACCAGAGGAATGGTGAAGCCTGCATCTCTGGGCCTCTCAGTAAGGCGCTTTCAGCCTCCATTTGCCATCCGAAAAATGAGTGAATTATCTCTAACATCCAGCTTCATTGTTGAGGCCTCTCTGGAGAGAACTCTAAGAAGAATTGAAATCTATTTTCCTCTTCTCCTCAACTTTTGTGACTGTAATCAGTAAGCAAATAATTTTTTTGCCGCAACCTGATATTCTTTTCTTTATGTGATAAGAAAAAGGGACTACGTGTCGTACCAGTATCTTTGAGCCCATAAGGAAGACAGTGTTAGCCCCACTTACAGGACGAGAAAACAGAAATTCAGGGGCTAGACCACTTGCCCAGAGACACAGAGCCAAGGAAGACCCAGGACTCCAGCCCAGGCATGCCGGGGTTTCAGAGCCAATGTCCCTTCTGCTGTGCCACGCTGCCTCCCTGGAAACTAGTCTATGGAACGCTGTGGAGACCTGTAAGCAAGCTGAATTAAGAGGCTCCCTATTACAGATACAGGGTTTGAAGGATAATTCTGTTGTAGCACATTATCCATTACAGAGAATTCAGTGGCACCTGCTAAATAAAAGGCAGTCCGTGTGGAACTCACGCGAACAGCATGACTTTATGGAGCACTCTGCTGGAATTACATTTTCTGTAATGGGATTTTACCGGATATAAATAAAGTATGGAGAGAGTCGATAGCAAAGACACGGCGCACTGTTCACAGCACATTTCCAAGGCCCTCCTTTCCATGACTCCCTGTCCTCTTTAAAGGCACGGGAGTGACATCCAGATGGTGTCACTCTTGGTGATGGCACATCTGGTCCAGGTGCTAGCTCTGACCAGGGAGAAAAACTGGAAGCCAACTTCTAGCCACAATCTAACCAGTGTGAGCCCTTTACCAGAAGGGGGACCTGCGCAGAGAGGGGGAATGTCCTGGGTTAAATTCCAGAAATACAACTCAGTAGACCTGCAACCAGGGGTGGCCAGGCCCTGGTCACAGACACTCGTTCACAGATGCTGGCTGTTTGTGGCCTGTGCAAAAGCCCCGCTGCTCCGCCGTCCAGCAGGGGACGGGGCAGGAGAATGGGGATTTACCAATAGTTTTCAGCTCTAAAATGCTATGACTCCTCCAAAGAAGATGAATACAGGAGGCAGAAATGAGGTCTCAGTGTATTTTCTTTGCTAGCTTTACTTTTTAGCAAACCTACATCATGTTAAATGATTCCAGACAATACTTTCCTTATCACTACTTTTACTGGAAAACTGCAAAATTTTCAAATACCTTCTGCTAAAACCTAACCATACAGCCATTAGAGTGTGATTGATGTTTTCAGTATTTGATGACAATGAATGGCCTTCTGTCCACATGAATTCCTAATGCTGCTTTAATTTGATTAATTACTCTTTGCAGTCTCTTCCCTAATTTAAAACATGCCCATACAGACAGTTACGCTCCACTGTACCTTTGCACTGTGATTAATGCGGTTCCAGGTTCTTTAGACACAGTGCTGCGTTTCATCCTTTACCCTGGGAATAGTCTCGGATGAGTACAAGGTCCTTATTCACCAAAAGGGCTCAAGAACAGGTCCAAGGTTGGAAGGAACCTTACCTCTAATCCAGCGTAAATGCCCTGCTAATAGGAAAAATTGCCTTAGCATCACAGCAAAACGTTATCCAATCAAAGCTTGAATTGCCCTCAACCTCATGAAACAGTCCAGTCCACCTCTGAAGATCTAATGACAATTAAAAAGCTCTTCCCTACACAAAGCTGAAACCCTGAAAAGTTCCCTCCTTTGCTCTTATCCTCTCCCTTGAGATCAGAAAGAACAAATTTAGCCCCTCTTCTTCATGACAACCTGCTGACCCCCTGACCATTTGAAGACAGCCCAGGTAACTCCATGGACCACCTCTTGTCCAAGCCAAATATGCTCCTCATTAGACATATTTTTGAATCCACTCTATCTGCTCCTCAGAACGTGCACCAGTGTGTCGGTATCCTTAAAGGGTAGCGCAGCCACGACTGCTCCCCAGGAATGGGCTAATAAGGCGGCAGGTTCCCCGCGACAGGAGGGTCCTTGGACGGATATGCCGCACTGCGAATGACTTTGCAAAACGAGCTCACTGGAAGCAGCACGGTTCTCTCAGCTGCTGGAAAGAAAGTGGTTGCTACCTGGACTAGCAGATGACACGTGACTAAACAGACAGTAGCCCCTCAGTTCCGGAGAACCAAACACCTCCTGAGGATGCAAGCGGGAAGCTGGAGATGAGGCAGAGTAAGAATGAGCTGTGGGATTTTATCAGGGTCCGATAAATAGGTCAACAGTTTGCCTAGGGCAAAGAAAAGAAAGCCGTAAGAAAAAACTAGCATATATTTTTCCTAAGAGGTGCCCTATCACATTTTTCTATTTCTCAGATGGACCTGTCCGCGGGCCCTGCCCTCTCTAAAGTACTAGCGTGGAAGTGAGACCAGGGTGGTCACTGAGCAAGACAGACCTTCCCGTTTCATGCCATCGACTGTTCTTTCATCTGTGTCCCTACTCCAAACTCCTTGTTCCTTGGTGCTGACTTGATCCTCACCTTTGACCTCCAGATCTGACATTCATCTTGACTATCCCCCAATTATATTTCACCAAATTTATGGTTATTTCCTCAAAAATACATATTTCTGTCCCAGTACCTTTCTGTGGGCCCCTCTGACACTCGAATTATACAGATATTAGACCAACTGACATTATTTCATAATCACCAAGGCTTGGTTCATTTAGTTAAGAAAATATTTTTTTCCTCCCACCCTCAATTTGGATGATTTCTACTGACCTGGCTTCAAGTTCACTGACCCCTTCTTATGTAATGTCCAATCTCCTGTTGAGTCTACCCAATACTAATTGTTTTATTTCAAATACTATATTTTTTTAGCCTAGAAATTCCATTTCACTCATTTTTATAGGTTACATTTCTTTGTTGATGTCTATCTATTAACTCATTTTGTCCACCTTTTCCTGTAAATTTTTTACATATTTCTATCTGTTTTAAGTCCTTGTCTGCTAATTTCAACATTTGACTCTACTATTTTCCTTTAGTCATTAATCATATTGTTTCTTCATATGTCTAAAAATTTTTATTGCATACTAACACTGTGAATAATACATGCTACATTGTGATTTTTCTCCAGAGAATATTGAATTTTTTCCTGCCAAGCAATTAAATTACTGGTGGGTTGTCTTGATCTGGGGAAGCTTAGTTTTAGATTTTACAAAAATAGACTTATTTCAAGCCAATCAGAGAAAATAAGTACCATATTATTTCACTCATATGTAGAATCTAATGAAAATAAACTAACAAAAAACCAGAAAGAGACTCATAGATAGAGAACAGACTGAAAGCGATCAGAAGGGAGGGGGTGTTGCAGGGCTGGATGAAAAGGGTAAAAGGATTAAGCAAAACAAAAAAAACCTCACAGACACAGACAACTGTGCTGGTTACCAGGAAAGGGGGGTAGGAGGATGTAGAAGAATGTATAGGGAGGATAAGTAGTGATAATGGACTTGGGGTGGTGAACACAAAATACAATATACAGATGATGCGTTATAGAATTATAGACCTGAAGCCTATATGATTTTATTAACCAATGTCACCCCAATAAATTCAATAAAAAATTTAAAAATATTTAAAAATGGTCTTATTTTCTTTTTTTCCCCTTAGCTCTATGATGTAACCTTTTATCCTGATTTGACTCCTAAAGTTTCAAAGAAAAGCCTAAATTTTTATGTCTAACTCAGCAGGACTTGAACCCCCAACTCTCTCAGAGAACCAAGCAGCTGCTGAAATCTCATCCTTCTAGCAGCTGCTTTCTCCTGGTTTCCTTGCAATCTCACTGCACACGCACAGACAGAAGCAGCCACAGACTCGGGGGAAATTCATGCAGAGGTGTTGGCGCTCCCCCTCCATTGCCCCTTCCTTCCAGAATGTATCCCATTGATTTCTAGCTGCTCCAGCAGCCCCTGGGTTCAACCTCTGCCTCTTCAGCCTCGTATGGTCGCCTCTCCCTGTTTTCTCTCTTTTTATAAGTAGCTGGGAACTGAACTCAAGGAAAACGCTGGTTGAACATGGTGCTTACCAAGTTTGTTTTCCTTATTTCAAGAACTATGTTTCTTCTTGGTTCTATCCAAAGACCAAGATTTGGTTATTCTCCAGGTCCTTCAGACAACTGAATTTTTAAAAAATATTTTTTCCAGAGATAAAATTATCCTCAGTTGGAGGTTCAGAAACTTATTCAAGTTCAGAAATCAGATGAGTTAGGATTTAAACCCAAATTTGCCTGATAACAAATATCTGACATTCCATTTAAACAGTTTTTGGAGCTAGAAGAGTTAAGAGGGTAAGGCAAATGTTGATTACTTCACTGACAAATTTGAGTCTTCTTTAAAGTACTGCCTTCATGTTTTAAATCACATCACTGCATTCCCTTGCCCTGTGCTCCATCCCACATTTTGTGTACACCGGAAATACAATCTGAAGTGCTTCTAAACTATTCAGTGTATTGTGAACAACCCACTTTGAATGGAATCAATGCACACATTCAGCATGATTCTGAGTGGCTTAATTCCATCCATTTCATCTAAAAATGCAAGTAGTATTGATCTATAAGTACAGCAATAATAATAATACCTAAATACCCTCCACAAAATATCTGTATCTGTTTTTAACTAATGTGTCATTTAGAAGAGCCATTTAAATTCTTAATACACAGGGACAGAAAATAGAGTCGACCCTTGAACAACACAGGTTTGAACCGCATGGGTCCACTTATACGTAGATTTTTCCAATAAATATATACACAACTATAAATGTATTTTCTCTTACTTATGATTTTCCTAATAACATTTTACTTTCTCTAGCTTACTCTATGTAAAAATACAGTGTATAATAATACAACATAGAGTATATGTGTTAATCGACTATTTATGGTATTGGTAAGGCTCCTGGTCAACAGTAGGCTATTAGTAGTTAAGTTTTGGGGTCAAAAGTTATACACAGATTTTTTTCAAGATTTTATTCATTTATTTTTAGAGAGAGGGAAAGGGAGGGAGAGAAACATTAATGCGAGAGAGAAACATCAACCAGGTGCCTCCCGCATGCTCCCCGGGCTGGGATTGAACACACAACCCAGGCATGTGCCTGACCTGGTATCAAACCAGCAACCTTTTGCTTTGTGGGGTGATGCCCAACCAACTGAGCCACACTGGTCAGAGCTACACATATTTTTTGACTGTGCAGGGGGTGCCCTTAAACCCAGCATTGTTCGAGGGTCAACTGTATACTAAAACTATGAAAATATAGTATTTGAGAAAGATACAAATGGATATAGTCAAAAATTTATTATTATTATTATTAATTAAAGGCAATGCACATTCAAGACAAAAGTACTGGACTTTGGAAGCAATAGCATCCTAAATGGTATCCCTGCTTCTTTACTCACCATCCTAAATATTTTATCTTCAGTATAGCAGCCAAAGTTATTCTTTTAAAAACTAAGTCATATAAGTCAGAGTTACCTCTGCCCAGAATCCTCTAAAGACTTCCATAGTGTACAAATAAAAGTGAAAGACCCCAGAGGTAACACAGGTACTTCATGACTTAACTCCCTCTTAATCTCTGACCTCAGCCACTGTTCCTCCCCACCTTGGTTATTCCACCCTTATTAGCACACAGGCCTCATGCCAGGCATTCCTGCCTCGGGGCATTTGCACTTGCACTCCTTCTGCCTCGGATGCTTTAGCTACATATCTCTGCATGACAACCTCCCTCACCCCTTTTCCTGACTACCTTTTTTTAAATTGCAACCCCCACCCCAACCCCAACCTGGCATTTCCTATTCTCCACTCCTGTTTTATTTTAATCAACAGCACTTACCACACTCCGAAATTCCTTGCTATATACTTTACATATTTATCTCACTTACTGTCCGATCCTACTAGAGTGCGAATTCCTTGCGAGGGAGGTATTTATTTTTGTTTGTTTGTCTCCTGCTACAGTAGGTGAACAATCTGACTAGTACTTGAATAAATTTTTTGAGTGCTAGACCCAGTTCTACTACTAACTAGTAGCCTGACCCTAAAGTAATTTAATCACTCCGAGCCTCAGTTTTCTCATCTCAGAGTTAAATATGGAGAACAAATGAAATTACGTATATGAAAATACTTCATACATGAAAATTACTGAACAAGTATAAAACTTAGTTGTTGGTGGTGGTATTTTTACAGATGCCTCATGCTAGGTATTAATAGATTTACAATGTTCTATATGAAAGAAAAAAAAACAGGGACAAAATTTTTAGTCCAGTTATCAGTGTATTAACAGCAATTGAAAAGCTATTTGCCATTCAGCTGGTGCACCTGCCCAGCTGTCTGTTCCGTGTCACTGAAGACCTGTGTACTGGTTCGAGACTAAAGCACAGGCTGTTTGCGTGGGAATCCAGCCTTTACTTTCTTACGTGTAGGAGAGCACAGCTAGGTGCTGAAACAGGCCAGGCTGGCCTCTTCCATCTTGCGGTGACCCTCTTGCACATTTCTACTACAAAGCTGTTTAGGTAAGGCGGGGCCAAAGGACACACAAACCACAATTAATTCGCTAGAAGAAAGGAACGCCAGGCCGTTCCCTGGCCCTCGTGACAGCTCATTAGCTTCTCAGGTGTTCCTTGCTCTAAGTGCCTAGTGTCACCCTATTCCTGAAATTCTTCCCAGGTGGCCTTCCCCCAACCCTCCCCCATTAATGCTCCCCATGCGGTGAATATAAACCCTTCCACCCTTCTCCACGCAAATGTCACTGCCACCTGAACAGAGGTCACACACCAAGGGAGAGGAAGCCTGGTGGAGAAGAGGGTGACAACGATTCTCCCAAGTACTACATAAATACATGGAGTTAGCGGCGAGATGGATGCAGGCTTCCACTGGAGGCATTTTCATCTTGCCAAGTGACAATATGACCTGCCAAGTGACAGAAATGAAGAAACCGGAGAAGAGTCATCACACAGAAAGACATTTGAGATTCAAAGGACTGCATAGGGCTTTTTAAGAGAGATCAGAAATGTGGTCTTTTCTTTCCTCACAAAAGAAGCTTCTTTTTCCCACAAAAGAAACAGCACTGATTCCTGAGTGAGTTTGATTCTGGAATGTAATATGTGAGGATGTTTTTACTCATCTTATGGTAAGCATGTTTTTAAAATACCTTTTTGAATGTGTTCATGATCAGGTCTACCACGAGCTATCATGAATTTTTTCCACACTATCATAGGTCTGGGAATCACAGCTGAGACCTGGAAGAATATATGGTGGGACCTACACCAGAAAGACATCCAGCTGGCCAGCACCACGCTGACGCCCATGCCACTGGGCTCAAGGAGGAGACTGGTCTTGGTCAACCATGACCCTTCGTCTAAGCCCCCGGGGCCCTGCTGACGTAAGGGGAAGATGAAAGGTGTTTTGTGTAATAACTCTTGGTACATGTATGGACACCTGGGGTTTTGCAGACACTAAATTCTGTGGAATTTAGGAAAAATTCAGTGTCTTTCATCATTGTTCACACTGTTTTGGCCAAAAGTATGCTGGGCTAACTGACTGCTTCTCAGCATGGACCAAATATATTGCTTCAACTGAATCCCACCTTCCTAGGGTTTCAGTGATAACATCTCCAGTTATCCCTAAAAAATAGAACTGGCACTGCTGGATTTTGATTGCCTTCCAGAATAATTGTACATTGTATTGGACTTAAGAAGTTTCATTCTTGGAAATTATTTTACTTTTGTTTACTTTATTTATACACAGCATCATTCCGAAAAAAAGAATTTGAGATAACTTACCAAAAACATACATGAGATAATAAAGTAACATTTTAAAAAATAAGTAGGTCAGTAAATAGCTCCCCTTATCCCAAAATGCCTGGCAGAGAGAACTGCGGATAGGGGAAAGAGTGTGGGAAATGCACTCAGATAATAAGCCTCCTGCTAGCCTCTGCCTCGCTCACAATAGGCAGCGCAGGCCTGGAAAGAGCCCCAGGAGAAACAGCCCGGCTGTGGGTCTTCGAGGGAGGCCACACTCCTGGGGAGCCTTTGTCGTTTCTTGGCTGCTTATCCATTTCCATCATCTCAATATTTGGAAAGCATTCCACATCTAGAAGCAAAAGGGCCTCCAGCCCTCAGGGCCTCTATGGAGTTGGCCTTTCAACCCCGGGCCACTGAGGTCAGGGCTGGGCCCCACCTGGCAACATGTGCCCTGGTCACAAGATCTGGGGCAACAACAGGACACAATCTTCTTGCTCCTTCAGCCCAGCCGACTGTGTGCTGCCTCTTTGTTGTACCAAATCTGCAAAGGCAATCTGTCTATTGTGATTATATTTTCAAGCATTTGACCAAATGGTTACAAATGTCAATAATTTGGTTAAATACCCAAGTGAAAATGGTCTTTCAGTCAAATTAAAGAGGTTTCCATCACTTGTTAAATCACTCTTGACTTAAGCAGCTATACTTCCACTTGCTTCTGAGCCACGAATACACTTGAAGCCATACTCAGATACATGGAGCAAGAAGGTAAATACAGGGAAGAGCGAAGCTGCATTCCTAATCAAACTAGATGTCAAGGTCACCAAATAGTTGATAAAAGGGAAGCTTCTTTTTATAGAAATACTCCAGGTCATACATACAGGAAAATGCTAGAATTAAACATTACCATCTTGTAGCCTCTAACAGTGAATCTAGGAAATGGTCATTAAGGGCTGATAACTTCACTAAAAGAGAGACAACTGATTATTACATGCCTCTGCGTAGTTTACCCACCGATGGATTCTGACCAAGCTTCCAACTCCCAGTGTGTAGAAAATACAGAGACCTGAATAACACGATCATTCAATCCAAACTGAAGGAAATGGTGCAGAATAAATCATCTAATTTTTTGAACAAATAAATTACAAGGGAAAAGAGAGAGATGAACTTACAAATCAAACTAGACTGAATATTTATACCAACACATCGCAATGTGTGGATTCTATTTGGATCTTGATTCAAACAAACAGTTTGAAAAAGTATTTATGAGACAATAGTAGAAATATGGATTCATGGGATATTCAATGATATCAAGGAACTATTATTTTTTTAGGTACAATAATGGCATTGTCATTTATTTCATCATTTTTTAGGTATAATAATGGCACTGTGGTATGTCTTCTAAAAAATAGCTCTTTTGGAGATACATACCAAAATGTCCATGGTTGAAATTATAGTATATTTCAGATTTGCTTTGAAATAACCTGGGATGGAGGAGAGAGAGTGAGTGGAAATATAGATGAACATATTCAGCCCCTAACTGATCATTGCTGAGGCTCATTGAGTGGGCATCATTATATTGCTCTCTGTTTTTATATACATTTGAAATGTTTCACAATAAAGAAGTAAAACATAAATATATTTTAAAATCCACTGAGAAAAATAACACTGGAAGAAAATTCCCTAAAGGATAGCTAGTCTACGGACTATTTCAGCTACAAGACAAATGACTTCTGGGTTAAGCCAGAGCCCACCTGCCAGGGAAGCACCTGGTGGCACCGGTGAGGGCGTGCAAACCACATGGTCCCCGGTGGAGGTCAGGAGCCCAAAGTGAAGAGCAGTGTGACCAACAGCTCACTAATCTCCTCATGCTGTTCACTCTAAGGTTACTATCAGCCACACTGTTGACTATCTTACAGTACAGTGTCCTCCTTATAAATATCCTTGAAAAAAAGTTCTTTCTGGTTCTAGAATCAGGAAATCTTATGATTCCACCAAGCATGTAGACTTTCAGTATTATTAAAACTGAAACCAATCACCCCTTCACATCCATTAGGATGGCAACTAACAAACAAAATGACGAATGTTGGCGAGGACGTGGGGACACTGGAACCCTCGTGCTCTGCTGATGGGACTGTAAGACGGTTCGGCCACTACGGAATCGCCCTATGATCCAGTGGCTCCCCTTCTGGGTGTACAGCCAGAGAGTGAAAAGCAGGGTTTGGAAGAGATACGTGTACACACGTGTTTACAGCAGCATTGTTCACAGCAGCGCCCATTGATAGGTGACCAGATAAGCACCGTGTCTATACGTTCATTGGGATATTAGCCTTGAAACAGGAGGGAGGTCCCGGCAGCGCGACAACATGGACAAACTCTGAGGGCGTCAAGCTAAGTGAAACGAGCCCGCCACAAAAGGGCACCTACTGAATGATTCCGCTCAGAGGAGACACCTCAGTGGTAAAACTCACAGAGGCAAACAGGACAGGGGTTTGCCTGGCGCTGGGGGAAGGAGAAATGGGCCATCATTATTTAATAGGTACAGAATTTCAGTTGGGAAAATAAGAAAGCTCAGGAGCTGGCTGGTAGTGATGGTAGCACAGCAGTGTGAGTGTACTTAATGCCACAGGCCTGCACACTTAAAATGGTGAAATGGCAAACTTTATATTAGGTATATTTTACCACAATTGGTGAAAACTGAAACCAGTCACACAACTAACTGATCTTTACAAATACAGCCAGGAAATACAGAGGCAAATTTTTGGCAAACTTTTATAAATTATACTGAATTATGGAATGCACTTTTTTTTTACTTTATTGTTGTTCAATTACAGTTGTCTGCATACTCTCCCCTCCCCTCCCCCTCCAATCCCACCTCCCTCCCCACCCTTGGTTCTGTCCATGTGTCCTCTACAGTGGTTCCTGAAAACCTTCCTCCCCATTGTCCCTTCCCCCCTCCCCCCTGGCTATTGTTAGACTGTTCTTAATTTCAATGTCTCTGGTTAAGTTTTGCTTGCTTTCTGCTTTTGCTGCCTATGTTCCGGTTAAAGGTGAGATCATATGGTATTTGTCCCTCACTGCCTGGCTTACTTCACTTAGCACAATGCTCTCCAGTTCCGTCCATGCTGTTGCAAACGGTATATGCACTTGTTGTATATTTCATTTCTCATATTTTCTCTGGCCTAGTATTTACCTAAATCTAATAAATGTTATTTTGCCATGTCTTATATATTTGAATTTTTCTTTATTTCATTTTATAACCCAATATAAATCATTGGGGAGAACAAGACAAAGACTATTCTTTTTTATGTTATCTGCAACACACAGCTCAGTATTTTCCTCAAAAATTCTAGTTGAGTTGAAGTGAATAACAATGAACTTCCCTAGTTTCTGTTGTTTTCCTGGCTAATAGAGAAGCAGTAGAAATATGGTTGTTTCTCCTGTACATCCTACTGAGCATATTTTCTCTGTAGAAATTTAGGAAATTTCTGCATATTTGTAAAATAAATATCTCATTCTCATTTTCAAAACTTTTTAAAAACTTGGTCAAATGGATAGTCACTGTATACTAGTGACAATAGTAAAAAAAAAAAAAAAAAATTAGCCCAAACCAACCAACTCCATACTTGGGGCCCAAAGAGAGACTGTGGTGTTTTCTGAGAGCTCTGTACTGATTCAGAAGGAAGCAATTGGTCAAATTCACTTTAGACCAGTGGTGAGAGTGGGCCTAACGGAAAGTTTACCAAGGGTGGGCCAGCACCCAGCCAATATTAGATAAGTTCTCAACTAATGCTGTCTGTTACCTTCAAAATCCCTGAGTTAAAGGGCCCATCACGCAGGAGAGATTATGAATCAAATAGAACTGACCGATGCTGGAGTCACCAGCTGGGGCCTTGTTCACTGCTAGCTCTTACTGGGGGGAGCAGGCGCCTCCCCAGCGAGCACCTCACAGGCTGGCCCTGTGAGCAGAAGCGCCTGAGATCTGACAGCACGCTCTGTTGCCCTACCTTAAATGCCGTGATGACCTCATGACATTCTGACAATAGCCCTATGAGGTAAATATCCTTCCTCTCATTTTATAGGCAAGGAATGGGGCTTAGAGCTGGCAGCTAACTTCTCTGAAGTCACGCACCGAGGTTTGTCCGACTGCAATGACCTCTGAATTCTGAATTCTCATTCGAACCTCTTCACCACCTTTTACTTGTGGGGAAGCTTATTTTCTGGGTCTTACATGCATTCCAAAAGGTTCAGGCTGACAGTACGTAATCTCTAACCAATGAAGTATTACTTTATCAAACATTTGATTTACTCCTTTCTACAATGGGTTTAGTTCTCTAAGCATAGTAATCCCCGCACACATTCCAGCTTCCATCCCCCAAATACATCTTCCCCCCCCCCCGCCACTCTCCCCTCCCTCCCCCTCCCCGCACCAGGACACCCTCTCCAACTCCAGCTGTGCTCTCCGGGACCAGGTGGGCCACACCATCCCCAACAATGCCATACAAACCAAACAGGATTTTCAATGTAGGCTTAGAAAGGCCCCTTCCGCCTTCCTTCCCCATATTATATGACCTCTCCACGCTCAAGAAGAAAATAAAAATTGAGATCATCACACACATGAAAAACATATATAAAACTGAATGTACCTTAAAACATGGCTCCAAGTGACCAATTATTGTTCCTGAAAGGTATCTGAGCTTCCCAAAGGAGGAAGGCCTATTTCTGTCTTCCCAAGTCCCTCCTCACTTAAGAAGTTTGCACCAGTGAGCAGCCTGCTGTTCGAACAGTCTGGTGAATTTAGATTGTTCGGTTAATTATAAACACATTTCAAAGTCATTCTTTCTGGCCTTTTTCCTAGAATGAGTGACTGCCACTCCACAGCTCACAGAATAGTCTTCAATAGTTCTCAGTCAAGGTTCAGGGAGAAATATGCCACACCGGGATTTGATTATTTACCAACATAATGCTGGATTCATGCCAATGAGACACCAATATATTTTCCTTTGAAGTCTGACATATTGCCTGCTGCTTTCAATGCTGTTTTCTTGGCTAGCAGACAAAGTAACTGTGGCTGCTTCAGAAACCACCTCCAGTTCAAGTTGGGGGCTCTCTTATCATTGGTTCCTCTTACAGGCAGTGAGCTCATTCTCCTTTGGGGTGCTGAGGGGGGGTCCCCAGAGTGAGCTGCATCTACGGGCCTCTGACAACCACTGGCCATGGTGTGGGATCAGTCCTTGACAAAGCTATTCAAGAAAGAGTCTAGCAAATTCTTGGCACCTTGGCTATACACAGACATGTGCAATGAAATCGCCAGCACATTTTCATGATGTCTTGGATGATCTTTTGCTCCCTCTTGTTCGGAGAGCCCTGAGAGAGCCTGACCAAGAAAACAGATTTTGCAGGGACTTGGGTTCACAGAGCCACTGCTCTCAGGCCACTAGGAGCCGAAAAACCCTAAGAATTCATGGAGGAACTTCCGCTGTTGACCCTCGGAATCAATTCCTGAGCATCATGATGCCTCACAGTAGAATCTTACCTCTCACCAAACAACTTAGATGTGGGTTTCTAAATGATAGGATCAAAGAATTTCAAGTGATTCTTCAAAAAGGTTTAACAATCTGAAACAAAGTAAATTTTCATTTATTGAGAAGAAAGATCTTGAAGGCTATTTAGTCCCACTTCCCAATTGGTTAGAAATGACCTCTCTATCATTTGAATACCTCTAATGATGGAGAGCTCATTAACCTACATTATTGGGCAGTATAATACTAAAATTGCAAGAGTATAATCAGACCAATTCCCCACTGCTTATTAAAGTGCTATGGTTTTATAAATATGGCTTACCAAACATGACTTATCTCTTAATTTCAAGTCATTCATAAAAAATATAACAATATATAAGTAAAATCTTGGAAGTTAGTAACTACTGGTGTTGATGCTATATTATATGTAATATAGGTATATTGCATTATAATATTTCACTTGTTTACTTCATTTTATATATCTAATTTCATTACTTTTCAATTCACATTTACCCAATGTATATTTACTACTCTTGGCACAATATTTTATAATATACATTTTCATAAAAGGTGACATGATATCCCAGTTCTCTGACATCCTTCAGGTTTATACCACATTATTATTATTGTTATTATTATTACTATTATTAATAATAATTACTATTTCTCACCTGAGGGTATGTTTAATACATACCCTCAGTAACTATTATTAATAATAATTACTATTTCTCACCTGAGGGTATTAATAATAATTACTATTTCTCACCTGAGGGTATGTTTACTGATTTTAGAGAAAAAGGAAGGGAGAGATAGGAAGCGAGAGTGAGAAACACTGATGTGAGAGAGAAGCACCGAGCAGGTGGCTCCCGCACCTGCCCTGACCAGGGGCTGAACGCGTGTGCACCTCATTATTTTAACAGCATTCTTTTCACTCTCAAAAGTACCTTAGTTTAGGTGATCAATTTTATGGTCAAGTGCCATACTTAAAAGTTGTAAAAAATTGTATTTCACTTTTTAAAATTATACTAAAAATCTTCACAAATCAAGACTGGAATCCCAACCCCCAACTTCTCTGCACTCTTCTCGATTAAAAAGCTGTCATTTTATTTTAAAATGATAAATCTCCTTAGCTGTGGAATATTTTTAATAAAACAAATAGCCGCTCTGTGCTCAAGAACTGCCACCGCGGAGAGGCTGGAGCTCGTGCTGTCCGCGCGGGTGGAGTGGCCCACTGCCAACGGGGTGTCACTCTCACGAAGTCACTGAGAGCTGGGGAGACCTTTCTGAGTCAGGCACAGCATGCTGGCAAATGAGATGTGAACGTCCTCGTGCCTGAGAAAGCACTCCCTCTACTTGACCAGATTTCTTTCATCTTTGGGCGTCTCCATTTCTCTGACTCTGAAGGAGCCCAGTAATGCCCACTTCACAGGCCTGGTGTAGGATTAAAGGGATGCTGGCCGCAGGGTCCCCTCGCTACCAGGAACAAAGGCATTAAGTAATGGCAAAATGTTCGGTTCCGCTTCTCCAGCTTGGGAAAAAGGGGCTCCCACTGACTTGAAAGAGAGCATCATACACAGACAAGGCGAAACCCACGGGGGAGCAGGGCCTATTACCTTCATTATCATTGCCCCAAAGTGCAAGAGAGAGAGAGCAACAAAGATGCTAAAGAACTGTGGTCACGGAAAAACAAGAAAAGGGCTAATCAATGGGCCACAAAGAAAAGCTGAAAAGATGAACATCTTGGTTTAAAAATAATC
Organism: Micronycteris hirsuta; assembly: GCA_004026765.1. Taxonomy (NCBI): domain Eukaryota; kingdom Metazoa; phylum Chordata; class Mammalia; order Chiroptera; family Phyllostomidae; genus Micronycteris; species Micronycteris hirsuta. Next base: position 159,705 of record PVJI01000134.1, read on the forward strand.
TGTGAAGATTATATGCCAAAAACTAGGGAACTATCTATATAGTCTCTGGTCACTTGATCCAATAACACATCCCTGTATTTTTCACAAGGGACTGAGCCCCGTCTCTCACTCTACCCTTCCTTCCATTATCCACTCCAATATAAATGCCGAATGGCAGTTCAATGGCCACTTTCAGAGTGGATTAAATTTAAAAGCTCCTCTTTAGACAGTAAGGTACATTCAAATGATTAACCAAAAGGTAATGAAATTGAAACTACTGATAACAATTTTAGCATAAAATATTAAGACCTCCAAGAGAAAAGAATGAGTTCAGACAAGCAGAAAGGGCTATTGTTGCTTTGGTGAATTCACAGTCAAGTACATGTAAGACATTCTCTTGTACATCAATACATGCTACTAAAATCAAATGAGAAAAATGAATAGTAGGAGATGCCACTCCAAGCAGTATTTTCCCAGCAAAAGCTGTGTCTCAAGAGTTCTTCAGAGCACCCTGAGAATGCACAGAAATTCACAAACCAACCTGCCGAACCAGCTTGGCTGGAAATCATACTTCTGTACATGGTTCTAGCTGAAAGGCACTTTGGAATCTCCTTGACTCAACTAGGGCTCCTTCAATCTGCCCCAAGAGTTGGGGGACATCGTTAAAAAGGGCATAAACTTCAGGATCAGCTAGACTTGAGCTACAATTCTAGCACCACCATCTCACTGGCTGAGTGACCTGGGGATAAGTCATGTGACCTCTCTGAGATGGGAATTACATAATCCTACCAGTCTTGCAAGGTGTGTGGAGGATTACATGCCCAAAATATGTCACAGAACTAAGCGCTATACTTTGCTTGATCTATTGCGTATTACTATAAACAACCCAGAATGAGAGACGCCCACCCCCAAACCAAGGGCTCCCTCACTCCATATAGGCCAGGCAGATAGTAATATAAATGAGAACAGTTTTAAAAACATTAACATAAAATGCTCAAGTATACTTGACCAAAATAGGGGCCTTAATTTAAGCATCTGGAAGAGCCAAGCTGCAGTTCTAATAATGTAAAAAATTCTTAGATGTCAAAAGATATTCTAGGTTACTATCTGCATGATTCTGCACTTGTACAATTATGCATGTGATTCACCTCTTTTAAAACCACACCCCTCAGCCACTCACAGTGGGCGTGGCCTCTCCAGGGCTGCCTGCTGGGGATGAACCTTTGGTCCTGAAAGTGTACACCGTAGAAGCAAAGGGAAGACTCTCAAAGCAGCTCATCACCCTTCTCATTCTACAGGTAAAAGCACTGAGGCTTGGAGGGAAGTTGCTTCTCTGAATCAAACAATAAAGGCCTTAGGTTAGGATTTAGGGGGAAGCCATTATAAACTAAACCTGTGACAATAACAATAATAATAATAACAATCTCATCACAGAGCTTTATTCACAGATGTTGCCAATTCTGCAGCCAAACATGTCATTGGCCTGCCTGGTACTAGGACTGCCCTCCAGGAACGAAGTTCTTCTCCAATATCACAACAACAGAGGGAAATCTGCTGAGAGAGGTCAGTCTCATTTTCCATTTCTCAGTATGACATGAAACTGAGTTTCTAACAGGGCTGAAAAATCCGAAAGACAAAAATAATCACCAAAAGAACACTTCGAATATTTTTTTAAAAGATTTTATTTATTTATTTTAGAGAGAGTGGAAGGGAGGGAGACAGAGAGGGAGAGAAACAGCAATGTATGGTTGCCTCTCACATGGCCCCCGCGGGGGACCTGGCCCGCGACCCAGGCATGTGCCCTGACTGGGAATCAAACCCGGACCCTCTGGTTCCCAGAACGTGCTCAATCCACTGAGCTACACCAGCCAGGGCTTAGAACACTTCGAATATTGATGTGGCATATGCTGTCCCCTGGTGGCACACACTCGCTAGCCCTGCAATTTAGGCAGAATGGCGTCATCTGCACATCATCCCTCAGAGGGAAGCTAACAAGTCAAACATTTGGCACACATTTTTAGAGTGTCCATTGTGCTTTTTTCTGCAAAAATCCAATTCTCCATCGACATTTCCAAGCATAATAATTCCGAACCACTGACCGGTATATTTTAGGAGGTGACAGCCCGGGTAGAGTAGGACTCTCACACACCTAGGCAGGGCGAGCACCCTGCTTCCCAACTCTTCAACTGTTCGCCATCATCGCTTACTAACTCTGGTTCCATCTCTGGGATTCAGGAAACATTTTATCCTGAATATGCTAATTGAGAGATGGGTCGTCCTGAGGCTAATTCCCAGCACAAAGAAACTTCAATGCTTAAAGCATATACAACAAAAGCCTATGCAGGAAACTCCCATCAAGAGCAGGGCAGGAGGAAGCCAGGGGAGGGGCGAAGTCGGGGGACTTGCAGGCTTTCAGGATGGGAGAGACCACAGAACCTGTCCAAGGGCTGAGGGGAAGGAAGCAGAGGAAACAAAAAGCTGAAAACCCAGAGGACAGGGATGGAACCTGAGAGGGCGAAAAGGGGTGGGCCCCACCATGTGGTTGAAGAGAAGATGAAGGGAGGAGGAGGAGAAAAGGGCAGAAAGAAAGGGGATACAAGGAAGAAAAGGGAAGAAGAAGAAGAAGGGGAGGGAGGGAGGGCCAGATGCAGAGACACTTTGAAGGACAAGGACATCGAGGTGACATTAAGACACCGCGAATCAAACAGGACCTCCCCACCAAAAGGTTTGGACTCCAGCAGAGAAGTGCTGCTCAGTCGCATAATTGCATGTGGTAAATATGTACTCAGGGGTTAGATGTTATTCTTCTTAAAACATTTTAATTGCTGTTTTCTCCTAAGGAATATGCTCAATTCATAATGGAGGAGACAGAGGTCATTCAACTAGATTGATTTTTGTGGAATAACAACTCAGAATGACTTGATCCCACCCAGCCTTTACAAAGTTATAGATCTATGTGGGCAGGAAAAAAATTCCTCCTACGAAAGAAAAACCCAAACTCCAAATTATCAGGTTAATTCACAGGGTGGACATAAGAAATAGCAAATACATAGTTTGATATTTGGTCTGCAAGGTGAGGGAAAGAAAACATACTAAATTCTACAGAATAAGCTTTTCTGATCCCAGAAATGCTAAGAACTCAGTAGTTGGGGTTGATTTTTTTTTTTTTTTTGGCTCTGATGATTTGTAAATATCTAGAAAAGCCCAGATTTTGAAGCCCCGAGGACACTTGCTAAAACTCCGAAATTTGGCAGTAGTCTTTGCACACAATTTGGGTTTTCTTTCAGAGTTGATATCTTACCAAATACAGCCATCTGTGTTCCCTCTGGGAAAGGTTCAACTGTTCTGTTGCCATTGACATGATGTTTGGCTATAAAAATAAAAGAGAGAGAGAGAGAAAGAAATATAAGTTAAGTGTAAAGTTCTACACACAGACTAACACATGTCATTAAATGTGTCAAAGAGCCTAGTTCTCATTTTTAGTTAGAAATGGCACCTCTGAAGAGAGTTTCAATTATTTCGTTTTTAATCTGTGACAGAAGAGCCCAGAGATGGGCCAGTCGCGCATGCCACTTTACAAATGAGTGTGCTGCGGGCAATGGCCGAGCCAGCCCAGCCCGAAAGCTCCGGACTCCTGGCCCAAGGGCTCCCGCTGTGCCAGGCCGTTGTCCCATGGAGAACAGGGGAAGCTCCAGGTTCCAGGGTGAACTGGGGTGGCTTCCCCTGAAGACTCCTGATGATCAGAACGTTGACCCAATCAGTAAAGTGAGTCACAAAGACAGCAGGGTCACGTTGCAACCAATTTTTCAAGTGCACATCATTTCCCTGCAATACCGTTGCCAGGAGCCAAAGATACTCACCTGCTGATAGAACAGACAGATATACTCTCACGCTTGTGACACCACTTCATCCACCCTGGTCCCCTCCACCAATCATCCATGTCACCTTAGCACATGCCAAGGACTGAGAAACACAGAGTGACCAGGCTACGGTTTCCCAGCATTAACCTGTTGCCATAACTTCCAAACAGCAACCAGATAGGGAATATCTGAACATCCATCTACAAGTATTTGGGTAATATCCTCAGCAACTTTTGCCTATGGCCATTCGTGTTGAAAATGAATAAGAGAAGAATGGCTAAAATGCTTTGACACTGCAACACGTAGCACATCTATTTTGATGTAACGGGCCACATTAGATTCACTGAACTCTGGCAAAGGACGCAGCACTAAAGCTAGTCTCTGAGGGGTCTAGGGGAAAGAGTGTGACATTTTTCCTGCCCTCTAGGATGGTAAAAACTTCAAAGCCAACTGTACCAGAAAACTTACAATTTTGTGCTAAGTCCTGGAATGCGCACTAAAGGTACTGACTGTAAGAGTTCACAGCAGAGGAACAGTAGTTGGGATGGTGGAGCCAGCGACCTAGAATTGCAACTAGCACAGGCTGAAGGAGAGGCGGAGTTTACAAAGGCAGAGGATGAGGAAGCACCTTGAGTGAGAGCCGGGAGTAGACGCGACCAAGGCATCGCCCTGGGCCGGAACAGAGTCTAGTCTGGGCGTACCTGTGGTGACAGGCTGAAAGCAATGGCAATGAAAGACAGATGAGTAGGTAGGGACCAGGTCACAGAAGGCTCGAGAACCCTATCCACACCCAGGGGAGCCCGAGACAGTCTCGGCAACAGCACTGCAGTCTTTCAGAACCTGAAGGCTTCCGAAGCTCAGTCCCGTTTACACAATCCCTGTAGTTCAGTGGCTTCCACTGGTTCTCGGGTATTTGTGGCACTATCCTGAAGAGAAAACCTGGGAGGAGGGAAGGAGCCAGCGCAGGTAAATGAGAGAGAAAGGCCTACAGTAATCTCTAAGCATAATAGACACAATCAGCAGATGCGAGATGAAGGGTTCCAGGTGGCGTGGGACCTTGTCAAGCACTCATTTGTACGGTTAGGACCAATGGTCACTGAATCCAAAGAATCGTGATGATGCCCCACGTGGAGGTCACGGTCCTGTGCTATGGCGAGCCATCCATGGCCCTGCCCGTGGCTCTAAAACACCTTCCTTTACACGTATTGGGAGTTATAGCCCTTTCAAACACTCTGAACCACTAAACAACCTAAGAAAATGCAAGAGGGAAAAAAAAGGATATGCATAACAATGTTTATTGAAGTATTATCATTCCTAATAACGAAATCTTAAAATCAACTAAATATCTAAAAATAGAGAAGGTACTTAGAAAGGTATAATCCACGATTTATCAAAAGCAGGATGTGGGATAGAACATTTGGGATAACGGTAAGAAAAAACAATCCTCTTACACGTTGGATGTAGATGATAATGACAACTAAGTAAGATATGAATGCTTATGGGAGAGACTGTCATAGGAACATGAAAAATGATAAGGACTAGGGAAATTATGCAAGATGTTTGCCTTTATTAACCTCCTTGGTCATTGTTAAATCCTTATTTTCTAGATGAAAATATGTTTGCTCGGACTTTTAAAAAATCAACAAATTACAGATTTTAAAAAACTCTTCCCCAATAGTTGCTTTCCCAGGACAGTCCCAAGCCTTATTTATAAGCCAGGACACATTTACAATAAAAATGTAGCCTGTCTGACATCCCCCTGGGACAGCTCAAAAGCGCCTCTAATTCATGATGACCGTCCACTCTGAACTTGACCCTCCTCCAGCACCCTAACCTCGGGGAATGGGACCGCTGTCCTCCTCCCTGTTCTCTCGCATGCTCTCTCCTCCTCACCGCCCACATTGAATCTATCACCCGATCTAGGTAATTCTGCCTTCCAGACATCTTTAGAATCCTTCCACTTCCTCCCTTCGCCACCAACACCACTCCAGTCCCAACTGTTGTGGCCTCTTTGGCGAGACTCCTCCAAGTGTCTCTATACCCCTCTCTAATTCGCTCTTCCCAGTGTCACCACATCACCTTTCCAAAAGAAAGAATAATTCTGAGTATATGACACAAACTCCCAACCTGCTCCCCGCCATGGCTTTGCACTGCGCAGAGGCCTAGTCAAAATTCTAACACCGTCTTCAAGAAACCACAGGCTCTGGCCACCCCTCGTCCTCTGCTCCCTCTGTGCTAGCCATCTGCCCCCTGGGGACCAACGACCTCACCCTGCAGCACTCACCAGAGCCACGCCTTGCCCTCCGTCACTATCAGACGAGTGGGCTGTACGGGCTGTACGGGCTGTACGCTCAAGGGGGGCAGGGCTCCAGTGCCTTTCGGCTCAGCGCACCCACAGCCCCAGCACAGCAAGGAGCGCAGCGTGGGGGCTCCCCACACAGTCGTTACTCAGTGAAGGAAGACATAAACAGTTCTAAGTCTCTCTTTAGCTATTATGATAGATATACCATTTGATACACTAAATATGCATCTCTCTTCATTTGTATATGTGTCCCTCGTACAAAAGGGATCATTAAAATGGGCCGCTCAGAACTGGTTTCCCCAGCCGGAGGCCCAAAAATAACAGGTATCTGTAAACTCGATTTTATATTTTCTTCCGAACTGCAGCTGAGTCTCGCCTCAGTCCCTGGAGAGCAAAGACATAGCATTAGCCAACAAAAAATAGTGCCATTTCAGCAGTCAAGGACGTGGCTCTGGAGTAGGACTGACTGACTCGGAATCTCAGCTCTCCTGTTTCCTAGCCTGGTCATTTAACCTCTCTGTGCCTCGCTTTCCTCATGGGTAAGTTTCCTCATTTGTAACAGCCTTACGGGTTGCTTTGAGAATTAAGTGAATTAACATGTATAAAGCACATAGAACAGTGCCTGGCACAGAGTAAACACTACTTAACTGTTAGACTAGTAGTATCTTCATGTGAACTTTATTTTTCACAAGATCTTGATCAGGAATGACAGATACATGGCACTTATTTACCTTTCCTTCACTCCTATGCCTATGACAGGCATCACTAATCAACCACAGCTCACTTTCTCCCTCCACTTAGCACCCCACAGAAGCTCTCATTATTTAAAGAGCACATGTGTGCTTAAATCGTTTTGTCATTCCTGGTCTAAATGAATAAAGCAGAAAGACAGTATGAAGAAAGAAACAATTTTTCTTCTCAATGCTACATAATAAATTACAATAAGAAGATAGACCCATTAAAAATCTCCAAAACTCTATAGATAGCTTTAGGGATAAAAGAATGGAGGGAAATCTAAGTACTAGTTTCTATCCTACAAGGAGGGAGTCGTGAACTCTTGAAAACTAAACAATGGCAGTTCTATTCCTGGAAACCCAGGCTGAACTTCTAAGGGCACTTTCCCATTGAAACTCTGCTGAGGCCAGTATCTGGAAACCAAAGAACCAGCGGTCCTTTAAACACATTATACAGGTCAAGTAAGATTTTGAGGTAGGTAGGGGAAGACTAACCTGGGAACCTAACGAGCATTTATAAGTTTGTTTTTTTTAATTGATTGCACATTTCACCACAGAAACAATCCAACCGACTAAATAAAAAAGTCACTTGCTGACTGGGTACTAACTATTGATTACCAGCAGGGCATGAAATGGAGACAGGAGGGCTCTCTGACAGGGGCATCCGTTGCCTGGCCACAGCAGGGTGGACGTCTCCAATCTGGCTGGTTGGACAGATGTCCCTACCCCTGCTCCGTGGGGACACGTTCCAAGGCCACATGCTCCAGGAGGACAACCTCTGATGATGGCCAGACGTGTCCTCAGTCAAGGGTATGTGAGGACAAGGAATAGATTTTCATTTATCTTGAAAACCCAGTGCTTGAGGTGCAGCAAGGTTAATTAGAGCAAGTTGGGTCAAAGTCAACCACTGGAGAGATTTTGAAGGGGGTTTGGGGGGCACATTCGAAAGCTTTAGAGAATGATACTGACACTGTTTTTTTCTTTTTGCTGTGTTTTGTGAATATCTAATGCATTCCAAATTTTATGACGGTCTTCTTCCTTGAAAAATACAATATAACTGATAATGAACCTATAATAATGCAAATTCAGACACAGACCAACCAGTGATTAGCTCCATGTCCTGTATTCAAACCAAGAGCGCTAAAATTCGTATCTTCTTTCGGGGAGGGGGGAGAGGTTCAGACAGGTATATGGCAGGGAAGTGGGGGACGGAAGGGTGGGCTCACAGACCCGCAATATTCTCCTGTAGGTCCAATCTCCTCCAGTCTGGGGACTATGGTGATTCTACCTGATCGAGATTCTAGGCACAGCCACCGCTGTCCTGAGAGTCATGGTCAGCTGCTGGACCCAGAAGCAATGCTGATACAGCCTCGAATCAGGCTGAAGCTTCAGAGCTGCAGGTCGGCTAGCAGGGCGAGCCCCTCCCAGTCACGTTACCAACCCCCTAAAACCTACCCCGGCCTTGACATCGTTACTCTCAGTCATGCGTGCTGCCGTGAAGCTTATCAGTGATATGGTTCTGTTTGGGCCTGAAGTAAAAGTGCATTTATTCCACTAAAATGGCAATAAAAACCTGTCAAGGCCAAAAACAAAATATGGTGTCACAGTCCCTAACATTGTCTGTTTCTTTGTGGCTCTTTCTCCAGGTCACACACTCCTGGTGTCCCAAGGGAAAAGACTGGAACTAAGTAGGGTGCATATCTGGTCCACAGTCCGAGCTTTGGACCAGCCTCTCCCGTCCCCAGCAGAGAGGCCCTCAATCACACTGACCCAGCATCCTGGGACCTGGTCCTGCCAAGGTGCCTGCCCTCCACAGTGTTCTGAGGATGATTTGATGACTGTGAGCATTGCTTTGTAAACAAGGAAGAGTAGGTGTCCTGGGGATGCACCTGTCACCCGGTCACTCAAAAAACTGGGCAGGTGCATTGGGAAAGAACACGTAATGATGCTTCTCCTCACCTTTGCCCAGAGGTACTTTGGGTCTATGTTGTCCTTACAGTTCCTATAATTCTGGGCTACGTTGCTTTAAGGTGAAAGTCAACCCAGACTGGGTTTTGCCCCCAACAGTGTGCTCTGCATGTGAGGAGGGGGAGAGTGGGAAGTGGCATGGTGGTGGGCAAGTCACTGGGAGAGCATTACTCAGCCTAAGGGCCGACTGAACCTGCTCTCCATCCATCCGGTGTCTGAGGACGTCTGTGTCATCCTTACTGATTGATGAGGTGCGCAACTGGAGGCAGATGGAATCTGTGGCTAGAAGAGGCTAAAAGGAGTCCCCAGTAAAGGCGACGGTGAGAATGAGACAAAAAGTCCCCAACTGCTGTGGGCGCCCAGAGGTGAGCATTCCTCTCAGAGCTCAAGGAGAAAGAGAAGGCCAGCCTTCACTGTAGGTAAGTGGGGCTGCCCTGAAAACAGAAGATTTGCTATGGACAAAACAGAAAAATCAGATGGGAACAGTTTAAGATTGCAGCTCAAAAAAAAAGTCATATATTGTTCAGGATTTTATCCTTATGCTCTGACCACTGTCTTTCCTCCAATTAGTCACACCCACCACCACCGTTCTCCCTTCTCCCCTTGCTCCAGGTGCAGCAACCTAAGATGCATCTCTTAGCCAGTAAAGGAGCCAGTGCCCCGACTCAGGCAGCCCCCAGACCTCCCAGCATCCTTCTGCAGAAGAGCCTGAAACTTCACCACGTGACGTCCACAATATGAAGTCAGACCAGGATGGGGCAGAACAGGGCTGGGCTTCAACCCCAGCCCAGACTGGGGTTTTGGAGACAGACACAGAAGACACATAACACACATGGGTACGATCTTTGGCTCAGATCTACTGGCAATTACATTTTGAGCTGTGGGAGCAAAGATAAATTTCATAGAGCCTACAAGCAAAGAGATCCATTTAATCAACAAACTTTTTAGAGAACCCTAAGGGAAGATTTCCAGCTAAAAGAGTGAGCCGGTGAAAATGAGGAAGCGTTTTAAAAGAATAGAGCACTGTGTGAGCATAGGGCCTTTTCAGCTGCATGATATGCCTGCTGTATTTTCAGAGTCTGCTCAGTGTACAGGCCACAAGTGTGACTGCAGACCCAGAACAGCAACGCCAAGCGCACACACCCTCATACACAAGCCTTTTTCTGTTCCTAAGAAAAACACTGGAGAGAATGATTCTACTGTGTCCCTGTGTTGCCTGAGGCCAATAGATTGCCCTGGATAGGGAAGGAAAATGACCACGGGGTGCCTACAATTGGAGCGCAGGAGGTTGGCCAGCATCCCTAAAAACCAGCGTCGGAATTAGTTCTGCCTGCTCAACAGGCAGGCTGCCACGTTTCTGTAAAAGACAGAGATTCCACTGCCACAGGGAAAGTGGGAAACAACAGGAACACACATTACACATGAAAAAGTTAACTATATAAATAACAAATAAATACATGAAGAGATGCTCAGCCACACAATGAAATACTATTTTTAATTCATGAAAATGGCAAAGCTTACAGAACCAAAGCGGAATACCGAGGAGGGTGGAGGGAGACGGGCTTTCTCGCGCACCGCTCATGGAAGTGTGAACAGCTACACTCTAGTGGGAAGGCAACCTGCCAATGTGCACTGGGAAGGTCAAAAGCATTTAAGTCCTTGACATATCCATTCCAAGTACAGTAGGTATGTACCTTAGGAAATTATCAGAACCATCCAAAGATGGTTACAACAGAATTGTTTACAACAGTGAACAACCATAAACCACCTAAATCACACCAAAAAGGGAGATAATGAAGTAATTGTGACACAGCCCCAAGGTGCAACATAACATAGTAATTTTTTTGCACAATAACTTTAAAAGTACGATCATAAAAAGGGTTTTTCTATGCATCAAGAAATAGTAATAATACAGAGTTCGGAAAACTCTGTATTGAGTGGGAAAAGCAAGATACAAAAAAAAGTATCTAATATTCTAAAAGAACAAAGGCACAGAAAAATGACTAGAAGGAAACGGGGTAAAAATGTAATAGTAGCTGCTTCTATATGCTGAGTGATGGGTGATTTTTCTTCCTTCTTTATACTTTCATGTACTTCCAAATTTTAAAGCAACTCTCTCTTGTATAATCAGTCAACTTACAAAAAGAAGAAAAACTACAAAGCGAATTGAAAAAGGAGAAATCAAGATCCTATCAGGTATATTTTCAAGTTGCAAAAAATCTAAACATTTTCCTATGAATCCCATTCCTCTGTTTGTTCTTTAACAGAAGGAACAAGAGAAAGCGTAAAAACTCTTTTAAATGAAAACAGCCGATGAGCAGATTATTTCCTACTAGATCATATAAACGACTCAGCAGAGGCCCTTTTTCTTTCCAGGGTTTCGCGACCTTGAACCCTGAGGCTTGCTCCTTAAGGCTGCCCCCTGGGTGGTAGCAAGGGAGCTTTCAGGGCCTTCCAGGTTGACTCAAACCAGCAATTTTGCTGGCCTATTGAATCCCATCTGATGAGGTCCATCTCAGACATAGTTCTGGACTTGAGCAGGGTTCCTGAGCTTATGAAGTCATAGGGAGGCAGATATGTGAGAGAAAGGGGCGTGAAAGGTGACAGAGAGACTTGGGGGTGGCGCATATCTGCCCTAACAAGTCAAGACACACAGACCCACATTTTGCCCAAATAACATCACAGTTCAGAAAATAGTTACTGAACACCGGTTACGTGCCACGCTGGGGATAAAAGATAGTGAGACAATGCCTTCCCTTCATCCTTCAGCCAGCAACGACCATGCTGCTCAGGTACACCTACGCAAGGCTTCTGTGTCAGCAGCAATGCCCACAGCTCTTAATACCCCCTGTAGCCCCGCTACTATCGGACTAGCAAGAGTTCCCGGTTCATATGACATTATCCCTGTAAAAGCATTCCTTCATTGTTCATTTCCCTTTGGAAGAATTCCATAGTCACTTCCGTAATACAACGGTATTAATTACCACATTTAAGAACCATGTCTAACTTAGGAATCTGTGATAAGCATATAAAATTAATTGATGGAAAATTTCCACCTGACTTTTATGAAATCTCCCCACCCCCCCTTAACACGTGTAACTGCTAATGACTACCAGAATTAGATGATCTTGAGAATAGAAACTCCTTTTACAACAAAATTCTTTTAGGAATTAAAATCTTTTTGTCGGTTTGATAAACGTGACATCCCTGTGAATAACAGTGTTGGAAACAGTTGCACTGACAATGCGGCTGTAAACCAAAATGATTTTCTTTTATTCTAAGGTCCATGTCTCCTATTGATCCTAAGCCATATTTTAGATGACTATTCAACATCTCTATAAAGGAACACACAGAAATCATAGTTTTGGGTATTGTATTTAAAAACGCTGCCCTTCAAAGACTCATCGGGCGCCCTGGCTTCCCTGGCTCACACTGCGTTCGTCCCTCACACACGGACGAAGCAAAGTTACCCACGTCCTTTCCAGCATCTGTCCGTGTCAGTCCTGCCACATTCAAATGATCAGCGTTGTGCAGTGTCCCCGTCCTGTGAATGTGGTTAAGGCCTGAGGCCCACAGAGGTGTTTTCCCCTCCTATCATCAGCGGCGTTATCGGGCTGGAGGCTGACGGTGCGCCTCTGATGCCACTACGCCCACTTTTCACGAAGGGTTCTGTACCCCGCACGGAGAGGTGGTACCACCCAGCTCTTGCAAAGCCCCTGCGCATGCAGCCGCAGTCTCCTCTTTTCTCCTCAGTGAACCTGTCGGCAGCCTCCAGCAGGAAGCGCAGGGCGCCTCCATGGATGTTGTTTGAGGTGCTGTCAGCTGTCAGTCAGGCAATGGGCAGGAATGGTCCAGTAACTCCTCCTTCCCTCCACCCCCAACCCCTCTGACAGTGATAAATGATCAGGCCCTCTGCTCAGCTGAGCCTGACGGGCCCAGACCTCCCCTTGCAATCTGTTCCAGACCAGCACCAACCTTCCCCCTCCCCACCCCCGCACCGCATCCCGTCAGCACTACAAAGCAGGCTGCTACAGCGCAAGGTCAGATCTATTTGCTTTCTTGTTGCTGTTCTTTCAGGAAAAGGAATTACGACTTTATTTTGACATGGAAGCTCCTAATTGAAATGGAATGTGTTGTTACAAGCCTTACAGGAAACTTGTCTTGATTCTCTTTTTTACATAAAAAATGACAGAGATACACCTAAATATGGGCCTTTAAGAAGAAAGAGAAATAGAGATACAAACATAGATGTCACTTTAGCTTTCATTAAAATCAGCAAGCTTTCAATTTATTAAATTATTATCTGTTGTTGGGGATCAAGAGAAGAACGATTCTAAAGGAAAATAAAATATTGATAAAGAGATGGAACATTAACATTGAAGGTTGAGATTCATCAGAGATCAGCTCCTATAACACATCTTGCTCATCTATGAAGATAGTCCTTTTAAAGTTTGTAAAAAAAAATTGGCACCAACATTTTGCATAAAATATTCTATGCCGTGGAGCAATACGCACCCGTTACAAAGAATGCGGTGACGCTATAAATACAGGCACTGAACTGCCGACAGCGTGCACTGTTCGCTGCACAGGATAAGGTGTAGAAGCTGCTACCATTTATTTTTTTAATATTCTGTTTTTACTTTTCAAAGTTTGTTCCACGGATGTATTACTTTTTTGAAAATGGAAATAAAACCAGTGTTTCCCCAGTCTTTGCTGCCTTGGGGTCCTCCCTTTCAGCCTAGAGCCTCTCCCCAGGGCTGAGCGCACACCGAGGCAGGAGCGGCCAGCAGCGGGCCAGCAGCGGGCCGGGCCAGCAGCCCTGAGCTCGGGTCAGCCTGACACTTGCGTTTCTCCAGGCCCAGGAGCAGCGCCAAAGATGATCCCGCCTGCATCTTGCAGTTAGCAGAGCTGCAACCTGGCGTTAAACCTCTGGTATTTACAGTGTCCTAAAGGGCCTCAAGACGGAGACACCAATCCATTTCCTCTCTAATTGATCTGTTCCTCCTTCTAAGGGAGTGAGGAATTTAAAAGGATCAACTGTTCCAAGTTTTAGATGGAATTAAAGCATTATTTACTTAAAATAAAAGGTGTTTCTGGGTTTCCATTTATTTTTATTTTAGAGGAAGAAGTAGGGGGAGGAAGGGAGGGAAACAGACTGGTACATAATCAAGCATTTTGCTTTTCTGGAATTTGGTACATATTTTAATTATTTTTCTGTCCCTCCTGCCTTTTATCCTGTCTGTTTCTCTATCTCTTGTAATTGCCCCCCCCCACAACAGAAGATAGGAGTATTTTTAAATCTGTTTAAAATTATTGAATATAGATTATGCTCACCATTTCTAATTTTAAAAGCAGCTGAACCATTTTACATTTCCCTTTAAAAAAACATAAATCAAGTTTTTCTATGAAGCATGCAACTGATTCTCAATAAGTTGGTGATTTTTTTTTTTTTTAATCCAGCTCTTACAAGAGAAACACCACATGTAAATCATCTACTTTGAAAATTTCCCCTAAGGACCTGTCGTTCTGGGAGAGCAGGCTTGGTCACGTAGCTGAGTAAGAGCAGTTAGATAACCCAGTACACAATCGTGTTAAGAAACATCACGGACAAATTTTCAATTATAGTTCTACAAATGGGACAGAAGGGCATTTAATGATGTTTTCATGCTGTGTCCCGTGGAAAGAGCGATGCAAAACTGAACATCTTAACTCAGGAAAGATGGAGTCAGGGGTGGCTCTTAAAACATGCGTGTGGTTTTCTGACTCCTTGAAGGGATGGAGACTAGAGGCGGCAGTGCAAGGCTGCCTGGTTATCTTCCTTGAGTACGTGCTCAAGCACAGCCCAGACATTCAAGCAACGGGCTGATGCCAGGATGAACGCTCTAATGATGGGGGCGGGGGGGCGGGCGCGGGGGGGGGGGGGGGGGGGGGGGGGGGGGGGGGGGGGGGGGTGCTGGCGCACTGATGAATAAAAGGAGGGCCATGTCTGAAAATGCCGAGTATGCGGGAGGCCGGCAAGTGATCTTCCCCTGCACCCGCCCAGGGGCCTGAACAGTAATCTTTCAGCTGGAAGGCCATTGGCTTCCACTTGTACGTATACACGTATACATGGGCTGAAGGGGGCATAAGGCAGGCCAAAGCTGTTTCTCATGTACTAAATCTGATTAAGTGTTTTTGGAAGTACCTGATTAAGATCCTAGAATTCTACAAAAGGAAAAGATGATTGTGACCTGGCATAATGCAACTATAAAGGGACTTAGGTGCAAGCCCTGCGGAAAATCTGATTTGGAGTAAAATTATGTCTTGATAGGTCTCCCAGGCTCTTAGTGCTAAATTATAGTAATCTCTATTTTCTGTCATTTTATCTTCCCAAAAGGCTGATAGCTCAAAATGTAAACTATTGTGGGGAAGGTAGCTGGAGAGGACCTAATGAAATACAGCCAAGCCCCTAACTTAAAAATGAGTCACATTTCAAAAGCATGTTTATCAGATGGACGTCTGGGGCATAGGATCCATTTTGTCCTGCACATGCCGTTGTATTAATAAATGGTGGTGAGCTAGCACACCGGGCCACCTCTGCTCATAACGAGTCTCACATGTAACTCTGGCCTAATATTCTAGCTACCATTTATGGGATAGTGTCTCCATGTGAAACCATACCCTAAGTTCTGCCCTTCAGCATCAAGAGCATACCCTTTCATGCTGGTCAAGGTGGTTGCAAGCTACAAGATGAGAAAAAAAACTTTCCCTCCTTTCCCAAGCTACCCAGCTGCTAACTCTACCACAGAAAGGAATCCCCACTTTACAGGTCACTGCGGAAAGCAGGTTTCCCCCTGAAGGAGAGAAGGAAATCCCTCATTACACAATAACCACTGTTCCAACACAGGATTATTCTAAATTTAGTGGTCTCGTTTCCGGTGAGAATGGGAAACTGGGTAGTTCTGGCTCAGGGTCGCCCACAGGCTGGAATCACAGTGTTCGCGGGGGCTGCAGTCTCCTGTGAAGGCTGGAATGGGGGAGGACTGCTCTCAAGTTCATCTGACAGCAGGCGTGGGGCTCCCAAGAGACCTGACCCAGAGGAACCCAGCTAAGCCACACCCACGTTCCTGATTCCAAAACTGTGACACAATGATTGTTCTTTTAAGTTGCTAAATGCGGGGACAATTCATAATAAGTGGTAGGTAACTAATACACTACCATGTACTAATGAAGGAAAAATAATGTAATTTTTAGCAAAGAAAAACTGATGGCATGAGCCAGGAAATCAAACCTTCTTCTATCAAACTGTTTTCCACAAGAAAAAGATATTTCCAGTCTAACTGATCTACAAATTAACACCTGGAATATGATCTATTTCTAAGTTGAAGACTATCCTCTCTGTGATTTATTTTCTCCACAAACTTTGTTCCCTAGTGTGCCAGTATTGCTAAAACAGACATTCCTGAACCACTGAAGTCTAGGAATAGTGTATAAAATATCAGAGTAAGGCTTTTAGCACTTCTGCAATAATTCTGGCAATTTTTATTCATTTGCATTATCCGGAGAATTGTTAGTTGCTTTTCCTGCTGTGTTGTTTGGGGGAAGTTATATCTCTGCCTCACAGGGCTTACAAAAACAATGAAGAAAAATGGTTTTCCAAAATTCCCAGGGAAGCTAAATTTAAATTCATGCCAAAGGCCTTAACTGAAATGGAGAAAATTTCCTGAATTTTGATGAGATTTTGTTTCGTCATGTAGTTGGTTGGTTGTGTTTGAGGGCTTTTTTCTTCAACTATGTGGAAATAAGAATATGGCAGGATTGTTTCTAGTCATACTGGTAATTTAAGAAATATCCTTTTCCCCCTTTTCTGTGGGACTCAAAATCAAATCCAAACATCAGAATTGTTGCTCATATTAAACCAGGTGGTTGTTTTTTTAATTAGCTTGGATACTTCATCCATAGCACCCTTATGTCACAGTACCTCCATTTTAAGCATCAAAATAGTGGGCTTCTATTATATCCTGTGATTACTGTACCTCAAGAAATTCTAAGCACACTGCTTACCACCATGAAACACTGGAAAGGTCAAGCTGGAGCTGCCCATTTCAGCGATGTAAGAAACGGTGCTCCCAGCTTACCGTCCGCTTCACTTCGGTTCTGGCAGAAACATCACTCAACACACTCTGGTCTTCCCTCCCTCACCTTTGTTCAATCCCAGGTTAAAATGCATGAGAAGCAGGTGAGTGAGGAGAGAAAAAAAAATACTGGTGGAATGCACAGCCATGTCTCCCACCTTTCTTGAAAATAAGAAGAAAATCCGCAGGTCAGAGAAGTCTCAAATCTAATAGTGCTTACAAGTAATTCCTGTGTAGCAGTCAGGGTCCAATCAGGAGACAGAAACCACACAGCAGATTATAAATGAGAAGTCTAACATAAAGAATATTAATTATGGTTAAAAGGTAATTACACAGTCTAAGGAAATTCTCTATGCTGAAAGAATTAAAGAATATCTAAGTACATGGAGAGATACACTATGGCCATAGACTGAAAGACTTAGTGTCCTTAAGATGTCAATTCTCCCCAAATTAATCTACAGTGTAACACAATGCAGACGAAAACCTCAGGAAGTTCTTTTTTTTTATTAAGATTTTATTCATCCATTTTTAGAGAGGGGAAAGGAAGGAGAAAGAGAGGGAGGGAAATATTATTGTGTGGCTGCCTCCCTATGGGGAACCTGGCCTGCAACCCAGGCATGCACCCTAGATTGGGAATCGAATCGGCGACCCCCTGACTCAATCCACTGAGCTACACCAGCCAGGGCAGGAAGTTCTTGCACACATTGACAAGTTGATTCTAAAATTTACATGGAAATTCAAAAGACTTAAAGTAAGCAAAATAAGCTCTGAACACTGAAAACTTGAAAACATGATGAAAGAAACTGCAGATACAAATAGATGAAAAGATATTCTGTGCTCAGAGAGTAGAATTCACATTTTTAAATGTCCATACTACTTATGCAATCTACAATTCAATGCAATCCCTATCAAAATTACAAAGGCATTTCTCACAGAAATAGAATAAACAATTATAAAATTTGCATGGAACCACAAAAGACCCCAAACAGCCAAATTATCTTGAGAAAGAAAAACAAAGCTGGAGGCATCACACTTTCTGATTTCAAACTATATTGCAAAGCTAGAGTAATCAAAACTGTATATAGTATTGACATAAAACCAGATATATACATCAGTGCAACAGAATAGAGAGCCCAGAAATAAACCCACACACACATGGTCAAATAATTTACAACAAAGGAACCAAGAACATACAATGCATAAAGGACAGTCTCTTCAACAAATAGTGCTGGGGAAACTGGAAGCCACATGCAAGAGAATAAAACTGGACCCCTCACTTTCACCATATACAAACATCAACTTAAAATGGATTAAAGACTTGAATGTAAGGCCTGCAACCATAAAATTCCTAGAAGAAAACATAGGGAGTAAGCTACCTGACATTGGTCTCAGTGGTAATTTTTTTTTAATTTGACACCAAAAGCAAAGGCAACAAAAGCAAAAATAAACAAGTGGGACCACATCAAAACACTTCTGCACAGAAAAGGAAACCATCAACAAAAATTAAAAAGTCAATGTGCTAACTTGGAGATAATATTTGCAAAGCATATTTTACATAAGGGGTTAATACCCAAAACATGTATTTTTAAAACACTAGAATCAATAGCTGAAACAAACAATTCAATTTAAATTTTTTTTCTTTTATTGATTCTAGAGAGAGGGGAAAGGAAGGAGAAAGAGGGGAACAGAAACACCGATGTGAGAGAGAAACATCGATTGGCTACCACCTACACACATCCCAACTGGGACCCGCAACCCGCAACCGAACCTGCAATCCAGGTGTGTGCCCTGACCAGCAATCAAACTTGTGACCCTTCAGTTTGCAGGATGATGCCCAACCAATTAAGCCACAGCAGCCAGGGAAACAATTCAATTTAAACATGGGCAGAGGACCTGAATAGACAGAAGAGATAGAGACAGCCAACAGGTACACGAAAAGGTGCTCAACATCATTAATCATCAAGGATAAGCAAATGAAAATCACAATGAGATGTTACTTCTCAGCTGTTACAATGACTTTCACCAAAAGGCAAGAAATAACAAGTGTTGATGAGGAGGTGGAGGAAGGGAGCCCTTGGGCATTGTTGATGGGAATATAAATTGGTACAGCCATTGTGAAAAATAGTATGAAGCTTCTTCAAAGATTAAAAATAGAGCTACCATGTGACCCCGTCATTCCACTTCTGAGTATATATCCAAGTAATATAAACCAGTATCTCAAAGAGCTTCTGTACCCCCTTGTTTATTGCAGCCTTATTTACAATTGCTAAGATGTGGAACCAATCTGTATCCATCAATAGATAAATGGATAAAAAGATGTGGCATGTATATACAATAGAATATTACTCAGCCACGGAAAGGAAATCCTGCCATTTGTAACATGGATGGACTTTTAAAGCATTATGCTAAGTGAAATCAGTCAGACCGTAAAAGGCAAATAGTATATGATCTCTTTTGTGGAACTGAAAAAAAAAAAAAGAACAAACTCATAGGAACAGAGAACAGATTGATGGTCAAAAGGTAGAAACTTTGATTTCTAAGATGCGCAGTGGGCGGCGTGGTGACTATAGTTTACAAGGCTGTATTGTGCATTTGCCATTTGCTAAAAGAATAGATCTTAAAAGTTCTCATCATAAGAAAAACATCTATAACTATGCAAGATAATGGATGTTAAATAAACTTGTGCTAATCATTTCACACTATACACATATATCAAATCATCATGTTGTACACCTTAAACTAATACAATGTTGTATATCTCAATAAAATTGGGGAAAAAATAAAATTAGAATACTCAAAACGGTTTTGAAATATAAGTTGGAGTACTTTCATTACATGATCTCAAGACTTACTCTAAGGTTATAGAAACAAAGCAGTGTGGTGTTGGCTTAGGGTAGTTTTATAAATGAATGGAACAGAACAGAGTACAGAACTGAATTTTTACAAAGGTGCTGAGTTAATCTAATAAGGAAAGGATAGTCTTTTCAACAAGTGGTGCTGGAACCACGTGACATCTATACGGGACCAAATGAACCTTAACCACTCCCTCACACCTCACACAGCGATCGAGAAAAAGGCCGTAGATGGATATGTAGGAGGGCTCACAGCCTGAACTCGGCTCTCCATTCTTTTTTTTCTCATTCACTTAAGATGCTCACTGTGGAAATCAATGGAAATCTAAACACTTTCCCAAAATCTACCTCTGCTTTAATTGCTAATTTCACATCCTAAAAAGCAGTCTGAACAAAACCTAATGAGGGAAAAGTGAGTATATTAAAGGGCGACTTAAGGAAGTTTCTTAAAAGTTATGAAACAGTTCTATATGCTGATTGTGGTAACAGTTTCACAAATCTAAACATATGATAACATTTCATAGAACTAGACAACCCCCCCAAAAGTGCATGTACTAACTGGTGAAATTCAAATAAGGTCTATATTTGAGTTAATGTGTTATACCAATGCCAATTTCCTGGCTCTGACAATGTACTATGACTACCTAAGATGTGACCATTGGGGGAAGTTAATTGAAAGGCACAATGGAACTCTATTATTTTTGCAACTTCTTGTGAGTCTTAAACTACTTTAAAATAAATATGTTTAGCCCTGGCTGGTGTAGCTCAGTGGACTGGGCGCGGGCTGGGAACCAGACAGTCCCGGTTCGATTCCCAGTCAGGGCACATGCCTGGGTTGCAGGCCAGGTCCCTGTGAGGGCCATGTGAGAGGCAACCATACATTGCTGTTTCTCTCCCTCTCTGTCTCTCTTCCTTCCCCTCTCTCTAAAAAATAAATAAAAATAAAATCTTTAAAAAAATAAAAAAATAAAAATAAATAAAACAAATATGTTTAATCTTGTGATAAATCCTAAACATATCAATATTACCTAATTGTCTTATAATCAAAGACTTAAAAATAATCAAAGGTTATAAAGTACATTGAAAATATTTTCCTTCCCAGAACATAATTGTCAAAGTTCCAGAGCACTGATCCATTCATTTAAGATAAATTCCATGTGCTTGTAGTCTGCACGTATAATCATTTCAAAGGATTGAATAACTGATAGCTCTGTTTCTTTAGTACAATAGAGCTACTATAGTTCTGCCTCTGAACAGAAACAGCCAGAGTGTAAGCCCCATGCTGGTAAGTAACATGATATGTATCTAATATACTTTAAGGATCTTCTAAACTTACTTTTAAAATAATAATAGCAAGCAACTACTATTTGCTAGTAATACTTAGGGTAAACAAACAGAAATCTACTAAACAATTGGGCCACAGAATGGTCACCTCAAGGGGTGAGTGTGTAAGTCAGGCATCTACCTGGTATCCTCGGTGCAGCATTCCTAGTCAGCTTCCTGAATTACAACAGAGGGTGGGGGCGGCCGGGAGTGGAAGATAAGTTGGGTACTAGTGAGAATCCAATTTCTTACATCTCTACTTCCTTGCTTATGCTTCTTTCCAAATTCTACAAATAGGCATACCATTTTATGAAAGTTTTCACTCTAGAATGCACCCAAGACTTGGCAAAAAGCAAGCCCTTCAAGACACTCTTGAGCTCCACGACCATATTTCAGGTTATGCATGGTCACTGTGGGTCGCCTGGAGACCAGATGGAGAGGGCTCAACCACGTGGTCTTTGTAGCCCAAAGAGGACAGCCAGCAGTTGATCATACCCTTTGCTGAAGCTCTCACATGAAAGGATTCCAAAACAGTGGCCCATGTCTTTAAAATGTAGCTGGCATGGAAAATGTAGCTAAAGTAAAACTCAATGTAAGTCCCTATTGAAAGGAACACTTCATGAAATTGTTCAGAAACAAAAGCAATCCCTCTGCCAGCACTAAAAAGCATGAATTTATAAGATCAACAATCAGAATGGCTGATGACAGCTCACACAAAAAGATCTAAGCCTGGTATTTTTACAAAAACCAAAGCAAGACCTTTTTCTCTATAGAGAGCTCAAAGATAAATGACATATAGAATTTAAATCTAACATTTTCACTGAAGAGAAAATAGGAGCCCAGCAGGACTGGCCTTATTTTATGCGGAGGCAGCTCTCCCCCGCCCCCCACATCACCTCTCCCACCCCACCCCCATCCCAGCCACATCTGTCCAAACCCCTTTAGGAGGGACAAAGCCTTCCACCTGCGGTTAAAGGTTTAAATTGTCCGTGCTTCCAAGAGAAACAACACAGTGACAATTTTACCAAAAGGCAAATGATTACTACCCAATGAGCTCTAGAACGGGGTGGCCAATTGCGGCCCACTAGCCAAAGCCTGCCACTTATTTGTGTACAACCTGAGCTGAAAGCGGTTTCATATTTTTTTTTTAAGATTTTATTTATTTATTTTCAGAGAGAGGGGAAAGGAGGGAGAAAGAAGGAGAGAAACAGCAATGTATGGTTGCCTCTCACATGGCCCTCACGGGGGACCTGGCCTGCAACCCAGGCATGTGCCCTGACTGGGAATCGAACCAGGACCCTTTGGTTCCCAGCCCGCGCTCAATCCACTGAGCTATACCAGCCAGGGCCGGTTTCATATTTTTTAATGGTTGAAAACAATCATAAGAAGAAAAGTATTTTGTGACACACGCAAATTATATGAAATTCAAATTTGAATGTAATTAAATAAAGTTTTATTGGAACACAGCCATACTCATTCACTAATTCATTTTCTATGGCAACTTTCACTCTACAGTGACAGAGTTGAGTAGTTGTGACACAGATGAAATGGCCTTCAGAGCCAATAATATTTACCACCTGTACCTTTGAAGGAAAACTTTCCAGTCCCTGTCCTAGAAAAAAGCTCTAAGAGGAAGAACATAAGAGGGTGAGAATGAATAGTTGGTTAAGGAGAAGCCATACCAGGTCAACATGGGACAGGAAAAGGACCACATGATGAAGGGCCAGGGACACAGAATCCAAATGTGGCTACTTGGCCACTGTGTCGGGGCCAGACAGGAATATGAGGTCTGTCCAGAAGGTATGCAGCCATGCACTATGAAAAACAGAGACATTTATTGAAGAAGATACAAGAAACATTGTACATCGGGCCCTGGCTGGTATGGCTCAGTGGATAGAGCACCAGCCTGTGAACTGAAAGGTCACCAGTTCGATCCCCAGTCAGGACACATGCCTGGGTTACAGGTTAGGTCCTGGGTTGGGGGGGGTGTGAGAAGCAACTGATCAATGTATCTCTCACACATTGACATTTCCCTCCCTCTCTTTCTCCCTTCTTTCCCCTCTCTCTAAAACTAAATAAATTAAAAAAAGAAACATGGGACATAGGACAATGACGCCTCAGTCCCCTTCAAAAGAGGCACCTCGGGACCTCACACAGTTCTCCCAATCGCCATCAGCTGCCCCATCATATTTTCCTGAATCTCACTCATGGTCTGAAATCTCTTCCCTTTCAAAGGTGATTTTAGTTTGGGGAAAAGCCAGAAGTCTCAGGGTGCCAAATCTGGGCTGTACAGGCACTGTGTCACCTGGGTGATTTTAAGTTTTACCAAAAAACTCTGCATGAGACGTGCTGCATGATCAGGCACGTTGCCGTGACAAAGCTGCCAATTACCAGTTGCCCGTAGCTGCGGCCTTCTGAATCACTCGAATAGTTTCAACAGAGGAACATTCAAGCTTAATTCAAAATTTGATGCAGATTCTTTGCTCTACTTGTTCAGTCATTTTGTATGCAACAGCCACACAGCACACATACTCAGTCAATGGCATCTGCCACCCCTGCTGACTAGTACAGTGAAGTCGTCATTGTTCACCCATGTGCATTCCAGTCCACTCTCCCTGGCTGCCAGGTTACATCGATGTCACACAAGCCATTCTTCTTACAGTAACAATGGCTGGACTTTTTCCAGACAGAAGTAGTACGGTCCGAGGGGGGAGAGCGCCAGTATGGCACTAGTGCAGTGTAACACAGAAAAGCCATGGCTGGCGCACTCCACTCCCCACCAGAACTGTGCCTTTGAGCAAATAGCATTGCCTTTTTGTGCTTCAATTTCCTTATCTGAAGAAAAAAACAATAAAAATAATACCTGTCTCATAGAGCTACTGTGAGAACTGTGAGGGGATGATCCACAGGAAAGTACCTGGCCCCCATGATAGGGCTCGCTCAGCCTTGAAAGATGAGTACGATTCCACGGGTGGAAAGCTGGGGGAAAAGGAAGACATCTGAGATAAGAGAGAACATAGGGCTCAAAGGTCCAGAGGATTAAGTGGACGGTCAGTAGTAGCTGAGGCAAAAAAGGCAATCAGGACCAGACCTTGAAGGTCATAAAGTACCACATACAGCTCTCCTTCATTCTCCTTTTGGTTATTTCATTCCCTTCTCTGTTCATGTCCCTCTTCCCAATGACTTCCAAAGATACTAGAGTTCCTTGGCCCATCAGAAGTACCAAGGCCTAAATTGTGCCCACAGCTTTAATTAATTCCCCAATGGCATCTTCAGAGCATCTATTCTGAGGGAGAACCAAGCCTTTCTGTTTTACCCTCACCTACTCATCATCAGATCATTTGACCTATTTGCCCCCCATGCTTAGATAGATTCTTCAGGGAAAACCCTAGATCCACAGCTGGCAGCATCTTCCAGCTTCGGGAGTGAGGGCTAAATGAGATTCCAGGCACTCTGAGTAATTTATAATGAATCCTAATGACTGCCAGGCTTCTGTCGTGATGCACAATGATGAACTGCCCCTCACAGCCAGCTGTCCCTCAATCACCGACTGTCCACAGGGGGATTCTTAGTCACTAAGGGCACAGCCAATCTCCAGAGATGACAGAGCAGCAGGGTTTCTGCAGAAGACAGCAACAGCCCTATAGCCTTCAGATAGAGGGTTTCATGGTAAATGTTGGGAATATTTACAAAAGGCAGAAGGCATCAGGAAAGAACAGTTAAGAACCAGGTCTTAGCTCTGCAATAAAAATTGTGAGGCCACAAATGCAAACTACTTATGCTCGGGTTTTATCCAATATCATCTATTGTCTTCCCCTTCATTCACTCTTGCTTTGTCTTCTTTCACAGGCTGGGTGATAACGTCTGGCTATTTTCTGTTCACTTCGAGCACTGGATTTTGAGTGGGAAGATCCAGGGAGGAATCTTGGCTACATACAATTAGAAGTTACGTGACCCACAGCTGTATCTCCTTTGACACATCACCTAGCTTTTCCAACTCTGTATCTCTTCAGTCATCAAATTTGGGTCCTGTCTGCTCTACCTGCCTGCTGAGGTTGGTAAGTAGATCAGGGGAAAAAAGATGGGAAGATGGACATGGTATCTAAGGGATCCCTAACATTCTTTTAAATATCTCTTCATCTTTAAAGATTCCTTGCCAGTATCAAAAAGAACTAGTCAGGGAAGTATTAAAAAAAACAAACCGAAAAACCTAGAATCCAATGTGAACCAAGCCATCTAATCCCAGCCTGGAAAGAGAAGAGGGCCTCTCCATTTCGATGGAAAGAGGTTTGGAATCTATGATGCTCTACGGGAGAAGGGGGACGCAGAGGTTGGGCACCGGTACAGAGGCTGCCAGTGTAGAGCAGCGGAGGAACTAGAAGCCCACAACCAGCACTGCCACCAGTAACGGTAACGAGGCTCCCAACTCCAGCAGCGCCAGCCTCGGCTCCGCCTCCTCCAAAGCCACACCTTCTTCCCCTCCCTTAGCAAAAGGACAGAGGCCTCCACAACTAGGCCTGGGCTTGCACTGAAGAATTTTTTAAAAAAAGAAAGAAAAAAAACTCTACGAATAAATATCCCTGCCATGGATTGGCCTGCCTCATCCATGTTGTTTTAGTCAATCTGAACTTCTCTATTTTCCACCGTTTCTGCCTTGACTGCCACTGTTCCGAGCTCCCAGATCTTCGGTCTGCCACTGAAGGAGGCTTCAATGGACCCCCAAGCGCTGCTCTGCCTTCTTCACTGCAGGGTCCTTCCCTGCCTCCACACAGCAGCTCCCAGGGGTCACCACAGCCACTTTCTAACCCTCCCACTTCCTGACCCAGTTCTCACCTTTGGCCCTGTAACTAGCAGGTGACAGGCTGCAGGTCTCTCTTCAGGTAGTACTCACACATTCCCAGTCCTAAGCACAACTACCCTGTCTCTATCGCCTCCCACATCTTAGGGTGACAATGGCCTAAAATGACATGCTCTGAAAGGGGCTGACCTAGTGCCGAGTCCTGAGAACGAAGCAGGCTTTGAGAGCTAAGAGCTCACAGAGTTAAGACTTAAGAAAAACTCTCGTGTTGAGGGTTCTTCCCATGGCGGTCTGCAGCATTAAATGAGACTTTAAAGAGAATGTTAAAAACAGGCAAGACAGCTCATGAGATTGCGGCACATGTTGTTTTAAAGACTCACTGTACCCTGTATTATATGATTTAAAGACTTGTTGATGTAAAGAGGAGAAAAGGCATAAAAACCGCAGGTTTAAAGTTAGATGAACTTAAGTAGAGCCTCTATGCCTCAGGTCCGAGAGTCCAAGATGGGCCATTTACAGCCCATGCAGATCCAGGCCTGAGATCACCAGGCAGTGGCAGTGCATTTAAAACGTGCAGAAGAAGAGAGCCCCTTCAGGCTGAAACTGCAAACTTAAAAACTACAATCAGCCAGCTTGCCACCCCGGCTGCGGTATTTTGTTACAGCAACCCCCACTGACTAAGACAGTAATCGTCTTACATGTAAACACGATCTTCACATCACTTATTGTGGAATCCAAAAAGCTGAACTTGTAAAAACAGAGGGTGAGACGGCGGCCACCAGTGGATAGGGACGGGGGAACCGGAGAGCTGTTGTGTAGGATGCAGGCTTGTGACGGGCGCATGCGTAACTCCTGGGGACCAAAGGCACAGCACAGCGGTCACAAGCAACAGTACAAATTATATATCTGTATCAGAAACTTCAAAGTTGCTAAGAGACTAGATTTTAATTGCTCTCATCACAAAAAAGATAATCATGTGAGGTGCTCGCTGATATGCTATAGTGGTAATCATGCTGCAATACATAAAGGTATCAGATCAACACGTGGCACGCCTTAAACTCACACAATGTTGTATGTCAACTATATCTCAGTAAATTGAAAAAAAGTAATTACAAGCACATCATCCCAGCTTCAGAGTTTCCAGAGGCTGCCCCTCACCTTTAGGGTACATTCCCAAGTCTTCGCCTGGGCCTGAAGGCCCCCCGGGAATCCGGCCTTCCCTAGCCACACCGCATGCTGGTTCTTTAACGTGTCAGGATTTTTACCCCTTCTAGGTCTTTCCAGGAACATTCCTTCTGCAGATATTTACTTGATTCACGCTCTCATTTCGATCACATTTCTACTCAAGCACAGCCTCTACAGAGCCAGCCATTCCCCGGTCAGCCATTCCCTCTGCTGCCTACTCATACTCTCCCTGCTTTCTTTACTTTGTGGTACTCACCACTGTATGAAATTATATATTTGTTAATGGGTTATATTCTGTCCCCCTCTCCCATCTGCATGCAAGTTTACATATAGACATTTTCCATCTTGTTTTTACCTACCCCCAGTGCCTCGGGCACTGCCTACGTTTCAATAAATATTTACTAGATTAACTGTAGGTTTGATAGGGAGTCCCAGAGAGGAAGACTGGAAGAGAAAGATATCAAGGTAGAGGCCATAGGCAAGAGGTCAAGTTCAGGAAGTCAGCTTCAAAAATAAAAGAAATGGCAGGTACAAAATCCCGGCAATATTTGGGAGTGGCGGCGCATATTAGCACATTTTTCGATCCAGTGTCTCCTGAAAACATCTGGCGTTCTGTCCATTTCTTCAATGCATTCAACTGAAGGAAGCTACAAAAGAATTACAAACAGTGTCTGATGCTAAACAAATAAATTCGTTAAATGTATACGACTCAGGGGTTCACACTTCTACATATAAAATCTGTACCTGGGAGGAGGGTGGCGGGGAGCTCTGCAGGCATGGCCAGGCACGAGGCCCTGTGCTAAGGGCTTTACCCTCAGTATCTCATTAAATCTCACTGCAGCCCACGAAGTCAGCACCATCCCCAATCACACATCAGAAGACCAGCTCCACAGCAATTTAGATCCAGGACTTGAACACAGGTTGAATTCCTGTGTTCAGCTCCAAAGCCTGTGTTCCTAGCCAATATGCCCCATCAGCTGGTGGCATATTCAGGCCTGGACTAGAAACCAAGAATGTCAACATAGAAGAAAGCAAGGAAAAAAAAAAAAACATGCCAGAACCAGGCAGAAAGCACCCATTCAACAAAAATACATATGCCATTTCAAGACAAAACCGTGCCAAGACAAAACCTTCTTTCTTTTCAGAATGACTGAAATGCACAGATGCAGCATGCATTATAATTATAAATGATAGACGGTTAGAGCTGAAAGTAACCATAGAGATCAGTCAGTCAGTCCCACCCCCTTACCGGAAGGATGATGAGACCGACTCCCAGAGCCCTGAGTCCCACCCCTGTCTTATGTCCTTGGTGTCTATTCAGTGGGCAGATTCAAATATCTGCAGCTCCTACAAGAAACTTCAATGAGTCAAACTTAAAAAATTTGCTGTAATTTTAAAAACAGATTATGACCCTATCTTATCACCATGCCACTATAGAGGCAATAATAATAATTTTATAAAAATAAAACACTACATAGCCCTGGCTGGTGTAGCTCAGTGGATTGAGCGCGGGCTGGGAACCAGAGGGTCCTGGTTCGATTCCCAGTCAGGGCACATGCCTGGGTTGCGGGCCAGGTCCCCATGAGGGCCATGTGAGAGGCAACCATACATTGCTGTGTCTCTTACTCTCTTTCTCCCTCCCTTCCCCTCTCTCTAAAAATAAATTAAAATAAAAAATAAAAAAATAATAAAACACTACAGAGAAAAGAACAATAATTTTTTTCAATTATCAAAAGATACCACTGGCCTGTGCAGCAGCCACGACAGGGATAGAACATGGACTCGCCACGGTTTCATCAAAGTGAACAGATACCACCAAGGGGGAGCTTGGGCTGAAGAGGGGGTTTTAACTCTAATGCCCCTGAATCCACAAGACATCCAGAAACTTACAACCAGACGTAAGCACTAAGAGTCATGTTCCTCTCGTAAAGCGAAAAGCAGAATGGCAACGAAAGAAAAGCCTTGATGGAGGAATCGCTCCCTTGGGCAGCAGTTCCAGTACTGGTTCCATACGTTCTCCTCGACCACAGAAAACAAGCCATCTCCTGGCTTCTGCATCTAGTAGAACATCCCACAGCATCTCGGCTCGGTTCCAACCCTCGATAAAATCAAGAAGCTTCCTTCTGAATCCTTCAACATCGTAGCCTTTTCATCTACCTGGGTCACTTCAAAGTCCAGCTGAAGAAGCCGAAGCCGAGTTACTAAAACGATTGTTACTGTCACTGATGTCTATGCCAAGTGACTGGATGCCTTTTTCATCTTCCCCAGACAAGAATAAATCTATTATATCTTCATCACTACACTTACAACTCTGGGGTAGCTTCTGTGATACAAAATTAGCAATATTACAGTTAACAGGTTTTTTTAATTACTTTCCTGCTTGGAATGTTATTATTGTTGTTGAACAGCTAAGATTCATTCCGTTTTCACTGTCAGAGTTTGTTACACTGAGTGAGATCTATCAGCAAGTGTATACACCCCTGAGTCTTCTGATTTTCACACTCTTAGCTCAAGGACAATGCAGACATTTAAAATGTCATGGATAATTAGTCAGTCTCTTCACAAATCAGATTGCTTGCTCTGGGAGAAATCACAAAGTTTGCCAGTCCGGGCAATAGATGTTCTCATTAGGAGGAGATCGGATGAAAGATGTTTTGTTTATGTTCCCGGAATAGAAGAAGTGGGTAAAGTGGTGAAAAGGACGCAGGCCTAGAGGTGGGGACGCCCAGGTGCTAGGCCTAGTTCTGGTGATTCTGGAGAAATCACTGTGCCTCTTTATTTCTGTTTCTCAATGAGCGGACTCAGTAGATTTCCTCTAGTTCTTAAAAACATATATATCATCTGCCTCAGCTATAGATAGACTTATCTGTAAATGAAAAAGGTACCATGCAGGTAACATGAACTTTCAACTAAGCATCCATGGCATCCATAGCTTTTCTTATTTCCAAGACTGTTTCTAAGAAATGTCAGGGCCTGGTGTGGCTGAGTGGATTGAGTGCTGGCCTGCGAACCAAAGGGTCACCAGTTCGATTCCCAGTCAGGGCACAAGCCTGGGTTGTGGGCCAGAACCCTGGAACGGGGTGCATGAGAGGCAACCACACATTGATGTTTCTCTCCCTCTCTTTCTCCCTCCCTTTCTCTCTCTAAAAATAAATAAATAAAATCTTTTTAAAAAAGCAATGCCCCCTAAAAAAAAGAAAAGAAAAGAAATGCAGGGCTGTTTATGTAGACTCCTGCTAGAAAAAGTTCACCAATTTATAAAACATCAACAAATACCAGGTGTAAGCTGAGAACTTTGTTACCAAACAGGATCTTAAATGTCCTCAATGGCACACATGAACATGTGGAAAGCTGCTTAAATACCTATAAGCAACTTTTAAGTCAATGCTGATATGCCACATACAACCATTATTTCTGTGGCCACTAGGGTAAGTACTAAAATGTGACCACTTCCTCCCAAACTAGAGGTTGAGAAAAATACACTGGTAAAGCACTTTGCACCTAACAAGCTCGGTGAACTTAAAGAAATTTATCAACAAAAAGTATCAAAGCTCAGGAATGGAATAAGCCCCTTTGGTTCAAAGAATCATATTTTTTATCCCTCACTCTGTTCATTAGAGTACCTCGCCAGTTATGTCAGGCCTACTGAATTGTAAAGTGCATCGTAACTTAAGTCATGGGATCCAAACAAATCTCTCACCACTGAATCAAGATCAATCTGTCTTTGTCTGTGAATGCTACGAAGAGTTTTCAAAACCAGAAGAGGTATACGCTTGGCGCAGCTCACCAGTCAAGTTCAACACTGCAGCGACACTACTTAGATATCTACCATTTGCAAAGATGCATGAGACTCACTGAGCCAAAAAGAAGAGCAGCAGATAATAAACTGGGCGGCTCCACCAAACCACGCCTCACTCTAAGGCCTACACCAATGGAGCAAGGGCTCCATCACTTACAAAATATAGTGTGGTTACAGCCCCCAGCGGTAAGTCTCCAGATAAAACTCTATTCTAAGAGAGGAAGCTCAATTATCTAGGGCCATTTCCCAGCCAAGAAGAATACAGGTTAGTGAAAATAACTTGAAAACACAGCTGTTGGGCTGGTCACAAAGCTCTACTGTGACCACAAGGGACATACTTCTAAAAGCGATGGCAGGAGCCCTGGGGAAGAGCTAGAGTCCACCTCCAGCACCCAATTACGGTGGTAATGACCCATGACCTCGGGAGAGCCATTTGTCTTACTGATCTGGTCTTCAGGTCTGCAAAATG
Organism: Micronycteris hirsuta; assembly: GCA_004026765.1. Taxonomy (NCBI): domain Eukaryota; kingdom Metazoa; phylum Chordata; class Mammalia; order Chiroptera; family Phyllostomidae; genus Micronycteris; species Micronycteris hirsuta. The sequence goes on from PVJI01000134.1 coordinate 191,088, forward strand.
AAGAGGACGGCCCATGATTACTGAGCACCTCTCGCAGAAGGTTCTTCAGTCATATTTCGCCTATCTTTATCCTTCCCATGAAAGAGAGAAAGAATTCAGTTTTGTGGAAAAGCTGAAGTGACCCACAGCTGCAACCAGGGACAGCTAATGACACGCAAGCATGAGCCTTTACTTCTGGGCCCCCCTTGACAACTGAGGCAAAGGGACTCTGGACCTGGCTACACTCGCTAAATTCAAGCCCTAAGCTCCTGGGATGGTCTCCATACCTGCTTCGTCTCCATCCTGTCGGTCCTGCGTCCTTGTGAACTGGGACCTTATTCTTCTCGGTACCGCCCCGCCCTAGAGAGCCGCTCCCAGAGCTCACTTTTCTGAAGAGGCTTGATTTGAAATGAACAAATGCTTCTGAATTTTAAAAGGACATATTTGAGAACTTTTCCACAGGCAGGCTTCTTCTGAAACTTCAGTTCTCATCCTGAATTTTAAAACCATAATGTGACATTTTGACATATGGCAAAGAGAGATGAATTTCAGATTGTTTCAAACTGCTTAAAAGATCTGCATTAAACACAGATTTCCATTATTACAGATCTAATAAGTCCTATTTTCATCTGGGCTATCAGCAACAGAGTAAGTAATTGCCATTCAACTTGGGCCGTCCCAGTCCATTAGCCCGATACTGATGACTTGGGCAAAGTTCTGTATGAAGAACAAAATGCTGACAAAAGGCAAAATGGAGTGGAAGAAAATGCTGCTGCCTTGCCCCTTTCTGCCACATCAACGTAAGGAATGATCAAGTATAAATAAACTTGACAGAGTGATAAGTCCAGAAGTAAGTATTAACAATATGAAACAGAGTTGTATCTACCTAGATAAAAGGGGGAAGCAAAATGCTTCCTTGAATACATCGTAGGTCCGAAGGACTGTCAGTCATCAGTCTAGGTCTAAACGGTGCCAAGCATCTCAAACACACAAAGCTGAAATAAGCTAGGTATTCATTCAACCAACTTTTGCCAATAAATCAGGCTCAGTGATGGGTACTGGGGAAACAAATGTTAATGAGATACTGGGCCAACCAGCAAGCAGTTTTAGGATTGTTAGGAACATAAACAAGGATATCAACTATTGTAACACAATGCAATGCATGTTTGATAGAAACAGGTACAGGGTAGAACTGGACCGTATTACTGGAGCCTCTAACTCAGAGCAAGTGCAGTCATGGAAGGATTCTGGAAAGATGCCTGTGAGAGATGAGCCTTGAAAAGGAGAGGCATGAAGCCAGGTGGAGAAAAGGGCTACCGATCTCCCGGGCAGAGGGGGCAGAGGGCGCAGAGGGCGCAACGTGCGCACAGTGCTGAGACAGAGCACAGAGGGCAGGTCGCTGACAGGCGTGGTGGGTGGGACGGACGGCGCTGGGCTGGAGAAGGTGGGGCGTCTGGGGAGGCAGAGGCCAGACCGTGGAATATTTTAAATGCCATAACAAAGAGTTTAGATTATATCCCGCAAGCACTTGGTCTCTGAGGAGGGAAGTAACATGGGCAGCAGAAACATCTACGTGTCTGAGCGGAGCGGACATGGGCTGGATGACCAACGGACTGGCCGTCGCCTGCAGCAGCGTCGGAGGGACCTCAGGCGAGAGCGGGGGAGAGGCAGTCTAGATGGTCATCTGAACCACAGTCAAACTGTGGGCATTGTCCACCCAGAGTTTTAAGCTTGTTAGACTAAAATTTTTTCTTGAATTCAGAATCTGAGTTACCAATTAAGCAACATTTGTTGAGCCTATGTCACATTCTTGGCATTTTAGGGAAATAGAATAATGATCGGTATGATTTGATAACAGTAAATGTTCAAGTGGGGGAAATAAGACTAATGTACTTGAAATAGAAAACACTGAACAGTGTATGGTTACATACAGTAGAACTATCAGTTCTGGGGAAACAAAGGGAAAGAAGGAGTGATCGATACAGTCTGGGAAGGTTTCTGGGAGGCAGCGAGGTGTGGCCACCGTGGCCCAGCGCGAGTGCAGGGGAGCAGGGCTGAGCCCCGAGTGCCGAGGGCACCCTAGCACGGTCTGAGTACCGGCAGGTGCCAGTGCAGAAATGCCGCAGGGAGAGGGCTCTGCAGGTGGAGAAGACTCCGTCACACAGACGGCGAACACAGCGGCAGAGGGCACCTGGGCTGACAAGGGGAATCGCAGAAGACCAGGTGAGTCAGAGACGATCGGATGCCCGGGGATAAAGCTCAGAATTGGTGATGACTGTGTGGACCACGGGGAAGAGCTGGACTCAAGGTCAACAAGGCAGTGAAGGGGGAGGAAACATCAGTGAGAGATGAAAGTCGACCAACCTGGGGATGTTAACACTGACAGAAACAAGAAACCAGAAGGAAATGCGACTGAAAGAGGTAAACACGATGTGTCTGTTTTGTGACATAAGCCATGGAGATTCAAAACTGAAAGAGGCCTTGGAGGTCCCTTAACTAGACTCCTCCAGTTAGGCATCTCAGAACACCGCACTGAGTCTGAGCCGACAGTGAGACAGCCGAGGCGATGTGCAATAACCAATGAAAACCGGGAGCAGGACTAAATGAGAGGTCAAGAATGCAGAAAGAGATTTGGGAGTCTGTCACCACAGGGGTATTAACTAAAGCTAGAAGCAGGTAGGAGCTCCAGGGGCCAGAGTTCAAGAAAAGGAGCAAAAGGTGGAGGTGACCTGAAGGTGTGTGGAGAAGAAGCAATCGATGGGGCAGAAGGACCAGGACCGAGAGAAAGAATGGTTGCATGATGCCAAACATACCGGCTTGCTACTTACTGGTCGATCTGGGTTTTCTCCATCACCTCTTCTCTCACCTACAAGCCCCATGTACCACCTGGGACTACTTAGCCCACCCTATTTCTTTTCTAGCCGCCACCCTAAGTTTTTCCCTTTGTGCTCCCTCACAGCCCCTCTCCTCTCACAGGGCTGGGCACAAGCCCCTACTTCTATTGCTCCACACCCTCACCAATATATTCATTAACGAGTAACCAAATCCCTTTTTGTAATGTGCAGAGAGCTAACACTGCTCCAAACTCCCTTTCCCAATGCCTTTTGTAGACTACCACGTGGCTGGGAGTCCTCCATCTTAGCTCCTGCTTTGGAAATCTGCCCAGGCTAATCCTTTTTGGATTGGATGTTGAGCCCAGTTGATCAAGCCCACAGCACCCTGGGATGACCAGCCCAGTTCCACCGTTTTCTGTGCAGTCCAGGTGTATGTCTTTATGACAAAAGCTGCTTCCTGCGAGTTAAATGCAAATGCAGTCATTTGCAAATGCAAATGCCTGAGATGGGACAGACTCTGAACACAGATGACTGCAGGAAAAACTTAAAGAGTGACAAGAAAACAGTGACAAAGAAGGGGCTGCAGATTGAGTTAATCAAGGCAGGATTTGGAAGACAACATCTTGAAAAGTTGAGCCTGGCTGCAAGCCCAGAAGAGAGACAAGCGGAAAGATTCCTCGGCACGGGGCCCACAGAGGGCTCAGCTCGGGGTGTCAGGGAGATGCCTGGAGAGCAGTTGCAGCCTTGGTTTGTGGGCAATGCCTGGAACCGGCCAGGATGGCTGATGCTCTCAAGTTCAGGAATGGAGAGAGACTACTCGGCTTGGGGTGGAAGCAAGATGACACATCCTGCCGAAACACGACCCCTCCCTTTGGCTGGACAAAGTCAAACTATGACAGTAGTCCATTTCTGCTTGTCTGGTCCACACCCTCGGATACTTCACCGGAGTGATTTCTTGATTTCAAAATAACTGGGTGTGACATTGCTGGTACTGTTTCTACCTCTCACACGGCAGAGAACAAAGACACTAGCCAGTCAAATACAGACAGCCTTCAGCTCAGAGGGGCCCTGGCCTTTGTCTGCCTTCTCTATGAAAAGCTAAAAACCACATATATGAATCAAAGGTGCTAAGATTGTCAGTGAAGGTTTGGAGCAGGAAAGACTTTGAACAGAAGAAGGGCTCATGAGGGACAGAGCCTGCTCTGAGGAAAAAGCGACTCTCTTCCGTGCTCATCGACTTGCATAAGCAGCGTGCTATTTTAAAAGGCCTTTCTACGTGCTTGCTTTCTGTCTAGAAGACTCTTTCTTCCCCTTCCTCTCTCTCCTTCACCTTTCAAATTCGTTAGAGACCCAACTCAAATGTCAGCCCTTTCTACTTCTATCTTTGTTGTGGGAATGTCTGCTTCCCACTGCATTTATAGTTACCTGTTCAGTCTGTCTGTCCCCTTCTCACACAGGACCTCAAGACTCTTTCATTCATCTCTGCAACACGGCAACTATGCCTGGTACAGGAGAGGTGCTTGATATATGCCTGGCCCGACTAATGAACAAAGGTTTCCACTCAGGAGAAGGTGAGCTCACCTTCTCAGGTGTCCAGTCTCCAGATGCTGGGTTACTTAGACAAGTGGTTCCCCTCCCTTGTGATCCAGTTCTTCCTACCAAGTAACACTTTGGTCCTACCTTCTCTCTCAGAAGTTCATCTTAAAACCCATTCTCAGCACCAATCTGGGCTATTTCTTTTGCTTCCTTGGCCTAAATTTTCATTCCTCCTCTATTTCAGGTCAAAGTTAATATTCCCTCTATCAGCTGGTTCCTTTACTTGGCACATCCCCTAACCTCTGCTTCTCAGTTCATACTTTGCCACCCACCGTGTGTCCTGAGCTGGAAGTCTTGGACCATCCTTATCTCCTCCCTCTTTCCCCACCAGGCCCCTCAACAGACCGCTCCTGGGCTGTTCTTCTCCGGCTTCAGAATCAGCCTCAGAAATAAGTCCGGCAGCCGTGATCTTCCAACTAGTTCCACTTCTTGCCTACTCTGTTCCTCCAACCTCACTTGGCACTTTCTGAGTTCCCTAAAACGTTATCCCTTCGCTGTTCTGAAACGCATGAGCTCCTCTGGCAGCCCGGCATCATCTGCCACGCAGGGTGACCATCCCTCCAGCCGCCCCTTCTCTTCTGATCCCTTTGTCCCTGTCACTCCCTTTTCAGACACTGGGCGGAAGGGGTGTAGGTGGCCCTGCTGGCTTCCATCCTTCTGGCCATCCTTCAGCGGGTACTCCCTAGTCTAGGTGCAAACCTGGGAGAGAGTCTGGCATTAGCAGCAGCAGCAGCAGCAGCAGCACTACACATGGGACATTAGCCATATACCCCTGTACCACAACCTGAATTCCTCGGACTCCGTTGCCTACTTCAGACTTCACACACTGTGTTATCTCTTCTAATAAGAAACACGTAAACACCTTATAATATTATAAAGAAGTGCTTAGGAAAATCTAAACAACAGATATAACACTTTCAGATTTCAAGTAGTTGTTAACAGAACCATAATGCTATTATAATGATGGATACTTGGCACAAATTCTACTGCCGGTGAAACAAATTGCAAAGACATTTTTAAGATGATTTTAAAAGTGTTTTCATATGGTTGAGTTGATGATTTAGCTTTTTCCAGTAATATAATCTTTATTTAATTAACTAGGTAATTCCGTATCAGTAGTTTGCTGTTGCTGCCAGTGCTACCAAATATGTAACAATTTAGTTACCGGGGGGAGAACAGTGCTGACAATTAGAAAGTATATTTCTTCTTACAGTTCTGTTCATTAATAACGGTTACTTGATGTCTTATCAACAATGATAAAAGGACCTTGTTTTCTCTCGCAGAAACTAAAGGGTGAAAAGTTGACAAGAACTCCTGCTACAAATACAAGAAAATGTCGAGAGCTATTCATCTTCTTAAAGTTCTGCCTTCAAAAAGTAAGCTTTAAATTGGAGTAACACTCATAAAACGTTAGCTCTGACTCTTTTTTCATGGCTAGAGAGTAAAGGCGGAGAAGAACAAGGACACGCTGGAGGAATACGCCTGCACCAGACCGCAAGAGAAAGATCAAATATTTCTAAAACAAATTAAGGCTGACTCCCAAAGAGCAGCTTTTTCCAACCAGACTACATCTGGTCCAACCTTTCCCTTCCTCTACCCTCTAGCAGAACGCTAAAGATACTGGGAAAAGTCGGCGGAAGACTGCAACCTTCCCACCAATATGCCTAAAATGAAAATAAATGGCAGAAACCCGAGCTGGATGCTTGCAAGCAAAAAGCCAGCATCATTCTCAATGGTGAAAGACTAAGGACTTTTCCCTGAAGATCAAGGCCAGGGGAGGCCTATCCGCCGCATTCCATCTACCGTTCCTATTCAGCACCATGCAAGAGGTCCTAGCCAGCACAGTCAGATAAGAAAAGGAAATAAAATGCATTTAGATTGACAAGAAAACAAAAGTCAAACTATCATTATTCACAAAAAGACAGGATGGGCCACACAGAAAATACCAAGGAATAGGCGAAAGGTTTCTGAAACGACTCGGTGACTTTAACAGACCTTAGGATAGGACATCGACATACAAAAAGCAAGTTAATTATTATACAGAAACAATGAGCAATTAGAAATGGAAAGTGTTTAGGTGTTATTTATAATAGCTTCAAACAAAATGCAATAGGAATAAATATGCGCGAGATCTGTCTTTTCGTTTTCTTAATGTTTCTGGAAGAACACTTTTTTGAAGTCCATTTTATCAGGGGTTTTTTTTTCCTTTTATGGTTTATATTTTTTGCATCTTATGTAAGAATTACTTGCGTAACTCAAGGTAACAAAGATTTTTCTCCAATGTTTTCTTTAGGAAATTTGATAGCTTTATGTTTATGTCTATGGTTTATGATTCATTTTGAGTTAACTTCATAAATAGTAGTTCTGAAATAAGCAAACTCTAATAAACAAAAGTGACACTAATACAGTTAATTGAGAAGTGGATAAAAATCATGAGGTGCACAAACAGCTAAATAACCCTTTCCGTTAACGTCACCTATCTGAGGAAGCCTGTACTACCAGGGGCCCACCCTCCAGAAGATAATTCCGGTTTTCTGGGTCCCTCCTCGTACAAGAAGAAATCAATGAATGCATAAATAAGTGGAACAACAAATCAATGTTTCTCTCTCTCTCTCTCCCCCTTCCTCTCTCTAAAATCAATAAATCAAAAAAATTAAAATAGCCCTGGCTGGTGTAGCTCAGTGGATTGAGCGTGGGCTGGGAACCAAAGGGTCACAGGTTCGATTCCCGGTCAGGGTACATGCCTGAGTTGCAGGCCAGGTCCCCAGTGAGGACCATGTGAGAAGCAACCATACATTGCTGTTTCTTTCCCTCTCTGTCTCCCTCCCTTCCCCTCTCTCTAATAAATAAATAAATAAAAATAAATAAATAAAATCTTAAAAAAAAATTAAAATACTCATGTTTGATTCCCAGCTGAACCACATATGAGCTCTGTGACATCAGCAAGTTGCTTCACTTCTCTGGGCTTCATTTGCCTAATCTGTAAAATGAACTCAAAGTACCTCACCATACAGGTTTCTTTTTCTCTAGGGTTAAATGGCCCTGTTCAAATATTCAGTCATTGCTAGTTCTTTCCTCCCTACCTCCGACTAATCACATTCATGCTACAGAATTCTCTTAAAAATTCTTTTTATGCCAAGTTGCAATGTTCTTCACGGGAGCGGAGGAAGAAACAATGCACACGCCTGAGACAGCTGAGTTTGCCTGAGACAGCATCACCCCAGCAATGTGGATGGACCAAAATGATATAGAAATCTATGTCGATGTTATTTGCCAGACTGAGAACTGCACATGGAAAATTCATGCAACTATATAGAACCAAGAGCATGAATAGTCAGTACTAGCAGCCGTAACTGAAAACATGTATATGCCTGACACAGTTTTGAGCATTTTACATGTATTAACACACTTGTTCCTCACAACGATCCCATGAGGTAGGTACTTTCATTATCCCCATTTTACAGACCAGAAAACTAAGGCACAAGGAGCACAAGGGTCCTGCCCAAGGTCACAATGATGTGAAACCCACAATGGGGTTCCAGAATCCCTACTGCCTCTAAAGATCAGAAAGGAAAGGAAACATCTTCTGGTTCAAGAGGTGGCATTGGCAAGGCCTCACAGAGTTTTTCCATTCCTGGCCACCCATCTGCCTGCTCTACGTGCCTGGTTTTCTTAACATCAGGGTAGAGGGGTGGGGGAGTCTTCTAGGGCACTTTTGTTAGGGGGGTGGGGTTACACAGGCATCTATGATTATTCGTTAAACCCCATGCACAGTTCAGTCTGTGTATCTCACTATCTTACAGCATTACAATATGAGAAAGTGGGTCCGCATCCCTGAAAGGACCCATCTATGTAGGCTTTGACTTTGTGAAGGTCCCCGACGGGCACCTAGGACACAGCACAAAGGCTTGGGGGGCAGAGGAGCGCAAAATGCCGCACACGCCACATGCCTCCTCCGCCTGCTCTGCGTACTTTGAATTTGCATGCTGGAATTACTGGAGCACAAGCTCAGCTAATCTCCTGGCTGGCGTGATTGCTATTATCATGCAGCGCACACATGCATATTCATCCAGATTTAAAGGGAAGAAATAAGCCTCCCTCATGGCACTGCTGATAAACAACCCCCCAAAGTCTTTTTCCCTATGCTCAAATGAAACACATTTTGAAGCCTTGTCATACTTAAAAGTGATTTGCCCATAAGTCTTTTATATGTTAATAACATTGTTCGTTGAATATTTCATTCCCAAGATCATTATTTGATTGGTTTCCACGTGATGCTCAGCACAATGGAAATGGACATGGCTACATCAGGTGCCTTTGGACACCGGTCTCCATGTTACGGCTCGCTCCCTAGCATCCAAACACACTGAACCCAGCTGCAACGAGAGCCCTGGCCGTGCTTGTCAAGTCTGCGTATTTCCAGAAAAAACATTTTAATTCCTTGCATGGGAGAGGAGGCTTAGGGGGAAGGGGCAATGTTGGAAGATGATAGAGAAAGAAGGAGGAGGATAAAGGGGAGGATGGTAAAGGCATAATAAGCCCGAGTTAAGGTGTTTGGCTCGGCCACTTTTCTGCAGCCATGATAAGACTAACTGCACAGTATAACCCTGTCTTCTTTGCACAGGTTAGGTGTACGCAGCCAGGGTGTGTCAGCCCTGGGAGCACAGTAGACTTATCCAGGACCTTTCTGCAGAGGACCTGATTTCATTACAGGGATCAGAAGGTGCAGAGTGGGGCAGGCAGATTGGAAGCGACCTGGACACCAGTCCCAGATGATGGTGACATGCACCCAGCGTGGTGATTTGGAAGTAAGTCCATGAGGTCCAAGCGGGCCACCCAGCTGGCAGGCAGAGCAGGCCGCAGACGCCAAGAAATGGGCTGAACACATCATTCATTGAGGTCTCGGCAGACTTGGCAAAAATAGCATCCAATTCTGAGAGTGTGATCAAGTGAATGATGGGGCTGGGGCATACAAGATTCCAGAAGATAAAATGCAGATCCCCAACCCAGAGAATGCCAAGTTTAAGGGTGAGGCCAGGTCATTTGTCAGGTAACTCTCCAACATGCAAACACAGACTTGCACAAACACACATGCACACACAAATGTTCACAAATACACACACAAACACATATGCACAGCACATGCACACACACATCACTATGCTAAAACACATCTATACATTTCTACTTCTGCCAGACAGTTTCATTAACTTGTAACATTCCAAGTTTACTCGCCCCTGCAACTTAGGTAACCAAAGCCTCAAAAACTTCTTAAAAAGCATACCCCCACCTCTAACAGCCTACCTAAGACCCCCGCCCCAGGCCAGTTTTGTCTCAGCTCTTTTGAGAGCAGACGGGATCACCTCTTCTGGCTCCAACTGAACAGCCTCAGGTTCACTCATTTCCTGAGGGTCTGTCCTGTGCAGGGCCTTATCTCAGGCACCTTCATGAGCCCTGGGCAATGCAGCACAAAGCGGATTTTTTGTTGTTGTTGTTTTTCATTTAATTAAATTTATTAGGGTAACATTGGTTAATAACATTACATAAATTTCAGGTGTACAACTCTACAATACAACATCTGTATTACAACTCCATTGTGTAGTCACCACACAAAGTCTGATCTCCTTCCATCATCTGCACTTGACCCCCTTTATCCCCTTTGCTCTGCCCCCACCCCTTCCCCCTCTGGTAACCACCATTCTGTCATCTGTATCTATGAGTCTGTCTGTTTGTTCATTTGTTGCTTTTTCAACAGATGACTGAATAAAGAATATGTGGTACATATATACAATGGAATACTGCTCAGCCATTAAAAAAATGAAACATTACCATTTTTGACAACATGGATGGATCTTGAGAGTATTATGCTAAGTAAAATAACTCAGAAAAGGACAAGAACTGTATAACTTTATTCATACGTGGGATATAAAAGCACAGAGTTTTTCGTGCGCAAACTCTAGAATTACACAGCACAAGTTCAAATCCCACTGCCCCAGAGACTAGCCCTAGAATCTCAGGCAGGTAACTTAGTCTCTCTGTGTTTTGGTTTCTTCATCTGTAAAAGGGAGATGATGATGGTGCCTATTCACAGAAATGTGTTCAGATTTAAATAATTCAATACTTTTTTAAAACTTAGAATCATTTTTGGCACATAGTAAGCACTCAGTACATGTTAGCAATTATTTAATTCTACCTGCAGTCCCAGGAGGCATCCTCAATGCCTCCACCGTGAAGATGGGGAAACCGAGGTTCCGGTTCCAATGGCAATGTCCTCTACACCCTCCCTCACGATGAGACTGTTGTGTCCTTGATTGGGAGTCAGAAAGTAGACTTGGCCTACAAAACCTAAAAAGCTTGGTAACATGTCATTAGAAAACCAAAGCCACCTGTGCACAAATAATCCGGGAAACTCACTGCTGGCCCCCTACCTCTCCAACCTGGTCTTAACCCTGGTCTGTCTTCCACTTGGGTTTGCCAGGAAACCACTTGAAATCCATGATCTATTAATAAAATTTTGTTTGAATGCAGTTCAAAGGTTCTGCTCTGGGTGAGCTTAGGTTTTTAACTGGAAACCTAGATGTTTAAAAAATAAGTGCTTAAGCCAGAGAAAGCAGGTATATTATTGGAAAGACAGTGTTAGTTCTCATTAAGTTGAACAAAACAAACGCATTATACTGTAATGACATTAACCCTAATTAGAAGCCAGCAGCTCAAGAAATATAAAACAAAAAGAAGGCCAGCTGCATTCTTCCAAAAGCTGAATTTCTCAGCCTAGGCTGCACCTTAAAATTATCTGGGAAGCTTTCTAAAGATGTTAACACCTAGACCTCACTCCTTGAGGTTCTGACATCACAGTCAAGGTCGGAGCCCAGGCATCCGTGTTTTTTCAAGCTCCTCAGGTGATTTGTATGAGGATTGCTATTCTAAAGGGATGGGAAACTAATATTTGTTAAAGTCCTACTATGTTCCAGGTATTGCATGCTGCTTTCAAATATATCATTACCTTTAAAAATAAAAACTTTGTTTCAACTATGTAATCTCAGGAGTTTTTCCATTCTCTGTGACATGGGGGTTGCTTATTAAATATTTTAGGGGTTTGGGGGCCTATTGGGGAGTACTAGATATGAGGGGAGAGGTCACAACTGGCACAGCATAAAACTTCTAGGAAGCTGGAGAAGCCGCCCAAGGCCATCCCTCCGATTGCCCTAAACAGCAGTGAGACCGGGAAACGGCCACCGCTAACAGAAGGGCCGACGGCCACATACCCTGAAGCCCAAAGACTGCAAACAGCCCACAGAGAGATTTCTCCCCCAGGACAGTCGTACCGGGGCTTTCACAGGAACAACTGAGAAAGTAGGTCAGGGAGAAGAGGACTAATTTTACATTAAACTGTAAATGATAACAGTTCAGGACTAGTGAGAAAGGCCTCTACTTACACCTTAGCCTCATTTTCTCTTTCTGTCCGGTTAAAAGTATGACTCTCGGATATAAGTTTAGCTGTAGTAAGTATATGGCTTTAACAAAAGCATGATTTCTTAACAAGAGAATCACAGAAAGAAAAAAAAAAAACTTAAGAGAAGGACCTCAAGAATCAAGTACAAGACAGATTGAGAGAATGCTGTCCTTTCATATTTCCAGAGATGGATCTGCAGTATTTGTCTCCCTTGTGCATTCCAAACACAGAAGGCAGAAAGGGCAGTTCTATAAAATAACTTGAGTGCTGAGATTTAGACAGCTGACCACACTGCCCCGAGGCCGAAGGGTGGAGGGTACAATGTTGATCACAGCGAACCTCCCACTGCTCCCGTCCTAGGGGGCCATCTGCCGCCTCACGGGCGTCCAGTGTCCACTGCAGTCGGGTCTGTGGCCCCACTGAGGTTCTTACCCAGGCCCCGCCCCCACCCCGTGATGCCTCTGGCCCCCAGTTTACCCACCCTGTGCCTCACTCTTATGAACAGCTAGATGGTCCTTTGATCCAGACTGCACTAGCATGCAATAAAATTCTATTTCTACCCACGTCCTCCTGATTTTACACTTATTCTTCCAACTTCCAGATATCTACTGGCTTTATCTGACTTTTTGATGTGGCACCAAGACTGGAATTTCTCTCTACAACTCGTAAGGCACAATGCCCCACCTCCGAGGTAGATGGCAGAATAACTAGCTATGGTTCAGTGATCATCAGCCTCCTGACATTTAACGGAACAAGCATCTGCATTTGCTGCACAGTATACACAGCAGTTTCACATTCTTGGCCTCACTTCCTTGCCACTGCAGCCCTGAACAGTGGGTACTGTTTTATGGAGGAGAAAAACTGAGATGACAGGGGAGAAGTTTAGTAACACAGCTAAGGATCCATCCTAGGTGCTTAGCCCAGCAGTCTCCTGATTCCGAGGCTCCGTAATACTCGGGGAATTCCCATTACACAGGACACAAGTGTGGTTAAGGGTGTGAGAGTTCCGGTCAGTGCGTTTGATCCCAGTTCCCCTCCCTGTATGACCCTGGGGAAGCCACTTAACCTCCCTAAACTTTAGTTGCCCCTCCTACAAATGGGACTGGAATTACTACCTACCTCATAGGGAGTTCTAAGCAATAAATGAGTGCATATTAAGTGCTCGGCGCAGTGCCCCAAACATAGCGATCAGTCAATAATATAAGCAACTCTTACTGTTATTGTTACCTTTACTTTGTGGTTGTATCTGTGTATACGTGTACTCACATGTATGGTTCGCAGCCAGGCTCTCGGGAGCTCTTTCTTGTCATTTACAAGTGGCCTTGACTGAGGAGGCTAATGAATTCTGCTTTCCTTTGTGTTGTTGTTGTTCTCCAGAAGCCCCACCTGCAGGCCATTGCCTCCATCTTCCCCCTTCTCCAAGGCCTCTGGGGAAAGCAGGGCACAGCATCATCGTGGAAATAATGGGGATCGCCCTGAAGCCAATGACATGCCAGCAGCTCCAAGAAAGCGACTCTTCCTGGAGCAAAGGAAGCCTCTGGTTCAGGAACAGACAGACTCACAGGCTAGATGATATCTTGTACTCAGAACTCTTGAGGGAGATTAATGCTGCTGGATCCAGGCCCGGGAGTATAAAAGGAAATGGTTCTCTTAGTCTGTCTTATCTTGTACTTGATTCTGTAGCCCAACCATCATCAGTACAGATTTCCCCTCTGCCTCTGTTCAACAAGGCCTATAATAAAAGCCCCTCAGACCCCTGCACAGTGCTGGCCAGGTCCCTCCATTCATCACACATCCAGCTCAGCAGGAGGGGCCTGAGAGAATCCCCGGAACCTGGGCACTGGCAGAGAGCAAACACTCGCGAATTCAAGGAGAAGCACTGTTGGCTCTCAGTGGGTGTCGAATACCTACAATGATGGCAGGATGCACTCAAGACCACACACCAAACCCTTGAAGCCTCAATCCTGCCAGCACCCTTTCCAAATACATAAATAAATAACAGCTTTGGCTCAGGGCTATATGAAATAATTCGGGCAGTATTCCATTGCAGACCCCATTTCTGTCTCAGGCCAAACTCTGTCACTTTATTATTTAATCACCTCATGTTGGAAGTCCTAAGGCTCTGCTTCAAAGTCACCTTCCGTGTGCCTTACAGACTCTGGGACAGAAGGGCAGGGGAGACCAGCACCCCGCCAGCACCTGTGGGCAGCTGGGCTCTGTGCCAGGGCTTTCAGCGCCTTTTCCTGCCTAGTCCTCCCAACACCCCTGTACCGGGAGTGAAAACAGCGGCGCGCTCCCATTTTAAAGATGCAGAGCCTGAGGCTTGGAGAGATTGGGGGGGCTTCCCCAGGAGCCCACTATCAGTGCCAGGGGCAGGATTCACACATGTCTGTCAACCCCAAAGCCTGGCTCTTGCTGGGAGGGGCCCTGGAGAGCCACCAATCCAGTTCCCTGCTTCTCAGACACGGAAACTGAGACTGCCCAAAATGTGCGCCTAGCGTCAGCGTGACCCCCAGCTTCAGCGCTCAGGTCTCCTGTGTTCTTCTCGGGACGTCGTGTTCTTCACTTTCCTTTTCTATATCAAAAAGCATTTTCAGTATCATCACTTTGTTGATATCATGTAAAGGAAGCTCTCCTAGGAGAACAAAGTATATCCGAAAATTGTTTCCTAAAAGAACTTTATTTTTTTTCTCTTCTTCAAACAAACCAGTTTAAAGCTGCATAAAACCTGCCCTACTTAGAGCTATCGCAAAAGGTTCAGCTTTTGTACGCGGTAAATCAAATTCAGCGTTACTCAGGGACTCATCACCCCAAGTAGCTAATGAAGATCATCCATCAGCGCTGCAGCAACATTATTGGGCCGTTCCTGCCCAAGGAAACAGCAGAAACAGCCAGGGGAAAAAAAGCCACCAGGAATTAAATGGGGAAACAGATGATATTTAATTATATAAATATTCTCAGCAATGCTCTGAGGAATGGAATTATGGGCTTGCTAGGCAGCCCCTCATTGAGCCAGGCGGCAGAGGAGATTTATGCCACGGAGTTCATGTTTTCATTAGAGTTTTTGCAGCCCGTATTTAGAAAGTGGGTGTCTGGGAGCTTGATGATATTGCGCGTTCCTAATTTGACGCCGTAATGTGGTGGTGTTAGGAAGAGATGGGAGGCTCTTCTCGTATTCATTTGATATTTACATTTTATTAGTGTTATTATTTGACATAATTACATACAAAGAATTAGCAATGTTAATTAATGCTGCACTAATGCAGTCCTAATTACTTCTATTTATTCTTGAACATAAGTGAATTTATAAATTTATGTATTTGGAATTCAAGCGACTTCTTGTATTTATATTTTTAAAAACTAAAATCTATTTGCCCATCCTCTCTAACTAACCCTGCAGAGGAAAAATATTGCCTAGGGTTTTAGCTAAAAAGGACCCTCTGGCTAAATACATGAAATGGAAAAATAAAGTCATTTTAAGGATGAGCCATTGATTTACCCCAACTATATTTGCAATCACTGTTGGGTTTGATATTATTTTATCCCGCTTCCACTGAAATAAAGCTGAATTAAGTGGCCCAAAGAGAATTTCAGATGGACTTCTTTGCACATTTTCAATGGACAAAGTGCAAAGAACTAAAAAAAGAAAAGCACTTGATTTCAACACCCTGCTAAGCATTACACTGGCTAGTGTTTCTAAAGGGTTTTAAAAGATTTCAAGTTATAAAGGTATCTTCCTGAGGAAAACCAAGGGAAACTCTACAAACATTTTCTGTCAAATTTAACAGTGAAACATCCATTAAGAATTAATATTCCAAAATTAGAAATGTATCTTCTAAATACAGTTAAGTACTTAGAGACAGTTTTCTCCCAGTGTGCCTCTTCATGAAATATGGTCCACCCATCATTTAAATCCAAACTGCATGCTAATAAGATTTCTGCTGAACATAAAGACTTTAAGAGATAACACCAAGCAAATTCTGCCTTAAGAGAAGCAACCTCTCCTTCCTCCTCACTACCACATACACACACACAAAATCTACTTTACAAGAAAGCCTTGACATAGATATTAACCTGGAACAAATTTCAATAAACTGAAGGGAATTTGGTTCTTTCACCACATTCTCTCGCCCCCACCCCAAACCTTACTTCTGCCACAAGGATCTTTTCAAAAATCCTTCCAAAGTGTCTGCTACTTCAATTCCTTGAGTCAACTGAGATGTCAGCTAACCAGACCAGCGACTACACAGACAAACGCTAAGGACCTCCAGGTCCCGCCGTGAGCCACAGAGCTGCAGCCAGGGCCAGGGCCCTTGGTGCCAGCGCAACCGGCTGCCAACGCCTGCTCACTTCCACCCGAGTCTGCATTCAGAGAAGCATTAACGTGATCTTTCCTGCCGTGACTTTCCTCAAAAATTGCCATCACTTTGGAAACTATCTGAAATCATTTATTTTCAGGTACAGGCAATTGTAAGATGAATATATAAAACACCAGAGTCACAGAGAATTTGGTTTAAGTCTCAGCTCTACAACTTATCCACCACGTGACCCCGTGAAAGCCACTGAACGTCCTAAGCCTGTTTCCTCATGGAGGAAACACAGACATGATGAAGAATGGAGACAATTTAAGTAAAATCAGCACAGTTCCAAGCACATAGTAGATGCTCAATAAATCATAGTGTTACTCTTAACTTCTTTGTTACTTTGCTTACCATGATTCACTGGGGAAAATGTGAGAACCCATTTTGATCTAATATATAAAGAATCTTCTAATTTATAAGAAACTATGTTTATTGATCAAGAACCAGGAGAAAAATACAGTAAAGGCAACTGCATTACTGGAGAATTTCACCCCGATACTACTGTTCAACAGAAATGCATCGCCATTTCCATTTTCCATGGCAGGGGGGCAGTGAAGAAATATATTTGTCTTATTAGAAACTATTTCCCAGAGAATATCATAGCACCATATCTTTATGTTTCTAAATATTAAAAAACTAATAAGATATTCTTTTTCACTTATTTTTAATTAATTTATTTTCTATCTTGAAATTTTCAAACCTACAGAAACATTGAAACAATAGCACGCTAAACACTCATACACTGCTCACCCAGATCCATCCACTATTAACACCTTGGCGAATCTTTCCCCTCTCTCTCACATGCACACACACATATTTACACACATTTCTCTTTTGCTAAAATATTCAGAAGTGAGCCTAAGACAACATAAAATTTCACCCTAATTACTTCGACATGAATCCTTCAAGAAAAAGGACCTTCTTCCAGCTAACCACATCTTTAAAAAGTAAACATTAGTTCAATGTCATCATCCGGGATAAAATTCATACTCAAATTTCCCCAATTGTCTCAAAAATGTCTTTTATAGCTCTTTTGTTTGTTTTGATCCAGGTTCGAAGCACATTTCATTCATTGCAGTGGGTGGTATTTCTCCCTACTCTCCCCTAATCTGAAATATTTCCTGCACTTCCCTCTGTTCTTCGCAACATTAAATCATTTAAGGGGTCCAGGCCAATCCTCAAAGGTCATGGATTCCAGGCCAACCCCACTCTATCACACCAGGACTCTCCCTATTTGTGATGCCAAACTTGACCATTTGGGTCAGGTGCGGACAACCAATCCTTCTCTAATACTTCAAAGGCACATTTTTCTAACTAAGCAATCTGTGGAGTTGAGAACATAAGAATATTCTGTTCTTCAATTATCAACAACCTCTATCCTACCAGTTTTAGAATCCATCCTGATCAATGATTACACTGGTGTTACAAAATGATTGTTTTTAATTCTATAATTCCTTCTATTTTTGTCTAACCTTCTTCTCTAAAATAGACCTTCTCCCTACTCCCATCTTTTCTCACCACTGTAGACTCATGATTTTTTGAAAAAAATTAATGTGTTACAATCCATGATCACCGATATTCTTTTTGATGCTCCAACAGTCCCAAGTTTGACTACTGAGAGTCCCTTTCAGCTAGTACCTTTGCCTGACCTCATTAGTCCTTCCACACTTCCTTATTTCTGGAGCAACCAAATGTCTCAGGCTTACAATTTCTCCAACAGTTTCTTTCAGTGGGCTATGGAATTTAGAAACCAAGATTTGGGTATTAGAGATGCTCACTACTACTGGCACGATATGGCTTCTACTCTTTCAGTATTTACAGCTAAGACGTGTGTGCACATTTGTATGTGTGCAGATCTGTGAATTTTTTTAACACGAGTTCATAGTGATACTTTCAACTTAGATGCAAAACCAGGAGACCCTTCCTTATCTTCTCCCTTTTCTATATTATGTTCCTGTTTCTTCCATGTGAAAAATTCTGGCTTCCGCCCTGGCTGGTGTAGTTCAGTGGATTGAGCGCGGGCTGGGAACCAAAGGATCCCAGTTCAATTCCCAGTCAGGGTATATGCCTGGGTTGCAGGCCAGGTTCCCAGTGAGGGCCATGTGAGAGGCAACCATACATTGTTATTTCTCTCCCTCTCTTTCTCCCTCCCTTCCCCTCTCTCTAAAAATAAAAAAAAAAATAAAAAAAAAAAAAAGAAAAATTCTGGCTTCCAATACATCAATATAATTTCTCATTTGCTCTCCGAAATAGACACAAAATACTCTCAGAACTTTATCACTAATATCCCTAAAACACAAGCTTACTTTAAAAAAAAAAAATAAGTTCAATGTTTCTTTATTCTAGCCTTTGTCATTAGACCATATCCAGTGTAGGAATAATTTTTTTTAAAGATTTTATTTATTTATTTTTAGAGAGAGGAGAAGGGAGAGAGAAAGAGAGGGAGAAACAGCAATGTATGGTTTCCTCTCACATGGCCCTCACTGGGAACCTGGCCCGCAACCCAGGCATGTGCCCTGGCTGGGAATCGAACCAGTACCCTTGTGGTTCCCAGCCCGCGCTCAATCCACTGAGCTACACCAGCCAGGGCAGGAATAATTTTTTAAAGATTTTATTTATTTATTTTTACAGAGAGGGAAATGGAGGGAGAAGAGGGGGAGAGAAACATCGATGTGACAGAGAAACATCGATCAGTTGCCTCTCTTAGAACACATCCTGACTGGGGACCAAACCCGCAACCCAGGCATGTGCCCTGACCAGGAACTGAACCAGAGATCTTTTGTTTTGCAGGATGATGCCCAACCAACTGAGCCACACCAATCAGGGCCAGTGTGAGTAAAATTTTTAAATACAGGACTCTTTCGCAAGCTTAGAATAAAAAGATCTTTTTCATGATTCTATTAATGATAAAATTAGCTTGTTCTCTCAAAATATGAATTTAATATAATACAAATACATATATACATATAAGAATCAAACTATCTATTACAATTAGCCTTCACATTAAACTTTACGGTACCTCTGGTATTTAAATAGGTAATATTAAGCTTTTGTGAATCAACATTACAGAGCATTTAAAAACCATAATTCCAACTTCCATAGAAACAACAGATCACTATTTCCAAGAAAAAACTTAAAATATTTTCCAATACATTAGTAAATTTCTTAAGATGACCTTCAATTAATAGTTCTCACCTATGCTTTAAAATTATTTCGTAAGAAATAAGTGAAATTATTCTATTTAAAATGGAAATGGAATGTTCCTACAAACAAATATGGCCTTGAGGCTTTCATTTTATTGCAGCAGATTTTGGTGGCACCTCGTTAGCCAGTACTTTTAATTGGGTGGTCACATCTACCATAACCTTGGTGAAACAGCTACTCCTCTGTGAGTTTCGAAAGCAGAGATTCATTAGTGAGTCTGTTGCGACCATTCCTCACCCCTTGAGAAGATCAGGTCTCACCCCTCCTTACTTGCTACATTCAACAATACAACCCACATAATACTTTAAGGATCCCGGACTGTTACTGCGTCTCCTCCACGACTATTTCTGAAAGGACAGATACCTTAGCCCAAAACCACAGTAGTTACGATTAAACTTTGACTAAAAGGAATTGACTATACACATGAAAATAGTCAAAACACCATTGTTGTGATTTCTTCTGTGCAATGTTAAACATCTCGATAATTTGTAATTAGTGATATCAACAAGAAGCATTCTAAAAATGAAATTGAGAATACAAGATTCAAAAGCCAATTTCATGTCCCCTTTCTCGATTTTTTCCTAAATCTCTTCCACTTGCTTCTTTGAGAAGCACACTTAGTAACACAATAGCACACTCTTCATGGTGGACAATCAGCCCATGCACTCACTGTGTTTCTCTGACAGTGGGCAACATCCTCGCTTGTGCTACGGGCCACTGTTGCTTTGGGGAGTGGCCAACATCGAAACCTCACATCCAGCCAAAAAAATCACCACTAGAACTCTACCCCAACTATTGATCTTATGCCTTAAAAAAAGAAAAAGAGACTAGACCACTGAAGCAGAAGAAAGATGTTTATGTGAGTGTTCTCTAAGGATAAAGAAGACTCAATAGGAGAGTAAAAATGGACTGGGTGAATGAAGAGGTGAAAAGGGAAAATATATGTAGTGGGGAAGTGAGAAACAGACAGGGTGGGTTACTAGGAGGGAAATGAAGGTGGAGGACGTGGTGAAAAGAATAACTCGGTTGGAAGAAATACGAGGGGCCTTCTTTCCTCACCTCACGGCCCATCAGTATTTCCAAATCAGACAACAGTCTTGTCAGGCCAACTTCTCAGGCTTTGTTTTCTCATGCCCTCAGTACAATGCCCCATTCATCTTTAACATTGTGCTAAAATACATGTAACACAAAATTTACCACCTTAACCATCTTAAGTGTACAGTTAAGTGGCAACCAGTACACATCACGTTGCCATGCAGCCACCGCCACCATCCGTCTCCATGATATTGTCAAGTTCACAAAGTGAGACTCTGGACCCATTGCACACTAACTCCCATTCCCCCTCCTCCCTCCAGTCCCGGAAAGCCTCATTCAGCGTTCTGTCACTATGACTCTGACGACTCTAGGTATCTCAGACAAGTGGAATCACACAGTATTTGTCCTTTGTGACTGGCTTATTCCACTTAACACAACGTCTTCTAGGTTCATCCATGCTGTAGCATGTGCCAGAATTTACTTCCTTTTTAAGGCTGAATAATATTCCATTACATGTACACACCATATTTCACTAATCCAGTCACCTGTCAACGGATGTTTCCGTCTTTCCCGGGGTTGGGGGCTGTTTCCGTCTTTGGGCTCTTGGGAATAATGCCGCTATGAACATGGGTGTGCATGGTCCTCCTCTCACTTTTAACTAGCTCCTTCAGAGTGCACAGATAGCATTACCCCCTTTATTAATATTTTTAAAAAGATCCTTCTGTACTCAGAAGGAGATCCATAGAATCTGAAAAATTAAAGAGAAATATTTGTTTTGATGACTTCCCAATCCACCCAGATACCCCATCACTGACTGAGCCAATGTCTCTCAATGCCCAGCCTGAAATAAGTCTGCCCCGCGACCGCTGACAGCCTTATGATTCAAGCCCAGTGACTCATCTTCTGTCAAGGAGAGGAGGAATCGGGGGAAAAAAATGACAGGCACTAGTTCTTGGTCTTAAAAATATCTCTTTATTACATGTCCCTTCTGAGTCACAAAAACAAACTCTCCAATAGGTTTTATACTTGACATATTTATATTTGTATGAGTTACTTCAATTTTGTTTTATTTATTTGGATACACTGACATATACATATATGTGCTTGTGTGTGTGGCTGTATTTATATTTCATTACGCACACATACATACATTTATCTACACACAGAGAGTTCTACGCTCCATCCATCCTTTTCAAGCTGATGTCCAATTTGCTGAATTTTCAAGGGGATTTTCTACTTCAATACACAAAAAAATATGCTCACAACTTAACTGCACATAATAAAAACTGCCAGTGTAGTTAAGTGAACCATGTTTCAGAGTGGAGGTATACACAAATTAAAATAAATAACTCCTGTAGAAACGCCCCCAGTTTTTTTCTGAGTAAAACATAGTCTCACAATAAATGGGTCATCAGAAACCAAGGAAACAAGGGCACAGTGACGGCACAGGGATGCCGTGAAGTTGTGTCACACGCTGTAAGTCAGCTAAAAAGGCCAGGTGACCTCTTCAGTGACCTCCGTCTTCACTTCAGGGTTGAAACATGGCCTTCTCATCAAGTGTCACAGGCAGAATAAGAAACAAGATGGGTAGGTTCATCTTCCCAGTCTAACTAATCTCACTCACCATGGCCTTTCTCCAGTGATTTTAAATTCCAGCCAAACTTGTGTCCTGACCAAATCCAAACATCCCTTCCTCCTCCCAGAAAGTTCTCTACCCCCAATCTCTTCCTGTCCACAAGGCCCTTCGGGTGCACACAATCCTTCCCTCCTCTGATCCTCGTCCTGGCTCCCCATGGGACAAAGGGTGTGTGAGGAATGACGCCATGTCTTGCCCCCCCCCCTCCAAATACACAGGTGCACCCTAGCCCGGGCTCCCTGACATCACCTACATCACCTGTGCTCAGGCAGCTACATGAATCTGTCCACTCCTACTTTACTGATCTGGAAAGATGAAGAGATCACACACAGTGAAGGTTCCCGGGCAGCGGAAAGGAGGCTCTGAGGGACACCTCTGACAGTGCAGGGGAGAGGAGATGCAGGAGCTGCGAGGAGATGGCTGTATTTTAAACCCTGTGAGCTCTTTATGCAGCGGCTTCAGAACAGGAGAAAATAGGCTGGCTTTTTTTGATATAAGTCAAATTACCAAGTCAGACGCAAAAACAAACTCGATACCTGTCAATCAAACAAGGCAATAATTGCTATGTGAGGCTGCTTTTTGTTGTTGTTTGTTTGTAGAGATTTGAGGTCATATATTAACACATTAATTGAAATTTTGGTCATAATTAACATGTATTAAACTGCTGATTACATGGTTGCATTTTGAAATTTTTAATTGGTTTGTTTCAATTGATAAAAGGTAATTTTGGGGGGATGATGTTTAAAATTATGTATTTAATTGTCATTGAATAGATAATTAATATAATGTAGCAAACAATGACTATGGTAATTATCATTGAAGTGCACATATTTATACAAATATGACAGAGTGATTTTCTCTCTAAAGTTGCTTTGGTCTTTGCTCTGAGCTGGTTGCACCGTTTTACTTCCTTCCCAGATGTAATTAGCAACATCTCCGTGCCATCCACTTGCCTCCGTTTGAAAAGAGCTTTGAGAAGCTGTAAGGACAAAAGACATCCTAAAAGCCATAGGGAGCCCCTTTTTCCCTCTTTGCAGAACACTCACTGAGAGAGCTTCTCCCCATTTCCAGTCAGCTCTCGGCATTCCTGCAGTATTGAATTGAACCTCATTATTAAAGCATTCCCGTGTCATTAGGTCAGTCTTTCCCCAGCCCAACAGAGTTCAGCAGTCCCCCTTATCTGGGGGGGTCACATTCCAGGATCCCCAGTGGATGTCTGAAAGTGCAGGTGGTACCGAACCCTATATATGCTATGTTGTTTCCTATACACACATACGAATGATAAAATGTCATTTTTAAATTTGGCATAGCTTAAGAGATTAACTATAATAATAATAAACAATAATAAAAAATTATAACAATATACTGTAATAAAAGTCACATCAATGTTCTCTCTCTCTCAAAATATCTTATTGGGTACTGTACTCAGCTCTCTGCTTACAGGAAGCACTTTACGGCTTCTCCTTGGCATTTCTGAATTGCCAGCACCACTACTCTCGAGCGTCAGGGCCCTTAGTAAGTAAACAAGGGAGACTCGACACAAGCACCGCGATACCGCGACAGCCGGCCTGCTCACCAAGGCGGCTAAATACGCACCGTGTGGGGCGCGTGCACAGCGTGGAGACACTGGACAAAGGGATGGTCCACATCCCGGGCGGGGTAGAGCCGGACTGCGTGACTTTTCATCACACTACTGAAAACGATGTGCAATTTAACTTAACAATCGTTTCTTTCTGGAATTTTCTATTGAGTATTTTGGCATCGTGGTTGACTGTGGGTGACTGAAACCAGGGAAAGCGAACCCGCAGGTGCGGGGGGACCGCTGCCAGCGTAACCGAAGAGTAGTGAAGCCTCCCACAGCCACGTAACTGACACGGCTTGTCAGCGGGCTGAGTGTCACTATTTGCACATGGATGGATGAAGGTGGCAAAAACCTCAATGCTTTCCTTAAACTGCTCTCCTTACAAGAAAAAAAAAAATACCCCAACTCTTGAGGAATAATCATAACTATTATGGGCTCAGTTTCAAAGTCCTGCCTGTTTGACCATCAGCAAAATTGCTATTACAGACCGAGGTCCCAGGGATACCCAGCATGTCCAAGAAACCACATGGCCTAAGGCGCTCCGACTCCTGAGGGCTGTGGAGGGCGTTCCTGCATCTCCAAAGGGCAGCCAGATGCTACCTGGGAACCCGCCCCCAAGCTCGCCCTCTGGGGCCTCTGCTCTGCCTTCACTTCTTCCCTCTCTCAGCAGAGTGGGAACTCAAAGGCAGCTGCGGTGGAAGAAAGAAGGGACCCCATGAGCTGGTGCCTACCCGCCATCAGCCCGCAGAGGCCCCAGAGCAGGGGAAGGGGTGGTCTGCGGCTCCTGGACGCAGCACCCCAGACCGCACACAACACATGCTTTAGGGACGCCTCCATTGGCAGCTCACTGCTTACACAAGATTTGTTTTTAATGAGCACGCATGAGTAAATTCCTGGTTTAATAAACTTAAAGCTGGTGGGAAGGGGACATAATTGACCAGAATGCAAAGTGAACCATAGAAAAAGCCAGGGGTGGGGAGGGGAAGGGAGCCCATAACTTTTTCCTACTTTACATGAAAAGGAGTTAGGCCTAGAGATCAGTGAGATCATCTGAAAACTCAGAAGACAAAACTAAAATATGGTTTGTTTGATCTTATTCTGAAATGTGTGTTCTAATATTTTCCAAACTTCTACAAAAAACAGAAAACAGTCATCTTGCATATGTGAAAACCTAGTTCAATGGTGAGGCATTTGCCCAGCCCTGAGTGATGCAGGCTGCGCAAATATGATTTCATGTGGGTCTCACAACAGTCCTGTGAAGGAAGGAGAAGAGGGGTTGTGATCCCATTTTAGAGATGTGGAAACTAAGGCTAAATGATCTGCCAGTAGCCACACACCCAAGATGTGCTGAAGCCAATCTCAGCTCCACTGACAGAATGCCATTTCCCACAACACGAAGATATCACTACACCCACACTATAAACTGAATGCTGCGCCCCCTCCCGAATTCCTACACTGAAGCCCTAGCCCCCAGTGTGATGGTATTAGTTGGTGGGAACTTTAGGAGGTGATTAGGTTTAGACGAGGTCCTGAGGGGGGGTATCCCATGATGGGATCAGTGTCTTTACCAGAAAAGAGCCCAGCAGGCTCCCTCTCTCTAGCATGTGAGGACACAGCGAGAAGGTAGCCATCTGCACACCTTCTTTGGCGAGAAGTGGGGCCTCACCAAAAAACCAGACACTGCCGGTACCCTGATCTTGGACTTCCCAGCCTCCAGAACTATGAGAAATTACTGTCTGTTGCTTAAGCCACCCAGTCTGTGTTCTTTTGTTATGACAGTCCAAGCCGACTGAGACAACCCGTTTTTGACTAAATAAATTAAAACCAAATTAACGTACCCTTAGGTAGTGTTTTCTAAATGGTAGTCATTTCGCTGCCACCTTCATGATTTCTGCCAGCTGTAATATTATTTACATAATACCACTTTTTAGGTGTATATCCTTTTAATCCCTTTATTTTCCCAAGAGGACTCCACACCACCATCATAAGTGAAAAGCCAGCATCACTGCCCACTACCAGAAAGTAGCTACAGAATAAATACAGTGAAAACCAGACAATGTCATTAAATTGTTAGCCTTCCCAAGGTTTCTGAGGCTCCCTCTCTCTTTGGTGGGGGGGGGGGGGAGAATTAGCAAGTATTAGACAGGTGTTAATGTGGTGGCGTTAAGGTGACACCTCCTTTCATTAAACAGAGGGACTAATGGAGACCTAGGGGTCAGGAGGGCAGGCAGGACAAGGTGGTGTAAACAGCAATTTCCCACCGGCAAATGCACGCCTGGATCACCTGCTCCCTCCCTCCTCATTTATACAAAGTCCCCTGTCTCTGAGACTCAGTCTTTCTGCCTTCTCCACCTGTTTTTCTTTAACTACCTCTCCTCCACAAATTATAGATCAAACTAAGTATCTGGAGCTCATTACTTTTTAAATACAATTAAATTCCTATTCTTAATTTTAAAAGCAACATTTTCCATCTCTCAATAAAAACGAACTCTTTGCCCTGGCTGGTGTAGCGCAGTGGATTGAGCGCGGGCTGGGAACCAAGCGGTCCTGGTTCGATTCCCAGTCAGGGCACATGCCTGGGTTGTGGGCCAGGTCCCCATGAGGGCCATGTGAGAGGCAACCATACATTGCTGTTTCTCTCCCTCTCTTTCTCCCTCCCTTCCCCTCTCTCTAAAAATAAATAAAATCTTAAAAAAAAAAGAACTCTTTAGCCCCAACCTCAAAATTAAAACAGGGTGGATTTCATTAGGGGATAAATTTTAATGTATTTTTTAATAGATCAAAAGCCACGTCATCTAAGAAGGTTCACCTCTTCCTTGTGTTCCCAGAAACAGGATTATTCTCTGTAACCCTTACTCTAAACACACTTCCCCTTTCCAGCTCCATAGAATAAAATCAAATATGCTACAGAGCAACAGAGACTGACTTCTGTCCACTCCTGCCCTAGTTCTCAGCTTCACTGGGCTTAGATCTGACCTTGGCCTGGGATCACTCACGCAGCCCGTCCTGTGGCCTCGAAGCCAGTGTCCTTGGAGAAAGTCACTTTGCAATGTTGCTAAATGGGTAGATAGTGGCAGCAATACTTCAGATGATGAAAAACTTCCTTCCTTTACAGGCCCTCCTCCTGGAGCTCTGTGTCACAGCCTGGCATTGGGGACAACTGCTGGGTCAGGAATTTCTGTCCTGCCCCTCTGCCCCATCAGAGTCTAGGGACAGCCCAACTCACCAGGGTGAAAGTCCAGAGAGATAAGGCCCTGTTTTGTTTTCTGGCCTCTGGCACATAGAAGTGCCCCCAAACAGAGGGAGTGAACACATCCTCCAGGCAACACAGACTTCCTTGAACTTGAGATTGAACCTGCCAAGCAGCTAAAGGCCCTTCCCTTCATGGACTTTTCAAGGTCAATGACCACTCTGTTTTTCTTTTTTTACTATGTTCAGTACAGCGCCAGGAATCAGTGAATGACAGCCAGTGTCCAGGATGGGCCCCATGGTCCCTGATTCTCATGCCCTCATGCAGGCCCCTCTGACCCTGCATCATGGTTGGTCTGTGTGACCAACAGCTTTCTGCAGAAGTGATAGAATGTCACTTTCAAAGCTAGGTCACAAAAGACACTGTGACTTCTGCTTCGCTCTCTCATTTGCTCAATCTCGGGTCACTCACTCTGGGGGAAGCCAGCTGCCACACTGTGAACACACTCAGACCCCAGGCCCTCCTACCAATAACCACGTGAGTGAGCCAGGGCCGAAGTAGCTCGTCCAAATGTCCTGTCTGCAGACTCTCCAGTCTCTGTGCCCAGCCTCCTATCTGGGATCACAGTCATATTTCCATCTCTTTGCTGAACATTTGCTTGTGGACAGACTGCTGGTCCCTTGAGTCCAGCATATAGAAAACCACACGCCATTTCTTACAAAGCTGCCCCTTCTCTGCATCTCCACCTCCGCATCTGATCTGGCTCCCCAGTCCTCTCAGGGACGCAGTCTGGACAGCTGAGCATCCCTCAGGCCCTTTCCTCACACTAGCCCATGTCCAGGCAGCCACCAGGCCTTGCTCAGGTTCTGCTTTCTCCATACCTCTCTATTGTCCCCTCCTTTCCATTCTCATTGCAACCACCACCCCACCTCCCATTTGAGGGCCTCTTTGCCTCTCTGCTGCTAACCTGAAACAGCCTTAGCTGGCGTCCCAACTTCCAGAAGCTGTCCTCCACACATCTGTGAGTAGCTTTTAAAGAACAGCCTGAACGTGCCAGGCCCTTACTTTCAAACTTTCAGCAGTTCCTTTTGTCTGATGGAAGCATAAACTTTTCAGCATGACCTTCAGGGCTCTCTAGCATAAAGCCTACCTACCCTGCCGGCCTGCACTCCCCGTGGCTCCTCTGTCCTCCCTTTGCTACAGCCCAGGGGGGTAGGATAGAGCACCGTCACCTGGAAACCTGTCCCAGACGGTGTAGGTCTAGGCCATGCCCAATACTCTGGTCCTGTGGGCCTGGCGTGGGAACAAGGCTGCAGTCATTTTTTATAACAGCTTTAATGAGATATAATTTTCATGCCACACAATTGATCCACTTAAGGTACACAATTCAATGATTTTTAGAACATTCACGGAACTGTGCAGCCACCACCACATTCAAGTTTAGAACATTTTCATCACTCCAAAAAAAAAACCCCATATGCATTAGCAGTGACTCCCCGTTCCCCCCACCCTGCACCCCCTCCCCCAGCAGGCAGCCACTAACCTACTTTCTGCCTTAGAGATTCCAGGCAGTGCTGCTTCTACTGCCCATTCTCCAGTGACGCAAAAGCACGGCCGAAGTGAGAGCCTCCAGCCAAGCCAGACCTCTCACCGTTCGGCTCCCAGTTTCTGCTTATGTTTTACTCTGCTTGGGATGATTTTCTTCCATTTCTGTTTAAAATTCTCCCCCCAATGTAAATACAACCTCCTCCATTAAACCTCCATCAATCCCTCCTCTTCCTCGATTCACCTTTGCAGCATCTGAAGAGCTGAATAGCAAAGCAAGCACCAGCTCTTCCCCCACAGTCGCACCCCGCTTTGCTCCAGGAGAACTAAGCGAGCACACGTGTGCTCTCCCGATCCAGACCGCACATCCCTGAACTGCAGGGGCCATTGCTGATCCACCTCTGAATCCCCACAGGAACTGCAGCGCAGCGTCCTGCACTTAGTAGTTACCGAAAATGTACATTTCAGATAAGTAAAAATATGTCTACAAATGTTCCCCACCCTTGTAAGATTTCAAATTGGAGGACACTCTCCTCTCTCTCCCACCCACTCCGTTTTTCCCTTTTAGTAACGGTAACAATGAAACGATGGTATGAAAGAGCCTTTGAAGTCACTTACGATGTCAGAACACGTACATAAGAAATACATACACCCATGCGTGTGTAAGTGTGTGTGCATATATATATATATATATATATATATATATATATGTGGTTTTTAAGTTTCCACCACAGTGAGCAGGGACAGTTATAATAGAACACATTATTATTAATCTACCATCCTATGAGACACCACTCCTTAAAACATGCCGGGAAAGCCACATGCAAAGAACCCCTTTTAAATGAAGGATTTTGAAAATTAACAAGCCACATGTTCACATCATCAGAATGTATAAACAGCAGAAGTACAACAAGGGCACCCACCCCGCAGATTGGGTGATCATAAGCGCGCATCTTCAGAGGACGCGTGCATGGGGAATGTGGCAGCAGGAAATGAATTATGCAGGCAGCAAGCAAAATAAAAAATCAAGAGAGCACATTCTTCAGCTAAAACACAGGCTGACTCAATAATCGAGACGCTGCCTTAAAATGAATTAAATACACTTGAAAATCACAAATGGTAATTTCACAAAGAACCTTATCTAACCCAAATGTTTTATTTCATCCTTGATCAGTTGGTCTTTCTTTTCCAACAAGATCTTCTTCACATTAACTATTTTGTTTTCAGTGTTTGTTTTAAATAAGGCAAAGCAACCCCCCCCCACCCCATTACAGAACAGGAGCCCCTGTCTGACCTTTCTTTCCTCACACTGTGTCCTATCTCTGTCATTTGAGTTTTGACTCAGCTCCGTCAGTGAAAAATTAGACTTCATTTCAGTATGTTAATAGCAATCCCTCCAAAACAATGTAATCAAGGCCTCATGTGCACCTATAATTTCATCCTTGACATAAGCCTGACAGCTATTTATTGTCTGAAAGGGAAAGGGGGGAGGGGAGGGGGAGGGGCTCCTATGTGCCCCTTCCCCCAAAACAAACCCAGCAGCTTATTTTTGAAGGCAGACTCTTTGCAAAGTCCAAACAAATGGCAATAATCATGGGGTTTCCATATGTCTTGTCTTAAGCAATCAAGGCAGAGGGTTAACAGAGAAGCACATTCAGATGCGCCAATTCCCAAACTGCCCACCTCTGATGAGCCAGCTGTGAGCCGCAATTGTCACATTATAATTTAGGCAAAGAGGGGGGAAAAAGGCATCAGAATACACACTGGATCAACATAATTATTCACAGCAGGATGCTGCGGAATTAATTTAGCCAATCAGAACTATACTTGGGGGCTGGGCACATTGCAGAGATGGAGAGGAGAAAGCAGGGAGTGGGAGGGGGATGAGCTGAGAGGGGGAGGGCACTGCTGTCTTCAACACCTCACTAATATTTGGGTAATCTGATCTGGAATACATTTTGAATACATGTAAGCACAATGTTGTTTCCTTTTCATATATTTACAAACACCTATACAGAGCTCACAGTGTGCCAGTCACTAGTCTGAGCATCTTTCAAATACCAGGTTATTTAATCCTCACGACCATGAGGTACTATTACTACCTCGTCTTACAAGGGAAGCTCAGAGTGGTGAAAAAGCTGGCCAAAGTCACACAGGTAGTTCGTGGGGGAGCCAGAAATAAAGCCCAGGCAGACTGGCTCCAGAGGCTATGCATGAACCAGTATAGTTTGAAGGTTCTTTCTCCAAAACCCAACCCAAAACACTGGGTAGCTAGAGCCTCATCATTCCCATATTCCTTCAAGCTGATTTTCCTAAAAATGGTGGTGTTCTGGCATGGCGCTACTAAATCCAGCACTATACTCCAGGGCTGTGAACTTGCCTGTCCAGATAATGTCATCACCCAAGTCCCCAAAGCGAGAAGGGCAAAGGGTCAGCCTGCAAGCCCCAGGCAGAACAGGGGCAGCAACTGGGGTAGCAGCTTGGCATCCAGCCTTGACGCAGTCTTCCTATAGAAGAGCAGCAGCTAGGAATCCAGAAAATCAATCAGAAAGGGAGGGGAAGCAGACCGCTCCAAGAACAAGAGCTCAGTTAAATGCCGATGTGCACACACGGATAAAGGATTAGAAGTCAGCAGTCCCACGCTGACACAACTGCCTGCCTGGGTTTGTGTCTGCAGACTCAGGTTTGCAATGGCATGAGATGATTCTCGCCTTTCCTTTCCCGTAGGCACGGGGAGTTTAAAGGAAACCAGTCCTCATCCTCCCCTACTTGGCATTCTGTCATGAGGGTAGGTAGCAGAGGAGCCGAGAGGGGCCCTGATTTCCTTGTAAAAGTTAGACTTCAGCTGGCGTTCACAGCTTCTGGTAATGAGGGGAAATGACAGGGAGCGGCCCATTGTTTTATGTGGGGCAATAATGTTTGATCTATGCCACTGTCAATGAGAACTGTGATTTAATCCATAAGGATATAGAGCCTCGTGATGAAAGGGGAATAACGACAAATCCTGATTAACAATCACTGCTACACTAAAGCAGGTTTCCATAGTAACAGGGCTGAAATTATACAACAAACTGTGATGCCATACCAGGCAAATTACTCCATGAAGAGGCCCTTTTCTGAAAGCATTTGGCTTTCTGTGTTCCCTTAAAATTAAGATGCAAGCATCTTCCTTTCAACTTGTATTAGTTTTCCCCTCTTTTTTCTAAACACTCCCTCTTCAGTTGGTCTCAGATAATATGAGGGATAAATACGTACACACAGGAAGTGTAGCAAACAATTAAGCACATTTCAGCCTCTCTTTCCCCTGAGAAGACAGAACAAAACTATGGCAAAGGGAATCTTCCTTTCACATCACTCTTTTGATAAAAAGCATGTTTAATTTCTTGATTTAGGGGATATGCATATGTGTTGGGGAGCGGGGGGTCATCAAAGCATGTCCCAGCAAACACTCCACCTCTCACACCATATAACGAAGTTCCCTGCTTTTGCAGGAGAGAGGAGCAAAATAAGGAGCAGAGCGAAGGTCCAGAAAGAGAAGGTATTTCCTTTGTTCCCAGGATGTTTAATTTTCAACTAAGATTTTTCAAAATAAAAACATGGTTTTAAAATAATGCTATTTTCCAATGCTTACTTAAAATAATTTCAAAAACGGTGATGGGAAAATATGCATTGGCAAATATTTTAAAACTCTTATGGCTATTATTGCAACTGACTTTGGCAGTGAACCTTTATAAAGGGATCTTATCATGTAGCCTGGGGAAAATCTACTGCATTAAAGCATCGTATCCAATGCCCTCCTTCAATTGCAGAGGAATAGAAAGTGAGACATTAAAAATAAACAGGAAATTCATAGTCCTAAATATTCTCTTACAGGGTTAAAGATCTGAAAGAAGGTTCTAGAATTTAAACACTGCATACATATTTAATATTCGTCTTTTCAAGATACAAAAAAATTACAGGTTCACACTGTTCAGAAATACTGCAACTCCAGAAAAAAACACATTTCCTGTGAGACTTATCCTTGGCTTTCAGTTTAAATTATTGAAGGGCAGTCTGGCCCAGTGGAAAGAACCTGGATTTAGAAGCAGAAACCCTCGGGTACCAGGACCATCACTTGCCTGCCGTAAGCCCTCAGCCACATCACTTACCTCTCCAAGTCTTGGTTTCCTCGTCTATAAAATGGGCATACTAGTATCAACCTGCTTACCTCAAAGAGGTCCTGAGATAATTAGTAAAATGCTGCATGTAAATACTGCCTGAAAAGTGTGAGAGTATCTATTGTTAAATAACACTAAATTTTGTGATCCAATCAGTTCAACACTTCTGAGTGCCTGCCACAGGCTAGGCAAAACACAACCAGGATATTCCCTCTAGAACACCGTTTTCATTTGGCAAAAATAAAAAATAAACTGCTGCCAATGGTCTCAAGCAAATTCATACTGTCACTTTAAGTTTACAGGAGGCCGAAACAAGCAAACAAATAATAGCAATACATTAAAAAGCATTTGCCAAGAAGTGAATTCCTTCACCCTGGCCCATTTACCGGTATACCTTTAAGAGGCAGAAAACAGTGTTAATGCTTTCAAGTCATGATACAAATTGTATACACGACCAAAGTCAGAAGATTGGGATGTTACTCCACGAAAGCCCAGCTCGAAGGTTCCTGCCGTTCTCTTTGTCTCTGCCACATCTAAGTGTATGCTTCACCGTGGCTGGGCCTACGTGAGTGTCGCTGTTTGGTCTCCTGTCTCTGTGTGGATTTTCCTTTTCATGCACAGCTCTTTCTGGAGCCAGACTCCTTGGATTCAAATCCCAGCTCCGCCACTCACCAATTATGTAGGTCCTGTAACTGCTTTGTGCCTCAGTTTCCTCGACTCTGAGATTGGGGTAATGATAGTCACGGCCTCCAGGGATGTTGTGAGGACTGTAGTTTAAAGGTGAGGCACATGGAGCAAGGTCTGATACATAGTAACCTCTCGGTAAATGTTAGCTCTTATTTCTGTGGGTGTTCCCAACCCGGGAGTCTAGCCTGGCGGCCATTTAGAGAATACGTGGATTTCCTTTGGTCAGCACACTGTTCTGTTTTGTTTTGTTAGATTTGAGTGCCATTAGGGTGGACAGACACTCCAAGTTCATCCCATTTGCCACCACTTCTCATTACGTTATATAATTCCATGCCTAGCCCCTCACTGAAAGATCCAGTTTTGGAGCCTTTCATACGTTCCTATGCATTCACTTTAGGTATCTGTCTCACTTCCTCTCTGCCTCTCACGCTAGGTCTTTGTTTTTTCCTTTGTTTCTGTGTGCGTACACATGTGTGTGCATTTCTCTGTGATCTTCCTCCTCCTTTTCCTTTATCTTTAGCCTAAATATCTCTTAATTCTTATCCCTAGCATTTATTAAATAAAGTTTAATGTCCCCTGTTCTTATTTGTTAAGGCAAAGGGGAGTACATTTCTCGAAGAAATTAAGGGGCTCTTCGCTTAGTAGGCCTTGATTCATTTTTCCTGTGGATCAGTGACTTATGATTAGAAGAAGTGCCCTCCCCCTCTGCTGCAAGCAAATGCAAATTATAACACATATGAATTGGGAAATTATGTCTATTATAAAACAGTTCACTTAGGGTTTTTTTGTTTGTTTGTTCATTTTTTTGTTTTTGATATGGAGCCCTCATACACTGAAACGTGAATTTATTACAGATCATTAAGTACTAAAGCTGATAGACAGAGAAAAGTAAACCTAACCATTTAGGAAAAACTACTTGAAACCTGAAAATGAATCAAAAACAAAAACAGAAGATCTTTGAAAACCGATGCAAAAAAAAAAAAAAATGGAAAACATGGGCACTTTATACACAACCCTCAGGAACACAGTTCTTCTGTGTGTTTTACCCCGGGGGCACACTTACCAACACCGATGTCATTCTAAGACTTAAAATTAAAAGTATGTAGACTATTGTTTTGTCATCTAATATTCAGATCAGATTTTTATCCACGGATTACACGCTCTTCAAATATATTAGCAAATCTGGCCCAGTTAACATCACAACATTCTCAGATTCTTTCCGAGAAATTGTCAACTGTCTAGAAATTCACACACCATAAGAAACTCAAACCTGAGTGCTTCTCAGCATCACCTACTGAAACGCAAGAAAGTCACACTACTCCCTCTGATGTGATAGCTCAATGAAACCCTTTTGAGGAATCGAACCTTGGCTGTCAAAAGAACAGAGCGCGTGGGCCCAGAGGCCAAGGCCCCGTGCCTGGGACTGGCGGGGCCCGCCGCCGCGCGTTCTCAGGGGCGGTGAGCCCAGCACCTCCGAGCACCTGCTCCTGGTGCCCAGCTCTGAGGCTGCTCTGACTTTGCTGCTGCTGCTGCTGTTGCTGCTGCTGCTGCTGCTGTTGCTGCCGCTGCTGCTGCTGGCGGGTTGAACTCAAATCTCTCTCACGAATTTTCCACCCTTGGGCTCCATCCTGTGCTAGCATTGCTGCACTCAAACAGTTGGGTTTTTGTTTTTTATTTTTCCTGCAAGTGGCTTTTACCCAGATAAAATTATAAATCAGTGGTGAACAGCCTCTTTTTTCCAAGGATGATTCAGGAGGGAGAAAAAAATATTTTAGAGCCTTTTATTCCATTCAAAATGCAAATAGCTTAATTTAGTCCCATGGGGAAACATACAATATTCTTAAAATTCAGATTACCTACTACATTGAATAAAAGACTGTCACTGAAAAAAAAAAAAACCTGACATATTGGAGAAGTGGGAGCATGAAAGCAGCCTTCTAACTTTTACCCTGAAAAAGGAACGAAGGCTGTATTTTGAAAGCTGGTGGGCCGCGCGTGTCCCCTGGGCCACTGCGAGCTCCTCTCTGAAGTTCCAGGAAGTTGACGCCTCCCTGTCTTCTCCCTCTCCCTTCGCTGTGACATCTACTCCTCGTCCTAAGGCTCCCAAGCCGTCAGAGCCTCAAACCCCGTCTTGGGTAGCCTCTCACGCTTTTACTGAAACCAGTTCACACCAGCAGATAAACCCTCAAAGAGACTTGCATTTTTAAATCTTCTACGGCCATCTATGATTTGAAGGGCTGTATCCCCGTCACTCCCTTCTGAGCATCCTTCAGTTCACCATCCATTACCGAATAAACATTCCAGAAACAGGTCCATCAGTTCAAAGAAGCCTGGGCTTTTATTGCACCTGCAGATAATCCAATGATTCCATGCAATGAGCCCTAAACGAAGAGTCAGAAGAATTACATTCCAATCCCCGCTACCTTAAATATTAGCAGTATGGCCTTGGACCTGTTACTAACCTCTCTGCTCCCTGGTTTCCTTTTATGAAAAACGGGGAGTGGGGGTAATAATGCCTTTGCTGTCT
Organism: Micronycteris hirsuta; assembly: GCA_004026765.1. Lineage (NCBI taxonomy): Eukaryota > Metazoa > Chordata > Mammalia > Chiroptera > Phyllostomidae > Micronycteris > Micronycteris hirsuta. Next base: position 226,874 of record PVJI01000134.1, read on the forward strand.
GTTCCCCAGGGTCCAATAAAATGATGTATAAAAACATGCCTCTAAAGTAATAACATTATGTTCACTTAAGAGATTACTACACCTATACAATCAATGCATTAGAATGATGGTTTTCACATTTCTGAGGAGATTGCCGAAGAAAGCCAAGGGGAGAACTGGCTGCCCTGTCTACATTCTCACCTCCCTAGTTCCCACCCAGCGCTTGTCTGTTTGAAGCACAGGGTTCCAAGATTTTCAGTGAGAAAAGCGTTCTTCCACTGCCTTAACTATTTTAGTTCCAATATCACATGACTGATTCTTATTAAGATTATGGTCAGCTTTTTCTAATGGTTCCACTCATTTACCATGACACAAGTTTTCACTGAATTTCTTTCATTTTGCAGTATACCACAGTCCTCTTACAACGAAACAAGCGCAGAACAAATTAAACGCTGACACCAAGTGTGTATTTGGGGGAACTCTGCTGCTCCCAAGAAAGGCAATGAACACCTGAATGTCCGGAGGATCTTTCAGATGATTACGTGGATAACGGCGAGCTCCTCGGTGTTCCTAAGTTAAACACAGCCATAATACAATCCCTCTACATGCAAGTACAGAAAACCATTTTTTAAAAATACACTGTTAACTACAGTTGGGAAATACAGGCAGAAATGCTATTTTCTAACTTTGGTATCAAAATGAAAAAGATATCAGTGATAATTTACTGAGCTGCCCGTGAACCCAGCAAACAGGATGATGTTTGTCTTGTTCAATGTAAACGCTCCTCAGTGTACAACAAGGACTCGAGATGGAAGCAGACCATCTCTGAGGCCAATGCCCGTGGCAGGTGGCTGGAGAATTCAAGAACAATGCATATTTGACCTGTCTGAATAAAAGGGGCAAACAGTGTTTTCAGGCCTGCGGGAACAGTGACCAGCGGCGCTCCTGATAGGACTGTATGCCTTCCACAGCGGACGGCCAGCGGGGTGGATATGCAGTGGGGGAGAAAAGAAGAGACAATTTCTAATTTTGAGGAAGACATATGGAAAACGGTGGAGGGAGGCAAAGCCGTGGCGGCAGATAAACTTGCAGAGGCCACACGAGGCGTGGCCGGGACTCCTGCTCTGCGTGAGGGCTCCTGCCCCAGCTGCAGAGTTCCGGAAAGATGTGCGCCCCCAGCTCCCCGAGTCCCTTGACATGGTAAGCACTGGTTTCCACCATGTAAAAAGAAACACACTCTTATCTCAGACGGGTTTACATTTGTCCTAGTTTTTAAACTTAGCGCACTTTTAAAATTCACAAGCCCACAGTCCCTGCCAAGATGTGTATGTTCCATATGGCTACTCATTATCTACACGTTTTCATTTCCGGGTCTAGTGATGTGGGACTCTACCCTTGTGCATGGGAGCGAGTGACGACAGCCACGAAGAGCTTGGGGCCGCTGGACGCAGGGTGAGCAAATCAGCAGGAGCACAGAGGCCCCTCAGAGAGAAGAAGGATGGTCGGCCTTAAGCACTAAACCCTTTCTCCTCAAAACTCCAAGTTACCGAAGCCTGTGGAGACGGGCAAGGATGGTGCCGGGGCAGCAGAGGACCCTAAGACCCCCTGAGGTAATACCCTCAAGAGGAAAGAAAGAGTTGAACTGCGGGACCACCTCCAACGAGCAACATGGCACAGGCCTGCATCACGGCCAAGTGGCCGTGTGAAAGAACCTGCGGGGTTTCTGACAGGGAGGCAGGATGGGAGCACCGAGAAGCCCAAGGCGGTCATTTCACCTGCCAGGCCCGGCCCTCAACACAGCACAGTCTCTCCTGCAGGGCCCACTCCGTGATGGCCCAGCCCTGCTCATCTGACCCTGACACCGTGACCTTGGCCTCCGCGGGGAATGCTAACTCCTGCCCCACGGCTCGTCTCTGCACCACAGAGCTCCTACTGCCCAGAACCCCTGTGCCGGGTGTAACCACAGGTCCACACCAGTTAGTCTGTTCCTACATCAGAGACGTCACAGGCAACATTGGCTTTGATGGCCTGTCACTGAAAGTCAATTGGGGGAGGTTGAACGCACAGGCCTAAGTCCCAGACTCACAAGGTACTCACTGACCCCATGACCACAGGCAAGGCCCCTTACCTCTCAGTGCCTCGCTTTCATAAAACGTGGCCGAACCACCACGCAGACCCCGGATCCCTCCGGCTGCTCAGTTTTGTGATTACCAGATAAGACATGGAAAGAGTTTTACTTTCCTGCATGTTCGTTTATACATTTGTGGAAAAGCCCACATGTGTATGTCTGTTAAACATGTCAGGGATGTCCCAGGGAAATTCTAGAACTATGTCCACTAGTTTGGGTATATGCAAACATGCTTTGTGTTGAACCACATGAAACTGATGACAGCTAACACTGACAAAACCGCGATTTCATGTGGTTCACTCTAAACATGTTCAGTCTACAGGCAGACGAACGCAGAGAGCACCACTGTTGTCCCAGATGCAGCCGCTGTGCGTTTTACGTGCTTGGGACATGCCTCTGGCTTACCATAGTATGCATTTGCATGTAATAATGTGTATAAATTCCTAATATAATACCCAGCACATTAGTCCTATCCCACTATTGCTAATGTTGCTAATAAAGTCATTAATATTACCCACTGAAATTGCTTTGACGATTTTTTCAGCACAAGAAAATTTCTTCTATCTAGTTTATAACAGCAAAAAATCATTTGAGGTCGACTGGAACTGGCCCAAAAAAAGGTCGCACTGAGTAAACAGTGCAGTTTCTAGAGATGGAGGTTTCAGTGGTTACCGCCCTCCGGGGCTGTTTCTTCCTCATCACACGCCTCTCCCTGAAGTAAGTGACATGCCCCTGTGTGGGAACTGCCCGCGTTAAGGAACTGGCCTGAAAGGCGAGGTATCCTTGCAGGTACGGCTTCTCTAGGACCTTTTTAGAAAAAAAAAAACAGAACTTCCCATGACAAGAGTGAAACATGCACGCCCGTGCGAGGGGACTCTAAAATGAGGGCGCCTGTCTCACTGTCTCCCCATTACAGTTGCTACTCCATCTTGCTCTCCCCCTCAGGTAAAGCCTGGGTCAGATGTTACATGAAATTTAAATATAATAGCAAGGTTTAATTTAAATTCTTCAGTTGATTCCCTTAGCAACAGCTCTTTTATAGCCTACCTTGGATACAGAATACACTCCAGCCAGGAGTTCTTTGGGACTGATTTCACTGCAGGCAGAATAAAGCTTGGGAAAGAACATCTGAATAGAAAATGTAACGGCCTTTTTAAACAAAAACTAAACAGGGTTCATCACAGACATATTTCAACCAAACGTCTGGTTTAGGTGCTCTGTTTTGCCACAGGAAAAGACTTGCCTCCTGATACCTCTCGGAAGCAGGGAGGCTGTTTCTGTCAGAGCTCGAGGTCTCATCTGGACCGCTGTCCAGGAAATGGCAATGAGCCACAGGTGAACTTAGGTCACAGACTGCGCAGAAAAATGCACCTCTTAGCAGAAGGTGCTCGAGCCAGAGCAAGCCCCGACAGTGACCTGGTGTGCGTGACACAGGCAGGGATATGTCACATTGCATCCTGTATTGGCGAGCAGCACTGACACAGGTACCAATTCAAATGCCCATTTTGTACCAGCTACTTGGGCATGAAAAGATTTTACCTCTAGTTTGAATGCTGACCCCACACAAGCTCAGCCCTTTGAGAAATTTAAGGTGCTGTATTGAGTTTTTCAATTGGTAAAATAAGGAAGCAGTAAGCCATTCTTCTTCTCAGATTTTATATGGTAATAGCAATTGGCTTGCACCTGGAAATCTGCGCCACTCATCCATGAGGTAACAATGGAAAGGTAGAGAGAGTGGAAGAGCGAGCCCAGGAAACCGGATGGCAGGGAAAAGACTTTGTATTATGACTTCAGTTATTTTTACGACAAGATCTAAAGAGGTAGATTTACGGCTCAGAATATGTATCTAATTAAGATTCATCCTCAAAAAATCACAATAATAACAGCCACTTCCCTTTCTTGAGCCCCTCACTTTTTTGAGTCAGTCACTTTCCTAAGCATGAGCCAGGCCACATGCTTAGTGCTTTATAACAATTTTCTCATTGAAGCCTCAGGATAACTCTCTGACTTCGAGATGTTTTCCACCTTTAGGGATGATAAAACTAAGGTCTGACTAGGTTCAGGCTTGAAAGGCTGCCTAACCCATAGGCAGCCAAGCTCAGATATGAACCTTGGCTAGCTGGCCCTAGTCCAGACTGTCTCTAAAATATCTTTCCTGGGGGGCCAGAAGGGAGAACCCTAAGATCTAGTCATGCCCATGGCAAGGGCCCTGACCCCGAAGCACGGAGGTGACAGCAAAGAGCAGGACCTGGCTCCAGCGCCTTCCTCAGTGGGGAGCTCCCAGCACCGTCCTCGTTTCTAAAACGTGTCAATAATACACATCTTACAGAGTGGTGGTGAGGACCCAATGAGCTAGTGCAGAATGGACTGCACTTGGCACCATGTAGCTAATGCTCAGTTTGCAGTAATTCCTCCCCTCCAACCACGCTTGCCCCTTCCCCACACACGCCATGACAAGTGGGATTCAAAATAGAGGTCTTGTTGACGATGGACCCAGGGGCTGTGGGCATCTTCCCAGAGCATCCAAGCCCGATATGGCTGTGCTTCCCCGAGGGCTGGACAGTCCAGGCCTTTAAAGACAGGTCTGTGGGACGCCGCCCCACGGCAGGATCGCGCATTGCTCCTGTCATGAGTAAAGTGCAATTTATGTGAGGCCAGGCCTGCTGTGGAGACCACGGGCCTCCTGGCCCAAGCAGAGTTAGTAAGTGGTCAAGGTCCTGTTCCCCTCAAGTGTGAGACCCATCCAGACCGGAAGGCAGAAGCCATGTCTTGGCGTATCGAGTCCTTCACCCAGTTACTTTGTGACTCCAGGTAAATCATTTCACCCTTCGGACCCTAGCACCATATCTGACATACAAAAGGCACTCGGTAAACAGTCATCGGTATGCTTCTCACTATGACATATCCTGCAGGATGGTGGCAGGGCTTTTAAGCAGACCCGGAATGCCTTGTGCGGCGACATCAGGAGCAGGTAAGGGGGGGCTGGTGCAAGCTGGGCAGCAGGCAGTTGCTAAGTCAAGCTAGTCAACAGTAGCCCCGATGCGCCAGCCACAGCTGCACGGCTCACTGGCTGACAGAAGGCTCTTCATACTCAGGTGGGCTACACAACCCACACCATGACAGCCAGACCCTGGGCTGGAGTAAGGCCAAAGACCCAACAGGAAATCCACTGACAAAAACATCAGGCAGCGGCCTGGGCGGGACCGCAGCAGAGCATGGGTCTGACATCATTCATGTCAGATCAGCGACTGTAAAGCCCAAATTTGCTTGTGACGGGGGAGACTTCATTCACTTCCTCGGGTAAAATTCCCTATTTACAGAGCGATCAGGACCAATGTCACTTCACTGAAAAGCACTGCTCAGATAAATTAAAAATAGCAATCAACCTTGAGAATTTTATTGGCAAAGTGGGAATAATTTCACTCTATCTGAACCCTGATAGAATATAACACATGTCAGTCTTCCCTCATTCTCCCCTTTATTAATCAATTAGGAGACCAAAAAACTCAATAAAAAATCATATAAAAGGCTTATAAACATCATTCAAATCTTCCTTACCAGTCGCTTATTTTCATTTAATATAACAGGTTTTTCCATTAAAAGAAAATTAAATAAAATATGAGATGTTATTGTAGTTGCTTAAGAGGAGATTTGGGGATTATACTTGTTAGAAAAGTGATTTCCATTTCCCTCCTGTTCCCAGCATCCCAGGGCTGTGTCCCAACTCGGCGACACACACGGCAAGTCCCCAGTGGCTGGCTGCTGGGGACGCCACAGCAGGCGGTGAGAGACAGCAGGATCTCTGGAGTCTTCTAAACGACGGTGTGTGGAAGGGCTCCCGGGCACTGGAATTTTTAACAAGCTCCGCGGGAAATTCTGGGGCACATCACGATGTAAGGACCAGAATGCCGAATCATTCATGAATGCCCAATAAATACGGGTTCATTCTCTGAAGGACCAGAAGGACATACCAGGAACCTCCTGTCCCTTACTTGTCCTGTGTCCTGCCACTCCTATCCTAGGCTCTGCATGCCATTCCTCCAGCTCGGGTTGCCCTCCCTTACAATAACCTCTTCTTTCTCCCTACAAGCTAATTGCTACCTGCCCGAATCCTACGTATCCTTGAAAACAGTTAAATGCCATTTCCACTCTTTCCTCTACGTAGCGTTCTTTGATCCTATCAGCCAGAAGTAATTTCTTCTGCGGCTGAATTTCCATTTAATTTGTGCTTTGTTTTACATCATTATCGCCTTCCACCTTGCACTGCAGATATCAACGCACACATTTCTCCTGTGTTGGATGGGAGCTTCCGGAGAAAAGAATCCACATCGGATTCACCTTTGTATCCCCAGAACCCAGCACATGATAGGTGCTCTATTCTTACAGAGAGAGAGCGAAACAAACAACAAAGGAACAAAGGAAGGAAGGAGAACGTGTGCCCTTTCGGATAACTTTCATAGTTCCGTAGTTTGCAAAAACAAGCTGAGCTTGCTCCACAGACCATTAACATCTCCATATACACACACAGCCTGCTAATAAAAGCACACTGAGGATTCTTAAAGGCCCTATAAGAAAGGTTTTATGTCCTGGCTTTAGCATCGCTGGCATCTGTGGCATCTAAAACCTGAGAACGCTATTCCTCTGAGGTGTCATTAGCTTTCTGTGTGCCTTCAAAGGCTCAAAGACAATTTCCTGGACTCCTATAAGAATGCCAGTTTCTATCCAGCCACTGCAAAATATATCTTAGCTACCGCTAGAATTGTCGTTTGCTTTCCACGCCTTCAAAAGCACTGTGAGAGATACAGCCCTGTGCTATTATTGGCACTGCCGGTCTCCCTGTGTCATATCAAAAGGGCCCTCCAAAGTTTCTTTGTGTGTGTGGTCTCTGTGTGTGTGCAGCCCCTGTGCGTGTGCAGAGTGACGCGAAGATGATTTTTACAGTGAAATGCTTTGTCCACAAAACCTACCCAATTTTTATCTGGTCGCTTCCCCGTGTAAGAATGTCTGGGGGGCAACAGTCCAAGTAATACAACCCTGATTTCACTCGTGCCTACTTTAGGAGAACAACAATAGCAATGCCCTAACATCTGAAATAATATCCACATACAGGCAAGAACTGAACATATCTAGAATTTCACAGCAGGGATCAAGAGGCAGTCCCTATTCTCACCGTGTAATACCATTAGTCAAGGCAGAGGCTCTCTTACTTCCCCTGAAAAGCTGTCATCCCTTATGACAGAATTATAAACAGTCTCTAACTCACAAAGTTGTTGAGGGGCCGGCCACACCATAAACGCGCGGTGTTTTTCAACGGCATGCTGCCAGCCTTTGGGGCAGGACAGTTCCCTGTTGTAGGGGACTGTCCTGCATTCTGTTTTGCATCCCTGATAATGTTGATGGCCATCCCAGCCACTGTGCTTACCAGAAATGCACCCCCAATATTTCCAGACACGCAGTTACTAAGAGAGGTGAGTACTGCTAGTTCCTGCACCAATGGGGACACACGCATGCACACACATTTAAAAATCCATATCGCTACTGTGCATTTTCATATCACGTCATGGGTTCTATACGTATGTATCACAGGAGATAGAGAGATAAGAGGGAAATGTGGAGTGAGGAACAAACATTTTGTCAAATGCCAACTGTGATCCAGACAGACGTGCCCTGCTTTCACAAGTGCAGCAGATCTGGATGCAGATTCAGCTCAGCCACTTACGAAGACAGGGTATCTTTACTGTTCCTGATTAACTTGTATCTTTGCTTATTTGAGGTTCCTGGGACTCAGCAACAGGGGAATCAGGACAGAAAACCTAAAATCCCCAATTAAGAATATTTCCACTCCTTAAGATGCGTGTGGTCCTACCCGGTGAGTTTTGTACTCTAATTTGCCTTCTTCTCTTAGCAGGGCCTTTCTCTTACAACTCCTCCAAGTCCTGCTTCTCCGTACTCGTGGTTCCCTGGGCCCAAGACCAGGGGCGGACCTTACTTCCCCTGGGGATGGGGACAGGAATCTCCTTGAGGGCAAAAGAAGTAAGTCATTCATCATCACAAGCTACTGCCACCGCAGTTTCTTCACCTCTTCATTTGACACCTATATTATTTCATTTAATTTTTTCAATAACCTTGAAAGATGTGTATTTTAATACTCATTTTTAAGGTCAAATAAATTTTCCAGGTAGGGGAGCCAGTCTATTCACTCTGAAGCTGTGCTCACTTCTCTTTAAATCTCTGCCTCCACAATACCCCACGACCACCATCACCACGAAAAATGACGACAAGAATAGCAATGACGCCAGAGCACCCACAGCAAGACAGCACCTACAGCAAGTCCGCATCCGACTATATAAACACAGCGTCTCAGGCAGCCAGGAGCTAGAGGACTAGGGTGTTCTGGTTGATGGAATCCATCACTTAGCCACAAAGTACCCTGTGCAGAGCAGAAGCGGGAGAGGGTTACAATGCAGCACACTCTCCTCAAGAGGCTTGCAAACCAGGGAGAAAATTCAGACTTAGGGAGAGCATGCATTACATAATGTTGCTGCCTACCTAGGGCTGACAGCAAAAACATCTGTAAGTTTACCAAGGAGACCCAAATGTCCTCCTCAGCTCCAGTCCTGGAAAGAAAAATCAGTTTAAATATAATTAGTATAACAAGTGTTTAATATGATTTATCATAACATGTCCATTGCATAGGAAACATTTAGTAAGTATTTTTTGGATGAATAAATGAGGTAATTACTAGTACCTTTGATCAAAAGGAAAAGTTGAATAGCAAAGAACTTTTTAGTGGGCCTTTGGCACTGTCTGAAGAAAAAAAGGTCCAGTATAGTAGCCCCATCCCGTTCTGGAGACTGGCCTAAATTTGGAATATCACCATGGTCATAATTTCTCTCCTAAAATGCACTTTAGGCAGGGGCTCTCTTAATTCTAGACTGAGAAGCAAATACTGAATAGCCCAGTTTCTAGGTTCAGCCACCAGCTGAGGGCGCCACGCCAGCCCCGACAGCAATGCCTCAGATTTATAAAGTGACTCATGGAAGTTCGGATGCACTAAAAGACGATCAAAATCAGAAATGGCTAATCCAGCAATGCCATGTGATCTTCAAAAAGTTTATGTTAATGTTTCATAATCATTGGGATTAATATAGAAACTTCTTAAAAATCTCCTGAAGAGCAAATCAAGAGAGAGAATATATCTACTTTTGTCGGCCCCCCCCACACCCCACAGCCCAGGAGGCCCCGACTCGCCCCAGCGGAGGAGCACTGCCTTAGACGAAGGGCTGAGCGGGCAGCATGGCCGCCTGCAAAGAGAAATCGTTCCACGTTTTATTGTGGGCCATAAAAAAATCCATTCATCGTGAAGGTCTGAAAAAAAAAATCTGAAATTAAGTAAGATTTAAATTTCAGCATCGCCATAAAGATAATAATACATGGTTTTCTCATCTGAATTTCTCTACTGGTACTTACTCAAATGCTGACATTTTTAATTGTGTAGTTCTACTTAACAGCAACCTTTTGAATTTTAATCAAGTTAGCTAAAGTACATGAGAATTTACTCAATTCTCTTTTATCGATAAATGTAACAAGTGCCCTTAATTCCAGTATCAAATATTCATCGATTGCTTTAATGCTAAATAGTAAGCTTCAGGAAAGATCACAAGAGCATATCATTTACTATACCACCCCCTCTGTTCATTCCTTATGGATGATGTCTAGCGGCGTCTACTCTTATAAAATGACCTCTAAACACAAGAATGACTCAAATCAAATTCAAAACGTGGGTTATCCAACAAAATGTGGCATACGCATACAAGGGAATACTAGTCAGCCTCTTTAAAAAAAGAATAAAATTCTGATGCACCCTACAACGTGGGTGAACCTTGAAGAAATTGTGCTAAGCGAAATAAGTAAGTCAGGCATAAAAGGACAAAGACATTTGATTCCACTTGGAGGAAGCACCTAGAATAGGCAAATTGATAAAGACAGAAAGTAGAACAGACGTTACCAGGGTCTCAGGGGAGGGGCAGACAGGGAGTCACTGTTCAGTGGATACAGTTTCCACTTGGAATGATGACGAGTTCTAGAAATGGAAAGAGGAGACAGCTGGACAACACTGTGAATGCACTTGATGCCACTGGGTTGCTTACAGTGGTAAAAACGTACCATTAAAATGTTATGTATATTTTACACAACAAAAAAGTGGGTTATCCAAATCAAGGATAATTACAAACAATGCAGCTTTTCTTCACCCACAGTGTACCCTATATGTACCATATTTTTCGGACCATAAGACACACCCAAGTTTTAAAGGAGGAAAATAGGAAAAAAAATTTTGAAGCAAAAAATGTGGTAAAATATTTAATAACATAAATAACACAATATTTCACCAATGTAAATGTAAACAGAACATTCGGACTATAAGACGCACCCCCATTTTCCTCCCAAATTGGGGGTGGGTGCATCTTATAGTCTGAAAAATACGGTATTTGATTTGTCTGTTTATAAAACAAGCCAAGGACTGAGAAGAGAAGAAACAAAATTGAACAGAGTCCCCAGTTTAAGAAACTTGAGGAGTAAAAGAAACCTAGACAATCAACAATGCATATCCTGTAGAAGGGACAAAGATCTCTGGAATCTGTAAACTGAGAATAACAGACAACACAAAACTATGCATTCCAGAGCAATGTCTGGAAGTTACATTCACCAAACGTCATTTGTGGTTATCTCTAGGAGATGAGATTTTTCAGTGATTTTTTTATACTTTCTTTGTACTTTTGAGGTACATTTAACATCATAATAACCGTGCATTTACCAAAAACAATACAGTTATTTTAGAACATAAAAAGTGACGAAGATACGGGGCAATGAAGTCCATTTGGTCTGTCATCTTCCTTGATTTTGTCTGGCTTCAACCACTTTGACACACTCCACTCACCCATCAGTATTTACTAATTTATTCATATAGAAGCCTTGGACTCCTACCAGGGGAGAGTCTTCCAAGTATAATATGGAAGTAAAATGATTTCCAGGATTTTCCTTTCTTTCGTTTTAAACAGAGATAAATATAGAGCCTTATTCCAAAATCTGGCCAACTTCTGTAGAAAATCTGACCCTTGGAGCCTTTGATTAATCTCAACTAATAAAAGCTGTGGCAAAGGCCTTGTGAGGGCATGATGGTTGTCTTACTATAAAGTGGCCAAAAGGCTCCAGTCGCCTGACACTGTCCAGATAAGACCCTGTTGTAAGTAATAACACCTACTGGTATCAATTTCTGTGACTGAATTTTTGGTCATCTTTAAATGATGGCAGGGGTTAAGATACTGCAGCATTATTATATAATATCTATGCAGACCAATTAAGATACTGAATCATTATTATATAAAACCTTTGCAGGACAATTAAGATCATTTTATATAACGCTTTTGTAGACCAACTGAGATTTGGTCAACCAAAAATTTTTAGGAGGAAGAACATTCATTAGAGACTTTCAGACGACTTTAAAGCCCACAGAAGGTGTCTATCTATCATTCAGCACCGCTCAGTGGTGGCTACCCCTTTGTCTTCAGGATCAAGTTCAAACTCATTAGCCTGGCAGCTGAGGTCCTTCATAACCTGGCCCTGAATGCTCTCCAGCCTCATTCCCCACCACACTCCTCCTGCTAGTTCCCTCCAGCAACAACCACAGGTCCAGACTGACTCCCTCCCACCATGGTCCCACTGCACAGGTTGTCCGCACCCCTGGAATGCCCCCACGCCTCTCCCCTCCCCTTCTGCTTAGTGAACTCTGACTCCCTCTTCAAGGCTCAGGGCAAGTGTTCGACTCTCTTGGTTCACTTTTCTACTAAAACTTTTATCTGAGCCTCCCAGCTCTTGGCCCCACTACACCACCCCATCCACCCCCGGGAGAAACTCACTGAGCCTTATTCACCCAGGTGTCCCAGTACCCTAGGCCACACACAGGGCAAGCACAAAGTAAATACATGTTTTTGAACACATGAGTCATGTCACTGAACTGATGACTCTCTGTGTTAAGAGGGACGACAAATCTCATGGAGTCGGGTTTGCTAACAGGCTGACCCAAGCAGCACCAGATTCAGATCACAACAAAATGTGCCAAAAGGCCAGCTCTGCACACACTGCCAGTCAGCCCAGCGGCCCAACTGCGCGCTCTCCCCTACTGAGGACTCGAAGTTGAACCAGAAAAGACGAGGTGCCCGGCCTGCCACTGGGGAAGTAAGACAGAAGAGTGAGGAAGTCCCCGTGCAGTCAGGGACCTGCAGGCCCAGACCCAGGGGACAGACCTGGCCACGAGCTGCCATCGCTCTTTACAGGAAATGCCTGGCAGCCTTCACGCCCCGAGAATGTCCTGGCACGATTACTGGGCGTACCCTCAAGATCTAGAAGGCTACAGATCTTTTTAAGTCACCACTGACCAACACATTGCAACTAGGGGTTTGTCAAGTGGATGGTGGTGACTTGCACCAAAGCCTCTTAGCTTAAAGTTTATAGTTTCTTTCAGCCTTACAACTTAGTATCTCTATTTAATCATAAAGTGAATTATCTCCCCAAATAACCAATGTTCGCTACCTTTCTAAACAATAAAATACATTTTCCCACCACATAAACCAGCAGCTTTATTTTTATGCTAGCACTGACGTGAAATTACATGTCATGAATTATTCATGCCATCCAATTTAATTCAATTATTTTTACTGAATTCATATCTAATCCATAAAAATGTTTAACTCGACAAAAAAATCATCTCTGTACCCTTGAATAATAGATTTCTTGCAAAATTTCAGGAACAATAAGTGGATATTTGGTTTGAAATGGCAAGGCATATTATCATTGTAATGATGAAAATAATTTTAATTATTTAACCATACATTCTGTTCTATTTACTGACTGATGTCTCAAAAAGGAAAACTTACTTTATATCAAAGGAGAATCACAGGAGCAAGAAGTGAGTCTTAGTTCCAATTATGGCACCAAAGTAACTTTTAGATTTTCCATAAATTCACAAGTATAGCAGGTAGATGCCCCCTCAAATGATAGCAGATACCCTGTCCAATAAAAGCTTAAATCGTGTGCTTACAGAAGATATCTTATTTGCTGCATAGAAATAAGGAGGGAAAATCATTATTCCCCCCATGAGTGAAAAACCCTTTGAGGCCCATAACTCTTCCCTACTGACATCCACGGAGCCATCTCCACTTCGGTCAGCTGCCTCCCTATCTACCTCTCCCTCCCAAATCCTGACACATTTGGGGGTCTTCTCAATGTCCCCAAAGAAGGCATTAGAACTCCCTTGCCTCAAAGTTCCTATGTCTTCAGCTCCATCGACCTTCACCACCACTTCACTTACACCACCCACCTCCACAGCCACACCCAAGCCAAAAACACGCCTCCCCTTGCAGTCCCAAACGCCAATGACCAGTTCTCTGACCACAGCCTCACAGAACTTCCCCTCTCGTTGCACTTGCTCTCTAATCTCATCAAGACTTCCACCCCCTCGGCCCCACTACATTCTCTGCTTTAACTTACATTCTAATAAGACTATACATCACAATTCACCATTTAAATCACTTTTTACAAAAACAGCTGGTAGTCTTTATATATATATATATATATATATATATATATATATATATATATATATAAAGGTATATATATCCCTATTATGCCTTGTATTCATAAGGAACAGGTTCCAGCAGCCCAGGTTCTTTTCCATTGGTTCTCATAAGCTGGGCTTCTCTGGGTGGAACAGGCTGGTCCTTGAGTTGAAACCAGGTACCTCTCTCTTTGGCTTCCTTTTTTTCTGAATATTTTCATGAGTTTCAAGAAGCTATCTGGGCTCTTAGAGTGCTTTAATGTGTTCAATATGTACATTAACACTTCCGGCAATAATCGTGCCCTTGACTTGTTTGTTTACAATAACGCCAACAGCGTGCTGGGTCCACTGTACACTCCCCGTTTTCCCATGGGAACATCTGTGGGCGCTCCTTTTCGAACCCTGCCCGTTCCCTTGGTACCCACAATACCCGCTTTCTTGTGCACTCACATGTATGCTGCCAAAGGAACAACTCCGTATTTTCTAAAGGGCCTAGAGGACACATAGCAGGTGTCTTTCCTCTTTCCCTTTGTGATCATTATCAGTAAATTACAAGAATTCTGAACGAAAGGCTTAAATCACTCTTAGCCCCAGCCTCCCTCTGTCTTTTCCCTGTAAACTTCTGTCACACCGGCCCACAAAACGCCACGCCTGGGTCACTACAAGAATCTACTTTTCCACTTCTACACCAGCCCCCTGAGCACTGCTACAGGAAGTCACAGGTCATTCAATTGGTGCCATGACAAAGCCTAAGGCGGGCCATCAGTGCCATCAAGAAGCCCTTGTTATGATTTTTTTTTTAAATCTGTGTATCCGCCTCCAGTGAGCTTTCTCTCCCACTCTCCACAGCATCTATTTCAAAACTTCTTGATCTTCAAGCCCCCACCCTCTCATTTCACTGCCTACTTCCACCTCACAGAAAAATCTAGAAACCATCAGGAAGGTACTGTCTTAATCTTGTCCACCATCAACACATTCATCCGTGTCGGTACCATCTCCACTGCCAGGTTCGAAGGATGAGAGGCTGTCTTACCTGTACTAGTTGAATGGCACTTTTAAGTGACTAATCTTTATTAAGTTTTTCCAAAATGTTTTGCTTCATTTTAATGCAAACGAAAGCATTTTCACACCTACATTCCATTGGTTTGCCTAGTATATAATTAAATTGTGTGAACTTAATAACAAGCACAACTGACGTAAAAAGGTTTGGGAGCAAACACAACAGACCCTTGGCAAAGCACACAAGTTACAGGGATGCGCAGGCAGACAAGGACAGAGCCCACGTGCTGAAAGCATTCAGTCCGTCAACCCATCGGCCACAATGGTCTGAGGAAGAATGAGGCTTATCAATTAACACAGAGTCCGGCAGGTGGAAATCTGTCAAGAGGGCTTCTACCATCCCGTTGTACACTTGCCATGCTTTATTTTAATTATATAATTTGTTTACATATTCATTTTCCCCCTATATTCTAATTCCCTGAAGAGAGATTCCATGCCTTCTCATTTTGGTGTCCTGACCATATCTAGCACAGTCCAAGGAAATTATAGATGTTCAGCAAGTGTTTTGAACTGAAATGAACTAAACTGAATTGAAGTAATACTGGCTAAAACATATAAGAATCCAAAAAGTTTTAAGTGCATTTTCTGTGTGACTGAGCCATACATGGAAAGGTACCATATTTTTTGGACTATAAGATGCACCAGACCATAAGATGCACCTAGGTTTCAGAGGAGAAAAATAGAAAAAAAAATTTGAAGCAAAAAATGTGGTAAAGTATTTAATAAGATAAATAACATAACATGTCACCAGTGTAAATGTAAACAGTCAGGTAAGCTACATTTAGACTAAAGACGCACCCCCATTTTCCTCCCAAATTTGGGGGAAAAAAGTGCATCTTATAGTCTGAAAAATACGGTAGGTCTTTAACCCTTGGAGTCATTATCCCTTTATATACACTCCATGGTGCTAGTGTCAGAAAACAGACACCAAAGAGTAGATTACAAGTCTTAGACAGTGTGGCATCTCTCTCAATTAATGGAGAAGTTCTCCTTGATCGGCCCATAGAAATCCCACATCCTTCCTATTTAGTACAATTACAAACTCACTGTTTCCAACCACAGGAGAGTTGTTAATGTTGCTGAATATTACCCTCACCATATGCCTTACAAGTTCCTCGGCTGGATATTCTGTCTGCTCTTTCCAAACCCTCTCTGCTCTTCTCCACCCTACTTGTGCCCTGTATGGACTATGCACCAATGGGCTCCCTTGATTTCGGGCTCCTGGTTGGGTTAAGCCAATGAGAGGCACTGGTGGGAGACTGGACGGCACAGAAACTGGCTGGGCATGTATTCCCTGACTGCCTCCCCCTGCCAGGCCACAGTTTGGCAGCGCTGTGTTTCCCTGCTGAAGGCCACAATTCCTGCAGGGTGGTGCTCTGTTACAGCCCACGTCCCATTCTCGTAATCGCTCCCTCATCTTGCCCCCTTGGCTCTAGGAGTGAGAAAGCTGTTGCTAGCTCCCAGGTGCTCTGCCAGCCCTGGTGGTTTCCTTTCAGCCTGCCCACACCTTTGTCAATAGTGCCTTCATTCAGCTTTCTCCAATTATCCTGGAGTCTATTTCTGCCAGGAGCCTGACCAAGAGATCCCTTTGTGCAGTATGCAGAGAGATAATTCCAAGATATTACTGTTCTCAGTATTCTCTCCAAGGCCAAAATTCTGGGAAGTCTTCCCCTCAACCCCATCTCCTCTCCTACCTAAGTCTATTCTTTTTTTCCAGATACTTAGTAAGCTTTTTATTTTTTAATTAAAGTTATTGGGTGACACTGGTTAATAAAACCATATAGCTTCAAGTGTACAGTTTGGCAACACATTATTTGCCTACTGCACCATGTGCTCACCACCCCAAGTCAAGTCTCCTTCCACCACCGTTTATCCCCCCTTCGCCCTCTTCCACCTCCCCGCACCCACCTTTCCCTCTGGCAATCGCCATACTGTAGTCTGTGCCTTTTTTTTCCTTTGCTTAATCCCTTCACCTTTTCACCCAGCTCCCAACCCCCATCCCTTCTGATAGCTGTCAGTCTGTTCTCTGTATCTACGAGTCTGTTCCTACTTTGTTAGTTTATTTTGTTCATTAGATTCCACATACAAGTGAAATCATACAGTGTTTGTCTTTCTCTGACTGGCTTATTTCACTTAACACAATACTGCCCAGGTCCGTCCATGCTGTCACAAAAGGTAAGATTTTCTTCTTTCGTACAGCTGAGTACTATTCCATTGTGTAAATGTACCACAGCTTTTTCATCCACTCATCTACTGATGGGCACTTAGGGTGCTTCCAAATCTTGGCTATTGTAAATAACACTGCAGGGAACATCAGGGTGCATATATTCTTTCGAATTAGTATTTCAGGTTTCTTCAGATATATTCCCAGTAGTGGAATCACTGAGTCATAAGGCAGTTCCATTTTTAATTTTTTGAGGAAACTCCAAAATGTTTTCCACAATTGCTGCACCAACCTGCATTCCCACCAACAGTGCACTAGGGTTCCCTTTTCTCTGCATCCTTACCAACACTTGTTGTTTGTTGATTTATTGTTGATTCAACAGATACCCGTTCACATTCTTACAGATGTGAGGTGATATCTCATTGTGGTTTTAATTTGCATTTTTCTGCTGATTAGTGACATTGAACATCTTTTCCTATGATTAGTGATGATGAACATCTTTTCATATGTCTATCCTTCTTATAGAAGTGTCTAGTCAGGTACTTTGCCCATTTTTTAATTGGATTGTTTGTTTTCTTGGCATTGAGTTGTACAAGTTTTTTATAAAATGGAAATTAACCATTTATCAGATGTATCACTAGGGAATATGTTCTTCCTTTCAGTAGACTGTCCTTTCATTTTGTTAATGGGTTCCTTTGCTGTGCAAAAGCTTCTTAGTTTAATGTAGTCCCATTTGTTTATTTTTGTTTGTTTGTTTCCCTTGCCCAAGGAGATATATCAGAAAAAATATTGCTATAAAAAATGTGTGACACTTTACTATCTATGTTTTATTCCAGGATTTTTATGGTTTCATGAGTTACATTTAAGTCTTTAATCCATTTAGGGAGGTAGAGAAGGGAGGTGGGGATGGAGGGGGTGGGGGAGGGGAGAGGATGCAGACAACTGTAATGAAAAAACAATAAAGTAATTATTTTAATTTTTTTTTAATTTTATTTATTTATATTCAGAGAGAGGAGAAGGGAGGGAGAAAGAGCAATGTATGGTTGCCTCTCACATGGCCCTCATTCAGGACCTGGCCCGCAACCCAGGCATGTGCCCCGACTGGGAATCGAACCGGGACCCTCTGGTTCCCAGCCGGCACTCAATCCACTGAGCTACACCAGCCAGGCTAAAGTAGTTATTTTTTTAAAAAAAGTCTTTAATCCATTTTGAGTTTATTCTTTTGTATGGTGTTAGGAGGTAGTCCAGTTTCCTTTTTTTGCATTAAAGTAGCAGGATACAAATTGATATTCAGAAATCAGTGGCTATGCACACTGTTATCAGAAACAGAAACTAAGAAAACAATCCCATTTACAATTGCAACAAAAATCATAATAAGGTACCTAGGAATAAATTTAACCAAGGAGTAAAAGACCTGTACTCAGAAAAATGTAAGATGCTGAAAAAAGAAACTGAGAAAGACACAAATAAGTGGACGCATATACCATGTTCATGGATAGGAAGAATGAACTTCATCATAAAGTCCATACTAACCAAAGCAATCTATAGATTCCCATTAAAATACCAATGGCATATCTCACAGAACTAGAACACGTATTCCAAAAATTTATATGGAATCACAAAAGACCCTGAATAATGTTGAGAGAAAAAAAGAACAAAATTGTAAGTATCATGTTACCTAATAGCAAACTATAATACAAGGCCAGAATAATCAAAACAGCATGGTACTGGCATTAAAATAGGCCTATATATCAATGGAATAAAATAGAAAGCCCAGAAATAAACCCATGCTTTTATGGTCAATTCATATTTGACTAAAGAGACAAGAACACACAAAAGGGTAATAAAAAGTCTATTCAATAAATGGTGTTGGATCAATTGGACAGATACCTAAGGCTGTTCTTCACTAAAAACCTGGTACTTTGCAGTAATCAAGCACATGGCTCTATAAGAGCACTCAACACTTTTCTTTGTCATGCATTTCTTTGAATGTTTTTCTCTCCTAAAGGGCAAGGCTATATATTAATCATCTCAGTAACCCTAGTGCTTATCAGAAAACCAAATACATATATAGAAATACCCTGTCGTGTTGCTTTTCCACTCTAGAGGAACTCCACACTTCAAACACTCAGCCCTCTACAAACCACTCCCAGGGGTAGGACCTAATCACCAGTTCCTGAAGTTGCAGTGGGAAGCACATTGACCACATGGCCTTCATATTACCTCCTTCTAATGCTCAGGAATGTGATCCAGGGAAGACTTAAGTAACAGGCTCCTGCAGTGCCCTGTCATCCTCTTGTTCATCAAAACTCTTCTTCCTTCAACAGATACCCATTCACATTTTATTATAAAGAAATGTATTTTATGGACAAATTATACACAAATATTAAAACATACTAGAAATAATATCCAAGATAATGGATATTCACAGAGTTAATAGCTGTAGTTCACTATCATGCTCTGAGAGAGTGCGTGTGTAGATAAAAGATATGAATTATAAGGAACAAGAACAATAGCCCACATAGATGTATGAGAGCTAAAAGGTACATTCTAGGTCCCCCACATTCACAAGGGATCCCAGAGGTCTTGAGAATAGGGGGATCCTCCTCAAGGGTCTCTAGAACCTGCCTTGCTGAATACTGATATCCTTCTGGAGGGGGGCTAAAAAGGCCTGGCTGAGCCAGGAAAGGATTGCTGCTTCTGATAGTTTAGGCATAACTGACTTCTACCCAAAGTGCTCCTACATCCCAGATGTTCAAGCATAAGCCCAGAGGCCCACTCTTACATTGCGGGAAGGGAGGAGGTATTGGATAAGAGTTTCACTGGAGACATAACAGAGGAGCTGGGTTTAAAGAATGTGTAGAAGTTTACCAGCTAGGGAATATAAGGGAGGGCAGTCTAAGCAAAGGAGACAGAAGGTACAAAGACACAGAAGTAAGGAAAAGCACAGAATTGGGGGAAAGGGAAAAAAGATCAAGCACAGGGTATGGGAGGAGCGGGAAGAGGTGAGGATACCAAGCTGATTTCATTCAGGTTGTAAAGAACTTGGAGGACTCGGCTGAAGAGTCTGGGCTTTATAGTGGGAACAATGGAGAGTCACTGAAGGTCTCCAAGAAGATTAGAGATAAACAGGCCTATAGTTTTTTCTCAGTGAGATTATAAATCAGTTGACGTCAAGATGGGTGTTCTATGATTATTTATTTCATCCAGAGGCCTTTGCACAGGGTTGGAACCATGATTTACATAGTTTTCTCTCCCCTCAGCATTCCCCATAGTTCACTACACATAGTCAACCCTCAGTCAATGTTTGATGAGTAAATGAAGAACAGGGCCATTATCATAAAGTCCTTCCTATAACCAAGGATGTACACACCAGTGAGTGATTATACCTGCCAAGGCTATACAGGCAATGGGGTAAAAATTACTCCAACGCAGGAGTGAGGAAAAAGCAAACTACAGCTAATGCTCAGGATCTGCCAATAAACATCAGCCCAGGGGGACAGTTAAAACCCAGTGAAAATAAAATAACCAGAAACCTGCACTAAAATCCAGTAAGCACCTTCGATTTGGTGTCTGTATCTTTCCTAATAAAAATTAAACATCTCTTCAGAGTGATGAAGTGCTTTGTATGTCTTTATGTTCAACATTTGGTATCATCTGTGTTAATTCAGGCAACAAAGTAGGGCCCTAGGATTTTTCTTTAGCACAGCAGTCAAAGATCCATTTGTGACTGAGAATGTTA
The DNA here is from genome assembly GCA_004026765.1 of Micronycteris hirsuta. Taxonomy (NCBI): domain Eukaryota; kingdom Metazoa; phylum Chordata; class Mammalia; order Chiroptera; family Phyllostomidae; genus Micronycteris; species Micronycteris hirsuta. Next base: position 247,560 of record PVJI01000134.1, read on the forward strand.
GTAAGTTTAGGTTTCCTCTGACAACATTTCTAACTGGTTCATCAGAGAAAAGAGAGTTCAAATTATCAAAAATTAAAATATTGTAATTCCAGCAAGTAACATTCATGCCTATCACCAAAAAGCCTGAAATGCTGTTGCTTGCTCTTGAGGTAACTGGGCAAGTACATGTATTGATTTTACTCACATCAGCACCGTCAAACTCCTAACTATTCACGTCTACAAGACCCTTTATTGGATTAATAAAAGACATGATCCCACAATTAACATTCACTCTAATACCCAGAATCTAGAAACGTACATTTACAGAAGGCCAGTCTCTTTCTCCATTCCCAAAGAGAAAGCCAGGGGCTCACGCTTCGCGGGACAGAGCAGCCCCACTCCCCCTGCCGTGCACGGCGCAGCCACCCAGAGTTCTGGGAAGGAGCACCAGGCAGACCCAGCCCAAGGGAAAGCTCTGGATTTTCCAGACTATCTTTGGTGCCCATTCAAGGCACTCTCTCCTCTCTTCTTGGCAGTCTTCTTCTCAAGTGCCAAGTGCTCGCTCTCTCTCTCTCTCTCTCTCTGTCTGTCTCTCTGGGCCCAGAGAGCCCTCTTTGCCAACCTCTCTCTAGACTTATCCATTCTGTGTCCCATCCTTTGCCATTGGCTCTCTCCTTGAAAATCGAGTTAGGAAATCAATCCCCAACAAAGTAGGAACGCCTAATTAGAATGATTATGAGGTCCTGTAGAGAAACCCGTGCTCTAACAAAGGATTCCTGGAAGGCAAAAGGCAAAGAAATAATTGTCGAAGGTAGAATTTCAGGCATCGTACAGCCAGACTTATTCTGGGCAAGGGTTCAGCTTCAGCACCCCTCCAAGTATTCCATGAGGCAAACCAACTCTTTTGCCAATATCCAAGCTCTCTCTCTCACATACGGTCAAATAAAACTTAATCTTTTTTAAAGTCTATGATGACTAGTTCCACCTTATCATACCTTGCTCTAGACCATGGCATCCTAGGCTTATCACAGTGACACGTGTACAACACGTTATCTTTTTTGACCCCAACAACCTATAAAGAATGCATCTTTGATTTCTGTGCCCTACAGCCTAGCACCGTACTTAGTACACAGTAAGTGCTCAGTAACTTCTTGTCAAACGGATACATTTTTATGCAATATGGGAAATTAATGAACTATGATTTGGTGCATTAGTACTAAAATCTAACTTGGGATTTAATGCCATTAGTTGGGAACATGGTTCCTTCCTTCTTCGGCTCGCAGCTTTAAGCCACTGTCTGTGAGAGCAGAGAGCGAGGCTTCTACTTCAGCAGCACCGGGTCACGGCAGTGGCCCCGGCTATGAACTGACACCTCCTGCCCCTCCAGTCCCCATGGGTTACAGGTCAATACATGGGCCGTGTCTCTGGACCCTGCAGCTGCTCTGGTCCTACTGTCCCCGTTGCAGCCTGACTTTTTTTATTTTTCAAAATAAATGTCTTCATTGTTTTAAAAAATGGCATAGTTTGTATTTTTGTGTATTTTTACTTATTAATTAATTCACTAAAGAGTTATTCAGTATCAGCTACCCTCTGTTCTCACTGTTCTAAATGCTGGGGAAACAGTAGGGACAAAGTTAAAGTTTTTGCCCCCATAGGACTAGTTCCGATTCCTCAAACTCCTCATGCAGATCCATGCGGCCTTCTTAACCATGAAAGTGAACTTCTCATCTACCCGAGAACTGAATAATCTAACACAATTCATGTTATCAATCTTTCAGAAAACTCAGTAATGTTTCTAACTACTCATATCAAATTAAATCTGATTTGTCACTTTACTCATTTCATAGGGCTGTGGTAACAATTTACCACAAATTTGGTGGACTAAAAACAGAAATTTATTCTCTCGCATTCTGGAGTCCAGAAGTCCAAGATCAAGGTACCAGGAGAACCATGCGCCCCCTGAAGGCTCTAAAAGAAGCCTTATTTTGCCACTTTCTCACTTCCAGTGGCTTCTGGCGATCTTGACATTCCTGTTTGGGGCTGTATCACTCCAGCCTCTGCCTCCACCTTTGCAGGACCACCTTGTCTGTGTGGTCTACCTTCCCTGCGCATCTGTCTTCACGTGGCTCTTCCCGTGTGTCCCTGTACCTCCGATCTGGCCATTCCACAAAATCTCACCCCCATGACTGCTGAAGCCTCTATTCTACACTTGATGTGATTCTATTCATCATTTCAGATCCAATTCAAATGTTAATGTAATTACAGAACAGAACTGGTCGCTCCCACCTCTGTGTTTGGGCAACCCTTTGCTCATAGTAATTCTCATAGGACTTCTCATATTGTGTCATAATTACTGACATTTCTCTGCAGCTAGGTTTGGAATTCCCTGATGGCAGACTGTGTCTAATTAAATTTCTTTTCTTTTTTAATATCCTTACTACATATAATCCTGGTACTTAGCAAAATGTCTGACACATAATAGTAGCTCAATAATATGTTTTCACAGCCCCTGCGGCAGTTGTCCTACACCACTTGTACGGATATGGTGCACACACACACGTAACGCGTGTTTTATCTGTGTCCACACTATTTTGAGGACAGAAATCTGAATGTTTTACTCTCAACTGTATCTTCAGCTCTCAGCATAGCATCGGGCATGTGGCGAATACTCCAAAAATATCCGTTGAATGAATATTGTTTCAGGTAAATTAAATAGGGCTGAATCTACATGAAGCAACTGTTCGTCTAAGAGAAGGACTGATCTAAAGCTGCAGGATGGAACACGCTACCAGAGATTTCAGAGATCCTTATGCAATAGCCACCCAAGTGTGATAAGGACCCATTACAAGGCTCCAGTGGAGGAAACTGTGCCACTCTTGTGGAGTAATAGCATTTAAACAATACTGGTCACGATGTGGAACAAAAGCTCCTGCCTCATTCATTCATTCAGCAAACATATATTGAGTGCCTACCAAGTGCCAGTTATTTCTGGAGAGAATGAACATTTCCACATGAAGACATTTCTAACCCCAATAACACACTCTTCCCCTTGAAAATAAGGTATGATGTGTGAATGCTGTTTTTAGAAAATCTCCCCAAAACCTGTCTGAGAGTCCTTCCCTGTGATGATTCTACTTGCTGCAGGCGAAGAGATGAAGAAACCATGAGTGGAGTTAACCTGGGGATCCCTTGTATATACTTGGGGAACCGAGCATCCTATAGTTTTGCTTTTCCAAAGTAATTAAAAGGAGACAAGATGAAGTGGTCCTGTGCAGAAAGCATGCAGTGGTGTAACACTGCAGTGAGGGCAGGGGCTGTGGGAGGTGGAATGATCCATGTTCACAGGCCACACACACATTCCAGATGCCCCATATTGGTCATTCAGCACCCCGTTTGACATCATCTGCCACCCATTCACACACCACAATCACATGGCCATGTAGTGGTACCAAAGAATGACTGCAGCCAGATCCACACGATGAAAGGGAATCCATCACAGTCCAGAAACATTCCACCTGCCCCTGGATACAAGAGCAACCCCATTGTCCTGCAGGGAAAATAAGATGCTGCATTTAGTCGAATCAAGCAAAAAGGAAGTTGTCAGAATTGCTTGACCTCTAACGAGGACAGCAATGGCCTGGCTTCCCTTGGACTTGTCAGACTGCAGCATATGAAATGTCGCTCTCCTTCCCACAGGCCACTCCATAATCAAGAGGCAGTTAAACTGGGGCAGGTTAGAGGAAAGGCATGGAACTAAATCATGTCACATATAAATGCTTGAATACAGAAGGCACATTTTTCAAATGTGTGGAAGGGTGCCACATGTTGGAATTAGATTTTGTTCTGTATGACCCCAAAAGGTAAAAGGAGGATCAGCGGATGAAAATAATAGGAAGAAAGATCACAGCACCGCAGCTCAATAGAATAACTTGCCAAAGATAGCACGGGTCAGCCAGCCTGTGAAAAAGTGAGCTCTCTATTGTGAAAACCAAGACAGTCACTTGACACAGATTCTGCAAAGGAGACGAAGGATCAGAAGTGATTTCGCTGGATAATATTTAAGTTATATCCCCAAATATGAGAGTCCATTTTTAAAAAGCGCAGAACACACCTAAAGGGAATCTTCAAATGTACTCATCAGACAATAACTTAAGTAACACGCAATGGCTCTTGTTGCCTATTTTTCCCTAACTGAACTGCTCCCCTACTTCTAGCCATCAGTGAGACTGACCCATTACAACCTCTCGGCTCCAGACACCTCCTGATATAACTCTTAGTGGGAAAATAAAACGGGAGAGAAGCTGGAGAGCAAGCCACAGATCTGGACAATCCACATCCTCGAAAAAAATCATCCAGGAATAATTAGGAATTGATTAAAATAAAACAGAGACGGGCGAACCTGCTTCTATTAGAATCTGAACAAAAATATATATGCAGGATGGGGCAAAAGTAGGTTTGTTACGGACGGGGAGACAGAGGGGCCCGAGTCAAGAGGCTCCCTCCCTCGCCTCAGTGCTTGTCTCACTCACAAGAGAATAATTCAAGCAAGAGACAAAACACATATAGTGGAAATGAGACAGCAAGTTTATTTATGAAACACATACAAACATGAGGCTGCAAGCAGGCACCCACCTGGTCTACATTTTCCACATGCAGAGGAAATAAAGTTGTAAGTTTGTCAGTAAGTTTGTTCTATACACTTGAGCCGAGGCTACGACACTTAGCTAATCTAAGTATGCTGACTACTGGGGTTCAGGGGTTATATACCTCAGTCAGTTTATAAGGTTCCCCCTCCTTCTCCCTCTTTTAAATCTTGGGAATAATGTACAGCTACAAAGGCTTTCCTTCTCAATCAGCAAAGCTCTTTGTCTTAGTGAAATTGTTACAGAGGCCCCTCTCCCAGCACAGGCCCCCTCTTCCTCCTGTGCAGTTCCTGCTTGCGATGTTTAGAACACCGGCAATCTCAGCGAGACGGTTACACAAGCCCCTTCTCTCGGCTGTCTCCAGGACTCTCCCCTCCTCTTGTGCTATTTTGCTTGCAACGCCTGGGACACCTGGCAATCTTATCAAACCGAGCTCAGGACTGCTGAGTTAATTGGTGAGACATGCCTTCCTTTTGCTTCTAGCTTCCTGCATTAAGTTCTTTCTTAGATTGTAATGGCGAGGGCCCTGCATTTATTTCCCCTGTGGCCACTCATTCCTAGCTGTTACCTAACAGATTTACAGTTGTGAGTATGCAAAACACAGTTTATTCCTGCATTATTATTTATTAATTACTGTATTTTTTTCCATACTCACAACTGCAAACCTACTTTTGTCCCACCCTGTATAATGAAATAGGCCAAATCTTGCTTGTTTCAAATCCACCTTCATACAGATATTAGTTAAATAATTCTGACGGTGCTAGAGGGAACAAGTGAGGCCTAGATGTGGGGTGGGCCTCATTAAAGCAACGTCATGACGCTGGGCAGGAGCTCAGGGAATGTCTGTGGAATGAACGGATCCCTCAATGAAGAAATCAGGCTCAGCCTCGCATCAGAGAGCCAGGAACTAACTGAAATCGAGGCTCTTGGGAACAAGAGATGATATACCCTACAAAGGGCAAACTTGGTAAGTGAAACATACCTGTGTATACGTTGAAGTCAGAAATTGTGGTGCCCTGTCTTTCGCTGCTAGTGATGTTAAAACCCAGAGCTAAGAAAGGTCACGTTCAGGCGGGTTTTGAACTGCGTGCTACCATTTGATCACTATCCTGGACAAGTCAACTGTCAATGTCAAATGAGCTTCATGGAATTATTGATTTCAGCTCCTCGTTAAAATTCGTCATAATATGCACTGAACTACTGGAGACAAACTTTCTCTTCAAAACTCGTGTATTTCTAATATGTGTCAGTTCAAATGCAAAAAGTACATCATAAGAAAAAAGAAAGCATTTATATACTTTAGCATTTTAGCACTATAAATATTAACTTAAATAACATTAAAATTAAGGACTAGGGAGAAAAGGGTTAAAATGGGTATATCATTTGATGTCAAATGTGGCTCCTTTGCCAACGTATTTCTATTAAAGGCACACTCTATGAGCACTTTATCTCCTGGTCTTAATTTGTGTTTTGCTATGCTCAACAATTTTAATGCCAAGAGGAAGAAACTGAAGTGAGAAAAGGAATGTACTGGAGAGTTTATCTAATTGAACTGAAAAAATTAAAACCCTTCTCCATCTGTTCCGTACACCTGCTGATGGAGCACTACCACAGGTAGGGAGGAAACCCATCAGAGGCCAGTTATAAATAGAATTTTATTTCATCTGCTAAAAGCTTGGCAGCCGAGGTGGGAGGGCTGCCCGCACTGGCAGCCGGGCAAAAGCTCTGAGCTGCTTTCTTGTTTAGGTGAAAGGAGTGAGGAGACAGAAACCTAAAAAAAAAAGAAGCAAATTTCCAGCAACTCATTTGACAACCAACCCACAGTCATCAAGGTTTGTTTAGAACGTGTCAAGCGTCTCTGAGGAGTGCTGGGGAGACACAGAAGTCAATCACACCCCCACGCGAGGATCGTACGGAAGTCTGATGGGACACAGACATGCCCACCCATCACTTCTGTGGCAAAGTTTCTATGTCCCAACTTCCCTCGTGGCATTTATAACATGCAATCAAGAATGAGAGGAGCGCCGACGGCATGCCGTATCTTTCTGAGGATGAGGTCGATGGAAACCCGAAATGTACCACAACTGTAATTCAGAATAAAATGAATTCATGGGCGAGAGAAACCAGCAGGCCCACTCCAAACACCAGCACAAGCACCATGAATGGCAAGAGGTATTGGGGCTCCTCCTGAGACAGGAGCCCCTCCTCATGTCCCCTTCGGCCTCTGGAGCGACACTCGCACCTGGAGGCACAGCAGCCCAACAGCAGTCAAGCTGAACAAGCCAACAGCACGGGAGGTGGCAAAAGGAGCTTGCCCTTTGAGTACAAATGAAACCGATGGACGCCTCCAGACAGGCCTGATGTGAATACGTGGATCAGATACTTAAGAGCAAAATGTCAGAGATTCTACTTCCAAACAGTACCCTTGAGAATGGGGTGGGGGAGGAAGAAAAGGAATACGTTCCTTTCACCGGGGGAAGAGCAGGCCAAGGGATAACTTCCAACGCCCTTCAAGAACATTAAGGATATTATCAAGAAGATAATGACCAGCTTTTCTGTCGCCACCAAGGGCAACAAGAGAAATAGGACTGAACCGTGGCGAGGGAAAACTGAGTTAAACACAAGAAGAATTTCCTGACAGCAAGGGTTATTAACCACCGAAAAGGGAAACTAGAGGCGATTAGGGATGTTCTCTGGGGGTACTTTAAAAAGTAGAATAGCTTGGCAGCTATCTGGGGGCAATTTAGGTGCAGCTCTGCCCGCTCCTCTGGCCTTTCTCAGTGTTCTAATGCATCCCCTGGCCCAGACAAGGCACATTCACCACGGTAAACTGCTGTCACACTCTGCGCAATAATGAGCTCTCTGAAGGAGAATAAGCATTTAAAAAATGGCAAAAGCTCTCCTGAAAGTAAAATGCATTTTTCTTTATTTAAACTGCATTTTAGGTTTTTGTGGTTTTCTTTTTCTTTCTTCCTAACACTTACACTCAGAAATAGCCAAACAAAGCTCATTTCCCCTGATGTGTTATTCCAAAGCTTTAAAAGGAATCCAGGAAGAAGAGTCAGTGTGGAGAATGTTATGAGTCAGAGACACAGAGAATAATTCATTATGGACTTCGCTGCTAGGTGCTCTTTAGCACAGAAGCAGAGATTCTAGAATCTACTTCTTTCTCAGTAAGCTAAGAAAGGAGATTCCCATTGATTAGGCTACAAGGAGACAAACTAAATGATGTCTAAGATTCCATAATTCTAGAGGTTTTGTTTATTTTATGGTTCTATACTTAGAATTATATTTTAAAAATAGAGTACTGGAACTACTAAGGCAAATACATTGTAAAGTATATGACTGTCTAACCACCATGCTATACATCTGAAACTAATACAAAATATATTAAATGTACACTGTAATTGAAAAATAATTTTTAAAAAAACCAGAATGATCAACACTGATTTCAAAGAAAATGCTTGAAGATTTCTATAAGTAGATAAACAATCTCCCATATAAAATCTCCATATAAAAATCTGTAACATTTAGCCCTAGTGATTTGACTAATACCAAATGTAGTAGGAAAATAAATATTTTAAACTTAAAAAAACACCAGCAGAGTCTCACATCCCAAGAGTCCATATTCTCTAAATACACGCGTGCTATCCTCCCTCTGTGCTGAAGACGGAAAGGAGGCTTTTTCGACCAGGACCCCCTTCCCCTGCCACACCCGTCGTTACACAGGGTGGAACTTACTCGTTTGTGGTCTTTCTTCACCACTACACTGCAAGTCTCACGAAGGCAAATGGGGTTTATGTTTTGTCCATCACTGTACCCTCATGATGTAGCTCTCGTACACACTCAGATATTTTTTAAAATTACAGATTGACTGCTTGGATGAATGGATGAATGAATGAATGAATGGCAGAGGATTTACCTAAGTACACGGTCCCAGCTTGCTCTTCTCCCACTGGCCCTATCACAGAGTGAACAAATGCCAAATAATGAAACGAACAGGGACTCAGAGGAAGAAGACTTGATTTAGCCCTAGTGTTATCACTGTCTAGTCCAGGTACTTCACCTCTCTGAGCCTCAATTTTCTCACCTGAAATGTCTGTGTGTGTGTGTGTGTGTGTGCGCGCGCATGAGAGAAGGAGAGAGAGAGAGATGCAGTAACTTATGTAAGAAAGAAAACAGAGTTTGTAATTAAATAAATGACAGTCATATTTTCACATATTCTTTATTAAAGTTTTCCATAGCATTTTTAAACAGTGGAGGAGTGGTACAGAGATAGTAACTGGTGCTAAATGCTGATTCCAAGGAAGAATTCAGTAAGTAGAAGAAGGAAGAATTATAAAGCTCAGCCAGTAAGAGGACATTTGAGCTGGTTTCCTTCTGAGCAGCTGGGAAGCCCATTCACTGCACCAGACAGCAAGGAGGTATAATAAGACAAACATGCATTGAGCAAAGCATAGGGCCATTGCCCTTACGAGGAGCAGGTCTGCAAAATCCAGACCAGGAGGCTTGCCCTATAGGTTTGGATTTACAAGTCCAGTCTTCCATTGGTTATGAATTTCTGCCTGGAGCTTTACCCGTGGTTACGGCAAACTGTCACCCCATAGGCAGCGGTACCTGGCGCAGTGAAGAGAGCATACTCTCCCACTCAGACTTTACAACAGACACACGGGTATAACTCTGAAAGCAGTCACACACAAATAGTAGCTAGCCGCGAAAGCAGAGGGAGGGCTGCTCGCACACTATCCAGCATCCGCCACCAGTCCTCCTCGTTTCTGTAATCTTCTGCGTTCTTTTGTTTAGCAAAGTGATTTGGGAGATTAGGTGGGTTTTGTTTGGGCGGGACAGCTGAGAAAAGTTGGTGAATAAGTGCTACTTGATTGCACAACAAAAGATACACAAGGAGCCTCAGCCACAACTCATTTCCACTTGCCCCAACAGTTTGAATTTCTCAATTAAGTTATTTTGTTAGCAAGGGGACTGGGAAGGGAAAGGAGAAAGTGCTTACTGCACTGAGATTATTCACTGTATAGAAATCACGGTAATCAGATCAACAGAACATTCTAAGGGCCCGAGAATTCTTATTTGATCACGCTGCTGACATAATGGAAATGTGCCTGCGTTATTGGTGTGCTGTACAAGGCTCTGCAAATAACAAAATAAGACACAACAGTAGTCATTAAGTCGATAATTGGTGCTCAGAAACTAAAAATCTAACAAAGATTTCCAAAAGTCTGTATGGAAAATAAGAAACTTTATCCTCTAGGATATTCATTAAGGGGGGAAATTTCTGGTAAGGAGAAATGTTAGTTCCAGTAGCCCTCTCTGCCACATCCAAAAAAAATGAATTATAAGTATTATCACTAAAATCATCTTTGAAAATAAAAACTGAAAGCATTCCAAGTTTTCAAACTATACCATAGTTTATTTCAAAAGTTGCTGCAAAGAAAATGAAAAAAAAATCAAAGATTGAGAAAATACTTTCCATCCATATAATAAAGGATCGGTATGTAAAATACACTACAAATTAATAAGAATAAGACAACTCAAAAGAAAAATGTGCAAAGACAAATGTGTATGTGAATAGACAATGTACAGAAAAGGAACTTAAAGCAGTCGATATAAAAAGATGCCGGGTCTTACTAAGTAAGCAGGTACACAAATAAAAATAATAGCAAAACAAATATTTGTTGTCCATCAGATTTACGAAATTTTCGAAGTCTAACGCTACCAAGTATTGGTGAAGATGTAGAAAATGCTAGGATATGAGAACTTCGATGAGAATTTTACCATCCCTAGTGCAAGCACGGCAACTGGTATAGATGGTTTGAAGAATAATTTGGCACTGTTGAATAGAGTTGACGAATCTGGCAACTCAGCTCCACTTCTAGGTAATTCCTCTAGAGATCACGATGTACGCGTAGAAGACACCTCGGTTGGCTATCGTCACACGATTAGCACACGGCAGAACACTAACTGTCCACCAACAGAAGAAGAGATGAACTAAAATGACCTTCTCTGCAGCATTAGACCTACGTGTTATTAATGGGGAAAAAATGGAAATCTGGCACAGGTAGGCTTTTATCTCCTTTTTAAAAATAAATTTTCAAAGCTAATAAAGTAGAAAATATAATCTTATTTCTTCACCTAAAATCTTTTCTTCAATGTGCCAATGGCAGACACACACTAACTCTGGGGAAGCGAGCGGTCAGAGAGGGCCCAGTCCCTGATGTGAGAATCTGATTCTCGTTAAATAAGTGGTTAAACACAAGGGGCACCAACAGTGTAAGATATGTTCAAGGGACACACTGCTCAGGAACTTTTCAGGTTATTTTACCAACTACAACACTAAAAATGACAGTGTTGCCTAAAAGGAACCTGAACTTGACTCCCACCCCAGGCTGCAAATAAAGGCCAATAAGTAGCCTGGACTTCCACCCCACCTTGAAGTAATGAGGGAGTGCTCCCACTTTCCCTGCTGACATGATGTCAGAGGAGGGTTGTTAAACCAGAAGATTTCAATAAGATCCAGTCACATAACATAATTACCAAAATATCCAGGATATAATGCAAATCACTTGTCATCCCAAGGACAAGGAAAATCTCAACTTGAACAAGAAAAGACAATCAGCTAATGCCAATACCGGGATGCAGAGATGTTGGAACTACCTGACAAGGGTTTTTAAAGCATTCATCATAAAAATGTTTCAATAAGCAATTATGGACACATATGAAACAAATGAAAAAATAGGAAGTATCAGCAAAGAAGTAGCAGATAAAATGTGATAGCTGAAATTAAAACTCACTAGCTGAGAAGATGACAGAGGAAAGAATCACTGAACCCGAAGATAGGAAGACAGAAATTACCCAGTCTGAACAATAAAAAAAATTTTAAATGATCAGTGTCAAGAACATGTAGGACTATATAAAAGATCTATCATTCATGTCACCCAAGCTCTGGAAGAAAAGGAGAAATCAGGCAGGCCTGAAAAAGTACTCAAAGAAATTATGGCTGAAAACTTTGCAAATTTGGCAAAAGATATAAACCTACATACTCAAGAAGCTGACTGAACCCCAGAATAAGTCCAAAGAAATCCACACCAAGATACATCATAAACTCTCTGAGAACTAAAGCAAAGACTTTGAAAGTGCTGGGAGAGAAACATCTAACCTGGAAGGGAAAACAGTTGGAATGACAGCAGGTTTCTCAAGAGAAACCACAGAGGCAGAAGGAAGTGGCACAACATTTTTCAAATGCTTAAAAAAAGGAACTGTCAACCCAGAATTCCATATCCAGCAAAAATATCCTTCAGGAAAAAAAGGAAAATCAACACATTGTCAGATGAAGGAAAACTAAGAGGCTCGTGGCCAACAGACCCACCCCAAGAGAATGACAAATGAAAGTTCTCCAAACCAGAAATGGAAAGGATGCTAAGAAACCACTTGGTGTTAAAAATAGAATATGACTATTACATTATAAATACTATTTTATGAGTGATTAGATTATTGCCCTGATTAACAAGAAAAACTCTATTGTGTAAAATAACTTAGAGATGATAAATGTGCTATTTAGGTTATTTCCACAAAAAGGTAGACAGAACAAACTTTCATCAAGTCTATGATCTCCTATTTATTATACCCTTATCTATGCTGGAAAGTCAAATTCTGCTTACATAATTTCAGCTTATAATCAGTTTTTCAAAAATGTAACCTGCTATGAATCCTAATATTGCCTATTAATCTAGCAACTCTACTACTGGGTATATGCCCAAAAGAACTGCAAGCAAACACTAATACAGCTATTTCTATCCCCCTGCTCAAAGCAGCCTTATCCACAACGGCCAAAAGAGGAAATACCCCAAGAACTCACGCACAGACAAAGAGGTAAACAAAATGTGATATATACATACAGTGAATACTATTCAGCCTTAAAAAGGAAGGACATTCTGATGCATGCTACAACATGGATGAATCTTGAGGACATGATTCCATTTACATGAGGCACACAGTGTCGTCAGATTCATAGAGGCAGAAAGTAGAACAGTGGCTGCCAGGACTAGGGGGAGGGGGAATGGGAAGCCGTTGTTTAATGGGTAAAGAGTTTTGATTTTGCAAGATGAAAAGATTTCTGTGGCTGGATGATAGTGATAAACACACAATATAAATATATGTACTTAATGACATTGAGCTATACACTTCTAAATGGTTAAAATGATAAATTTTGTTATGTATTTGTGCCACAATTATTTTAATTTTTAATTTAAAAAATAACAATATCTACCATTTATTACTTACTATGTACCAGGCACTATGCTAAGAGCTTTGCATATATTTTCTTATTTCTTCTCCCAAGAGCCTTTGAGAAGATGCTCTCTGTTTTACACATGAAGAAACGGGGATTATGTACTTGGCCAAGTTCAGTAAGTTAAAAGTGGAGTCACAATTCAAACTGAGGTGGGTGAAACTCTGCATCCCATTCTCTCTACCCACTGACGGGAAAGGATGATTTGTTTCAAAAAGCACTAGAATAAAGCACTCCTGAGTCTCGGAGAACAATCTGATTGAGCTTTCAAGTAAGGGAAAATAACTTACAGGAACTAGTGGGAAAAGATACAAATGGCATTGACAGATGAGATGAAAAGGATGTCATCACCACAGAGGGACTAATTCTTCAAACACTAAACTGTAATACCAAAATGTTGTCCACACATCTTAGGGGTATTCTCATTATAGAGCATCAAGAGTTTCTTAACTACAAAACGGAAAGTTTTAATTCTTACAAACACTGTGGAATATAGAACACAAACAGGTAACTCTTTCCTTTCCTTCACTTGCTTTGGAGAAATAAAATGATCTTAGCAGAACCAATGACCAAACTAACACACGCCCTGCAGCGGAGCTGTTAGGTCACAATCTGCTGTGTTTCAGAAAAAACTCCTGACGTCCATATTCTCTGAACCTTTTCTTTCACTGGACAAGAACTACCCACTCACCTCTCCCTGTTTCACCATGTTCTCTGGAATTCTCCAGATACCCCTCCTAACCCCACCTGAGCCCATGGTCACACACTGGAATGCTGCTCCCCAGACCCTCTGACCTTCTCCCATTGCTACTATTCCAATTCCAAACTAGCCTCACCCCATGCCCACTCTCTCCAGGGCCATCACTCACACCCACGGTGACCTTCTACTTTCCTCCAGCAGGTCAAGGCGCAGGGCTTGGGCAAGCAACCAGAGGCTGAATTTCAGCCCCACCCTCCTTGGTACACAAACGTACACAACGGTCCTGACTCTGGCCCTCCCTCTCCTGGTTCTCAACACACCCATGGAGAAAGACCCAGACAGATGCTGTTCCAGTGAACCGGCCCCAGCAACCCTTTACGATGCCTTAGCACACTCAGTGCTGGCTGCTTCTGACACACCAGTGTAGCCCCAAGACCCCACATTTACCTGCACTCTCTTACTGAAGTTATTGATTGGACAGTACCCTCAGCTCTCCACAATTTTCCTTCACCTCTCTTTTCCTCTCTCCTTCTCCCTGGTTTTTTTTTCCCCCCCTCTCAATCCCCTCAGCCTTCTCCCCATGCTCATAAGAAAGACTTTGAACTTGCTAGACAATCCACTGGTCTGCTCCATGCTTAGATCACACCACCCAGCACTAAGATACAGCTCTAGGACCCTTCGGGGAAACTAAGAGAGGGGGAATGCAAGACCATGGGGGGCCATCTGGGAGGGGAGCAGAATGGGTCATTGTCAAGGCCATTGTCACGGTCCTTATTGTATATCTTCTGGAATAGCTATCTGGAGGGATTCTAATTTGGTCACAAAGAATGTGGCCTTACTCTGTGCCTGATCTAAACCAATCACCAGCAATAACATTCAAGATAAAAGCAAGCATGATGGTTTTTGTCTCTCAACCATGAGGGGAAAAGTTCTCTTAATCAAATGAGACCTAAGAAGATAAGAGCTGGTTCACAACTTGGTTTATTCCTTCAAGGAATCTTTCCAGGGTGGCCATTATGTACCAGTTCCTAGGCTAGGCACTGTTATTAGGATTAAGTGAGCTAACAGGTAACCTGAAATTTATCAGTTATTCTTATCCTTCCTCCTGCCACCTCTAGTTGTACTCTGAGTTCTTTATGGGCAGAAATTGTATCTTAGTCTCCCCTACATCCAGCGGGGTGCCTGGCACAGAGCAGGCCCTCTGGGAATATGTGTTCAGTTACTGCAGCAGTCCATTCCTCCGGCTGAGCCGCTTTTCACCTCCAGCACCACTGACCACCAGCCCTGGCACGGCAGGCCTCGGCCTCCACGATGGCTTCCGGGCTCACCTCCCCGGCTCACATGACTTTAGTCTCCTCTTCAGAGTCTGAACATATACCTTATTTTTATATTAAAGAACTACTGCACGGAGTAAACAAGTTAAATGCTCATTTACATCTAGGCTCAAGAGCTATACTGCACCTGTAAGTCTTTGGGTTAGAAAAAAAATGAACTGAAACAAAACATTGGAGATTACCAAAAGGGAACTGATTGGTACATTTAAAATACACCTCCCCTAGCAAACTTACTTTCTAAGGGCCATGCTGGCTTACAAATATGGGGTTTGCCGCTTCTTCCTTCTGCTCACAAAGGAAAACAAAGGAAAGGAAAAAAATTCCTCATCAACAGGCCTTTTATTTTTACATTGCAGCATATCTTGGAAGGTTCAATGACAACTACCTTGACATGTGTAAAATCTAGAATGTGAGCAGTGGTTCGGTCTTCCCTGTTTAATTTCTTCCTCACACCATTAGAATTTTTCATTTTATGAGTCAGAAGACTTGAACAACTGAAGCTTTTTTAAAATGCAGCAAACTAAATAATGGTTAAACAAAATTTTATATGTGTATGGGCTACAACTAATTGCCTGATTTTTATAATAACACTCGGTAATACGTACCTTGTACAATAAAAGTTAACATACTTTAACCTACTGAAATATCTCTTATTGCAACAGTGTTCATTTCTATCTAGGCTTTTATTCATCTATTTTAAATCTATTCCCTCTGCCATCCATGTATGTGGCTTCCTTCCCTGTTATGCAAAATAACTTTGTCAATAAAATATCAGCACACTTAAATGGGGCCTCAATAAACACTTGTTTAAACGAATAAGCGAGTGAATAATTATAAAATGCTAGGCTAAGGCCCCCTGGGAGGTTTGCATTAGTTTATAGAATTATGTGCTTGTAGGTTCAGGTATGTAGGTCTAAATGGGACTTAATAATAGGTATCAAGTAGCAGTTAAATATTAATCCATTTCTGTCTTAATAATTCTACTTCAAAATATTATATAATTCAAACTGCAATGATTCTACACTGAAATAGAGTTCATTTACAATCATACCACTAGTATTTACACACTTTAAAGTAAGATTTGGAATATTAAAACTAACATGGAAATGATTAACAACATAAATGTCAACGTGTTTGGAAAGTAAAACATCTAAAAGTAAAGAAAAATGCATTATGTTAAATCTAAATGTATGTGTTTAAAAATGTAATCAACACAATTTCTTACACATACCTCTAAAAAAAGGTTGTGCAACGGAGTGTCTGCTATACGCACTTGATTAGAAGTTTCTTAACATGGGACTTTTTTCATTTCAAGATATGTAACAAGTAGGCCAGAGAGAATACATTGGTAAGGAACTTTATTGGGTGTTACAGCTAATATTTATTATCAAATCTTAAGTCTAATAAACACTACAAAATATAAGTTTACCAGTATCAAAAAATGTATTATTTCTAAAGGTATGTTCTGACATCCGTGTTTTTAAATTCACTTATTTTTTATTCCACTATTAGAAAATAATTAGACATAAAATAGCCTGAATAAAAAAACATGTTTATTCCTACTGAATTCGCTGTAAAGAAGTTAGGAAATAAGCTAGCAAATAATTCTTACTTCAAGGGCAAATGGTCTTAAATAAACTAAAGAAGCTGCATATTTAGCAAACCTGTTTAAGAAGTAAATTAAATAAAAATCGGTAATAAGACCGTTACTATTAAAATGTAGCTCTAATTTAATTTATTAATTGAACTTTCTTTTTTGCTTCATATATTGTTGGTTTTTAGTATAGGCACGAATGGTCCTGTGATCAGCTCAAAAAGGAAGACAGTAGCCACGCAACCCCCTCCGTCCCGTGCCCATCAGCAAGCCTTTTATGGCTTGGCGTCCATGTTAGGAGGGCCAACGAGGTGGTGTGCACAGGAGCTTACAGAACAAAGGGTGTCGTTTTGGCAACACACGAACATGCAGTGACTTTGTTTAATGAAAGATCAAAATGTTGATTAGTAAAAAAGTTGAAGGAAATCCTTGAGTTTCACTATGCAAATACCTTTTCAGGTATTTTTTTATTGTATTTGCACATTAAATGCCACTCTCAGAATTGCTGATATGGCATTATAATACTATAAAAACCACTTCAAAAATTATTTAAAGCGTGCAACAATATAAAGCTATAAACACAAAAAACTTGGTGGAAGGATTAATTACTCCACAATTGCACACTCAAAACAAAAGCATAGATCCTGGAGCAGTCTTTTATATTGCCCAAAATGATTAGTACTTATGTGAATGTATACGATTTTCCTGTATTCTTTTAGTATATAAAATAAAGAGAAAATATAATATTACAGGAAATCATAACCTACTACAACTCAAACTCTCTTCTTTAGAAATAGAGTACTTGTGACAATGAGGGTGGTCCACAAAAAAAAATAAATAAACAACAATAAAAAAAACACACAACGTGCCTTACAATTAACCTATCCTAGAATAATGTTGATTTTTAAGAGCAGAGCTATCACAGTCCAACCATAACCAGGCCTAATAGGAAATATTATTGTTAAGAAATTAGATATAAAGTATAAATGTAAATAAAATAGTGAGTAATATTGAAAAGAAAATCGATGACCTTTCTAGATTTTCCTTCTACTTAAAACATTTTGAGAGAGCCAAGCTATAGTAATCGTTTAATTATACAATCTAATCAACTAAAAATAATAGAATTTTTCTCCAAGTATTTCAAAGACAGCTTACTCTTTCTTAGCCAAAAGATTTAAATTTCTATTCCCTACCATTCCCAGCCATTTCTGCCAACATCATAAAAATTACCTTTTATCATTTCCTTCTCACAATGAGAATTCCCTAATCGCACACATCTTTTAGACATAGACACCTCCCCACCCACCTCCCCACCCACCTCCAAAAACTGGTTCAGAGCAAAGACACACACAAAAATAATGACCAAGCTCACATTTCTTGTTTGCCCTTCAAGCGAAGTCGGGTGTCTTCAGCGTGCCTTTCTGGTCTTCGGTGTTGTCACTCATTGCGGGGGGATGTAGTTTAGGACAGCATGAAGCAGCAGAAATAAAAGCTGTTGCTTTAAGAAAACGTTTTCTTAAACACATGGATAAAACAACTTTTACTCTAACTTCCTGGCTAGGTTGCATAAAATCTTAGAAAGGCTCCTTGAAAAGTGAATGTCTACAAATGGGAAAAAATAAAATAAAATAAAATCTAAAAACTTACGTTCTGAACACATTCCGAAGGATGTCTGATTTGATTTGAAAGCAGGTTTGTATTGATGAACAAACTTTATTTTGCAGAAAATTAATATTCTAATTAGAAATTTGCCTTGCCATCTTCTCTATTAATCCTGTCTCTCATGGCATAATCATACATGCAAAAAATCAAGTACAGTATTTCCCAAATGCATGGACACTGTGGAAGCTTCATTTTGAAAAAGGCTTTTATTTCCCTTAATACTGGTAACCAAACGTCATTGAATGTACCAACACTTTCAAATAGCCCAAGAGACTTAAAAAGCCTTCTAAGTTTGAAAACCAAAAAGTTCTGAGTTTTTCTGTACCCCAGGACGGTTTTCTTTCCTGAAGCTCAAGCCGAGAAAGCAGACAAAAGAAGCTGATTTGACTGAGCTGTGCCAAGTCTTGCCTTTTTTTCTTTCCTCAGCTCTCCCTCTGCCTCTCTCTCTCCCTCTCTCTCTCTCTTTCTCTCTCTCACTCTTTGCTCCCAGTATGGCAACCTTCCGAGCAGTCTTGGCGGAGGTCCAGCCTGTGCCAGTCTGTCTGAATTCTTGTCTCCAAAAGATGTCCTTTGCGGATCAATTAATACATTTGAAAACAGGAAACTGTGGTACGGTAGCGAAATCCTGGCACCAACAGCATCGACTTCTGCCAAATCACCTTACAGATTTCATGGTATCCTACCTTTCATAATCATTACTAGCATGTTCCCGGAGCAATAATGGAGTACTAGAAGCCATTCACGGTTCGGCAATAAGGAATCTGTTCCCTAGAAATGTCCATATGCGACATACGCACAACCTGCAATGAATCAAAATTCTCCTCCAAGAAGTATGTAACTTTAATAAGCACCACATACTGTATTTCTTTTTATAAGACTTGCTTTCTCTTGCCCTGATGCAAAGAATCATGGGAGAAGAGAAAAAGAAGCATACAGAATAAAATTAAAACCCTGTACCCAAATAAGTAATGCTTTACTCTACGGGAAAAGAACACAGTTCTGATTGATCAGCAATTCCTATTATTAAGGAAACTCTGATTTATAAACCCAACCTATCTCAAATTTTACTGGAGGCAAAGAGGGGAAAGAATTCTTTTCAAAACGTAAATATCAATTAAGAGGAAAAAAAACAGAGGGTAGACTTAGTAAAATTAAGTATATTTTAATATTTTGAAACTGAATTTTCACTAAACATAGTCACTTGTTTACTATATTCATACTAGTACAATGTAACAAATATAAATAAATACTGTTTATTTTTATTTGCAGCATGTACATCTTTTGAAGCAAAATAGCTGATCTGTGCTTCTGTCCTTTGCAGATCAATTAATACATTTGAAAACAGGAAACTGTGTACAGTATGCAAATCCTGGCACAAATAGCATCAACTTCTGCCAAATCATTTTCAGCCATTTCATTTAAGAAATCACTTTTACCTTCGACGCTTAAAAATGCAGAATAGCCACACTCTACAATCACCATTGTTTCATGAAAGAACCCAGAATAGCACGGTCTAGCCTTTGGCCCTATCTCCCTAAAGTATGTAATCTCATGGTCTCAAATTGCTTAATCGATACATTCTTCAGTTTGCTTACCTATCAAATACAAAAACAAGTGACTGCCTCCTCTGTTCTCCAAAAGCACTGTCTATACTCAGCACACCTTCATTCTCACTGTATGGTACTTAGCTGAGTGTGTGTCCGCCACCAACCTCGTGTGCCGTCCTCACAGGCAGGACCATCTGTCACTCATCTAAGAAAACCCAAGACTTGCAGGGAGCCTTTCTTACGCGGGTGCTCAACAAATCTGTTAGGTAAATGAATTATGGCAATGGATAACATGAATATCACTCTGAAATTTTATAAAGCTAGGAAACATGATAATGAAAACTATAATTACACATTACTAAATCATAAACTTGATAGATCAGAGAAATGCTACAGAGATATATAAGGGTTGAATGAAAGCACTAATGAAAGTGTTCTGTGCTGCCCTTTCAAAAAGAGATGGTGAAACACGGGCAGGATGACAGTGGGTTTGCAACTTATAAAAAACCATTGAAAACTACAGAAAAAGAGGGAATCTTGAAAGCAACAAGAGAAGTGCCTCCTCCGGTACAAGGGACCCTTGATAAGATTAACAGCTGACTGCTTATTGGAAACCATAAAGGCCAGAAGGCAGTGGGATGGCATAGTTAAAGTAGTGAAAGGAAAAAAAAATCCCCCAAGAATTCTGTATCAGCAACACTTTCCTTCAAAAATCAAGGAGACATTAACACACTCCCAGATAGGAAAAAACAGAGTTCACTGCTAGCAGATCTGCCCTACAGGAAATACTAAAGGAACTTCCCTTTTGGGTTGAAATAAAAGAAAATCAGACTAACTCAAATCACATGAAGAAATGAAAAGCACAAATAAAGGTAACTCTAAACACAAATATTAAAGATAGTATAAATGTATTTTTTATCTGTAACTCTTTTTCTCCTACCTGACTTGAAAAACAAGAGGATAAAGCAACAACTATAAATCCGTGTTGATAGGCACACAACATATGAAGATGTAAACTACGAGAGCAGGATAAAGGCAGGTGGAAAACACTACATAGGAGTAAAGTTTGTGAAATTAAGTGGTATTATTCTAAATTGGATTGTTATAAATTAAGATATAACAGCAACAACTAAAAAAAAACAAACAGGGAATTAAAATGTTACCATAGAAAAATATTTTAAAATATTTATTTAACACAACAAAAGGCAGTAGTAAAAGAACAAAGGGACAAAAAATCAAAGATAAAGAGCAAATGGGAGAAGTAACTTCAACCTTATCAATAAACTTAAACGAACTAAAGCTCCAATTAAAATCCAATCAGCAGAATAAATAAAAATAAATCATCCAACTATATACTGAGACACACATTAGATTTAAAGATACAAATAGGTTGAAAATAAAAAGATGAAAAAATATACTCCATGCAAAAGAAAGCTAGAGTGGTTACACTAATATCAGACAAAACAGACTTCAAGACAAAAATTGTTACTAAAGACAAATAATGACATTTTATAATGATAAAAGAGTCAATTCATCAAGAAGACACAACTATTATAAATATATATACACATAAGAAAAGAGCCCCAAAATACATAAAGCAAAAAAATGAAATAATTGAAGGAAGAAATAGACAATCCTACAAATAGACAATTTTCCAATAATAGTTGGAGACCTCAATATTCCACTTTAAATAATGAACAGAACAACTACACAGATGATCAGGAAGAAAACAAAAGACTTGAACAATACTACAAAGCAACCAGGCCTGACAGGCGTCCATTGAATACGCCACGCAACAGCAGAATACACATTCTCAAGCACACACAGAACATTTTCCAAGCAGACAATATGTTATACTGTAAAACAAGCCTCAATAAATTTAAAAGTATTAAAATTGTACAAAATATGTCTCCAATAACGATGGAATGAAAGTAGAAATCAATACCAGCATAAAAAGATTAGGAAAATCACAAATATATGAGAATTAAATAACACTCCTAAATAACAAATGAAGCAATAATAAAGACTGGAATGGAAATAAATGAAATAGATAATAGAAAAACAATAAAGAAAATCAGCCAAACATATTGCGACAAAACCACAGACCAATATCTCTTATGAATATAGATGCAAAAATTCCACACAAAATACCAGCAAACTGAGTCTAGCAACATATAAAAAGAATTATAAACCATGACCAAGTGGGATTTATCCCAGGAATACAGGTTAGTTTAACATACAAAAAACAATCAATGTAATATACCATAGTAATGGAATAAAGGACAGAAACCACTTTATCATCTCAATAGACACAAAAATGCATTTGACAAAACCCAATATCTTTTTATGATTAGAAATCTGGATCTGCATAAAGAAAGGAACACCACTGAAGAAAGAATAAGTGAAGGTAAAATAAAATGTTTTACTTTTCTTATTTTTAAGTGATCTAACATACAACAGTTTATTTAAATAACAGCAGCCCTTGTTGGTGTGGCTCAGTGGACTGAGTGCTGGCCTGCAAACCAAAGGGTCACAGGTTCAATTCCCAGACTAGGGCACATGCCTGGGTTGCTGGCCATGTCCCCAGGTGGGGGCAAGAAGCAACCACACATTGATGTTTCTCTGCTTCTCTTTCTCTTTCTCCCTCCCTACCCCTCTCTAAAAATAAATAAATAAAATATTTTAAAAAATAACAGCAGCAATGTACTTGATTATATGCTGTGTGTATATGTGTGTGTGTGTATATAAACACTTATGAATGCTTATGCATAAGTGAAGTGAATGACAATAAAAAGGGGACAAGAGGGAGAAATTAGGATTACTTTGTTATTATAAATACTTTGTTATTCAAAGTATTATAATTACTTTGTTATTCAAGCTACCTGTGAAGTAGTACACAGTGTTATTTGAAAATGGATTTTGATTAGTTGTAAATGTATATTGCAAACTCCAGGGAAATCATTAAGAAAAGTAAAAGAAGTCTAACTGATACTGAGTAAGAAAAAAATGGAATCATACAAAATGCTCAATTAAAACCACAAAAAAGAAGACAAAAATAGAAACAAAGAACAAAGGCACCAAAAAGAAAACAGTAACGAATCTGGTAGATATTTTTCCAACTATATTACTAATCATTTTGAACATCAATGGTCTACATGCACCAATTAAAAGACAGAGATTAGCCCTGGCTGGTGTAGCTCAGTGGATTGAGCACAGGCTGGGAACCAAAGGGTCCCGGTTCGATTCCCAGCTGGGTCACATGCCTGGGTTGCAGGCCAGGTCCCCAGTGAGGGCCACGTGAGAGGCAACCACACACTGATGTTTCTCTCCCTCTCTGTCTCCCTCCCTTCCCCTCTCTCTAAAAATAAATAAATAAATAAGATCTTAAAAAAAAAAGACAGAGATTATCAGAGTAGGTCAAAACACACGTCTACACAAAATTTGTACACAAATGTTCACAGCAGTATTAAAAGCCCAAAGTGAAAACAATCCAAATGTCCATCAACTGTAAACAAAATGTGGTCTGTCCACACAATGAACTATTAATCATCAATTAAAAAAGCAGTGACACATGCTATAGCATGGATGAACATGTGAAAAAATGATGCTAAGTGAAAGATGTCAGACACAAGTCCATGTATTACATGATTCTATTTATATGGAGGACCCAGAATAGGCAAATCGATGGACACAGAAAACAGATTGGTGGACGCCAGGGCCTGGGCAGAGAGAATGGGGAGGAGCTAATGGGCACAGGGTGTCGTGGGGTAGCTCGGTCCTGCCGGGACCCATGGTGACCGTAACCAGTGCGTGAAGAATCTCACACTGAGACACGCGGGGGGTAGAAATCCGGCGGCCACGGGTCTCCTCCACCAACAGGGGTTCCTTTTAGAACGATAAAAATGTTCTGGAATTTGTAGTGATGGCTGCACGGCCTCGTAAATATACTAAAAAGCACTGCATTTTATACTATAACATGGTGAATTTTATGATATCAGAATTGTATCACAATACATTATGACAGTCATTCTCTCCAGTATTTTTGAGGGTTGTAAATGATTACTTCCCAAGATAAACCCACAAAAGCCCTATAGCCTCCTACATGAGCTAAAACCTTGTCCGTGAATCCGCTTCAGGAATCCACCCAGCAAATTCTAATGCCTTCCTTCGTGCTGACTTCTGGGTTCTACCCCAGCCAGCTCCAGGAGTCCTGGGCCCATTGAAACACCACTCCCTTAGGCCTACTCTTGGCTCTGATTCCTAAGATAGTTCCTGTTCTCCTGAACTGCCAGGCCCTTCTTGATGCTCAGTCACCCCCTCTCCCCTCCCTAACTGCCAGGTCTTCGTGAATTCAAAATTTTGACAGTCACCCTCCTTTACACGTTAGCAAATCTTCTCTTCCCACGACTCACCTTGCCCTGCACACGCACCCTGATCCCAGCAGGCTTACGAAGGCCTTCTCAGTGCTAGCCCATGATCTGACTCAACCTTCAATCCTTGCCCCTCCTCCGCCTCCCTGTGGTTCCCTCTCCCAGCCCCTCACTCGGACCAGACACACTCTCTGTTCCCCCACAGGATACTGCCCGTGGGACGGTAAGTTCACAATGGTACATTCATGAATACGAGGCATTTTCCTTCCAGTGTGCACTGTTTATCTGGTTTACTGGTAGCCTCAAAACCTTCTGATTCAAGCTTCACAGAGAAAGTAGAATCAGAAAGGACTGACTCTTAGAACTTTTAAAATAGCCTAAAAGTTAGTGGTCATAGATGGTAGCATGGTTAAATCTTTCTACAGACTCAGAAGAAGTCTACGGAGGAGAGCAGGAGAAACAGGCGGTCAAGGGTGGAAAGACTTCCTCTAAACCAGTGGTTTTCCAAACCTCCTACCAGAGAACCCTGGAGTCCCCTCAGTGGGGCAGGGCCTCAACAGAAGACAAGGAATGATAAGCAGGTGAGGTTCCAGGACATCAGCCATGCATCAACGAGAGTATCTCTGTCCTTACGAATTATATGTATGGGGTTCACACAAGATTTGTGTTCAAAAACAAAGTTTTTCTCTAAAAAAAAGTTTAAAATCCTTCGTTTTAAAATCAAGGAAAGCACTCCCTCATGAGCTAACCAGACAATAGCTTTTGGGGTTGTGGTCCTCTCACAGCATTTATGACGTGAGCTAATACTGTCACCTGAGATTTATGACAGTAATAAGGACCCACTCCCTAACCGTATCAAGAATATATCTACCTTGTCCACAAGATAGAAAATGGAAGGAAATAGAGTTACTTGACCATTTCTCTACTTTCTTTCCTTCCTTAGATTTGGATCTTCAGATCTATACTCTGAAACCCCAAGAGCACAGATTTGGTTTTTCCCAGCTCTTCCTGACGTCTTGAACACAGCTGCCCACTAAGAATAACCACCTGAACAACCACCGTGTGCAGGCCTGTGCTGGGGACATGGAGTCCCCGCCATCACGGAGCAGCTATGTAAACAAGTGATTACAATTACAGGTCATCCATTGGCTAAGATGGAAGTATGGCCATGACATCCTAGGAACACAAGAAGGAAGTAACCTGCTGAAGGGTCATCTCCCAACCAACCAAAAGTCAAAGACATGTCCCTTTAATTAGAATAAAGAGAGAAGTTTAAAAATTATACTTACTCATTTTACACGTATTTGTTTGTTCATATTATGCTTAACGCAGTAAGCAAACGGAAATCCAGAGGCACATTTAGAAGTCACCCCAGCTCTCAAGAAGCTTGAAGTCTACTATGAAGATATCTAAGACACTTACAAAATACTATGCTTTATGTGATACGTGGTATTATTTAAATATCTCCCCATTTTGACTTTTCCATGTTTCTTCCTGGTATCACAACATGAAAGATAAACTGCCTTTCCACAAAGCTCCAATGTGGAATTGTGATGACCCACCCCAATTACATCTGCTCTCCCCCACCCCCGCCCCGCCATTACACACTTAGTCATTATCTGCACTCATTTATTTATTAAGTCAGGCTTCGCTGAGCACCGCTTATGTATAAAACATGGGGTCAGAAGCCACCATGAACACAAAAATGAAATAAACAAAAGGTAATCATGCTTTAATAATAATAACCATGATAATAAGCATTTCCACATACTTCAATTCATTTACTCCTCACCCAGCCTTTGGAGAAAGACAGGTTACTTTACTTCATGGATGCGGAAACTGACATCAGAAGTTATGTGATTTGTCCAGACCGTCAGACACATTCACGAGACACAGGCAACTGAAGCAACTGCTCCACACTCCATTCTTCAACGAATTCAGCAAGAAGGGAAGAACACAGGGGGCCTCGTATATCCCACTACCTATTTAACAGTCCCTCTGAATGGTTAACGGGCACCTCAAATTCAAGTTGGCCTAACTTGAACTTTTGATTTCTCTCAAAAAAGTCCATTCTTCTTCCAGCCTCCATTGAATGGTTGCACTAAACACTCAATTGCTCAACCTGAAAATCCAAGAGGCATCCTTGATTCATCCCTCATCACCCACTAGGAAGGAAAAAGACAGATAGTATCAAGTGTTGGTGAGGATGCTGTAAACTGAAACCCTCTAAATTGCTGGTGGGAATGTAAAATGGTAAACAGTTTGAAAGTTCCTTTAAAAGTTCAACTTACACTTACCACAGGAACCTGAAATTCCACCCCATGTCCACCTGTAAGAAGATATATGTCCGCACACAAATGTCCGTACATAAACGTTTAGCATAGAATTATCCTTAATAGCCACAAACTGGAGACAACCCCAGAGCCCGCCACAAGGCGGATGAATAAACAATCTATCACTACTATGCAATAAAAAAGGCACAAATTACTACAACAGAGGTGAGAAGTATAATAACAACTAATATTTATTTAGTACTTACTATGTGCCAGAACTTGTTTGAAACACTTCTCATTTTATTTCATTTAACCCTGATAATTATAATACCTTCCTCATAAGAGTATTATCAACCATTTTTCAGGCTAGGAAACCAAGGCATACAGAGTTTAACTAACTTGCCTAAGGTCATACAGGTAGTATGGCATGACATACTACCTGTATGACCTTAGGCAAGTTAGTTAAACTCTGGCGAGGTCATACAGGTCCAATGGCGGAGCTGGAACTGAACCCAGGCAGTCTGCCTCCAGTCTGTGTGCCTAACCACTACAGTTGAGCTCATTCTCATGTGAGATGATACTTCAGGAAGATTTATCTGGCTTTACTCTGTTTGCTGAACTAAAGTCACAAGTGGCCACAAGACTACTGGAATGACCCAAGCATCAGATCCCAGGGGCCAGCTGTGCCTGGAGGGTTCACTGCCATCTGCCACAGGCAGCAGAGGGCAGCAAAAGGCTGTGAAGCAAGAGCGGGGCTCCTGCCCAGGCTTCTGGCCAGCTGGGCTTCCAGTAATGAAGGAGCTGGGTTCAAGTCAGAGACGGGACACCAACCCTGGGAAGAGAAGGTTGGGAATAACACTCCCTTAAGGGGCCAGAAGACAAAGATCCTAAGAGTTGGGACGAGACTGGAGAGAAGTCAGAGGCACTGAAGGAGGCAAAACACGGGGCCCTGACCCTCCATTCCTGTTATGGCCGCCCAAGATCCTCTTAGAATCTGGGACTGCCCAACTTCTGTCACATTTCATTCTGTCACATTTCACTTCTGAAACATAATACTGATTTCATGGTCTCTTCTTTTATTTGTAAATGGATTTTGGGGTCTTTTAAGAGACAAAATTTGGCTTTACTCTTTTACCTAAATCTCCTCTTTTAAATTCAAAATAGTCACTTAGGAATGGTATCTACTTTTCATAAAGTGCTTTAAAATTAAAATTATGAAATACATTCAATGCCATTTCAAAGCTTCTGACAGGTCTGAAATGTCTTGAATATAGACAGCATTAATCCACAGAAATAAAAAGTGTTTTATTACCTGAAATCTTCCAAAAATCATTGTTTGGGGGGAAAAAAAACAGTATAACAGATAAAACTGTCAGAATAAGAAAGAAAAACCTCAACAAAAATTTCCTATGCATGCTTTTGAAAGAAAGACACAAAAATTAAAAACAAAAATCACTGATCTGGACTGCCCGATTTGATGCTTAACTCAGGCCTCCTTAAATCAGCAGAAAAATTAGGTTTGTGATTTACTCTTGGAAAAATTTCTTATTTCCCAGGAGAAATGCTTTGAGAGCATCAATAGGTTTCTCTGATATCAAATATTTCTCCATTATTGTGAGTAAATTATATTTAGATCAAAATCATATGAAATAAATTTCCCTTAAAATACCCAAGAGATTATGAAAATACAAATGTGTCACATATCCAAAAATATGCCTCCCTATTAAAATAATTAGCCAGAAAATAAAACTAACCTGAGTTTCAGATGTATTAGGTTCAAAATAACTTATTAAAATTAGATTGTCATTTGCTGGTACTAAAATGAAATTTATAATCTTTGGTGTCCTTTTAAAATCCCTGGAAATATGCCTCACATTTTTTTAAATATAGAAAAAAATGTATCTGAATTAGTGATAAGTTGGATGGGAGCCCAAATTTTATTTAAATGTGACATACACAACAAAGATATAAATACAGGTAAGCGTTTCCAAATTCTTGAGAAATTCACCCTCTTGCTCTTGGTCACAAAGTTCATGGCTTAATTACTCTCATCTTTTTTTTTTGTCTATAACTATAATAACTATACTATAAACTCCTTAAAAGATCATTAATTTTTAAGCCATCTATTAATATTGCACCGAGCATATCTATTTGTTCAGTAAATATTTACTGAATAGCTATTATGTTCAAAGGCAGATGCTCCAGAAATAAGATAAAAAGCTGCAATAGTCCTTTCCTTCAAAGGCGTAGACGGGGAGGAGGAGTAAAATGGATCATGTGACAAGACTAAGGAAGTCACAAACAACCGGTAGTGGAAAGAAGGGCCCTGCAAACTTAGTGACTCATTACCATCCCCTCCCCCATCCTCTTTCCTACTTAGTTTGGCATCCAGTTCAAGCTCCAGCATTACAAAATTCATTCCTAGGTCAATGTAGGAAAAATCCACCATTTCTGAGAAAATAACTTGAAATGGTTTTTGAAATAGAAAGTGGGGCCCTTACAGCACGGATATCAGCCAGAACCCATGTCAAGAAGAAGTGCTAGATCTGTTTTGTGTGAAAGAAGATTTAAATTTTCTGAGAAAGGAGGGAGGAGCAGGGAGGGAGGTCAGTGGGACTGGAGAGGCACAGGGCTCTGTTTGCCCTGCACGTGGGGAAGCACCGGGGAGAACCCATGAACGGAAGGCTGGCCAAGGGCGCTTAGGGTCAGGAGTATCTGATGGAGGATTTTCACCTCTTTCTGTGCCATGTGCAGTCGGCCCATCCTTCGCCACTCCTGCCCCAAACTTCAGTCAAGTCTAGGGCATTCTCACCTGTGCTATGGTAAATATAATGGTTAAATTCAGTGTGAAAAAGAGATAGTATCTGAGGATACGGAACCCTAGGGGCAAAAGTAACCAAGAAAACAGAAACATCCCATACATACCCATGCTTAATTTAGAAAAATCTTAAGGATAGCTTTGGACTTCCACAGTTTGGAACTGAGGTTTCAGCCGAGAGCAGGAGGCCCCGAATAGCAAGTGTGTTGTGACACTTCCTGATCAACCCCTTCCTGACGGTGATCTGGGACTGCCTTCAGACTGGATCTTTGTGCAGCCCTGACAGGGTCTGCCCCAGTCCGCTGTGCTGACCTGGTATCTGCCCCTATTCTGCCCCAGCACTACTTCTGCTGCAATTTGTGTTGTGACATCTTGCCCAAGCATTGCCCCAGCATGCTACCTCAACCTGCCTCCACACTGCATTCCATTTGCTATTTCTCTCTAGGCTGACAGTTTAGAGGACTAGGGTTTGCTACATGGCCATTGTGGAAGACCTGGCACACAGTAATTACGGGAGACTAGTCCTCGGAGGGAAAGCCGTTGACAAATTTTACCTTTAGATAACAGAGTTGCAGGCTGATACAGAACCAAGAGTCTCCAAAGAAAAGAAGGTTCCCGCGTAGCCCACGTGGAAAGAACTTTGCTTGTGAGGCCATTACAGCATGGTTCTCTACTTCTAAACTGCCTGTGGGCTTGCTTCAACTGTTCCTTCAAATATTTAGATATAGGAGGGGAAAGTCTCAAAGAAATTTCAAGAGGAAAATAAAAAAAATTTTTCTTAATCTGTAAGAAGTCATCCCACAGAAATGAAATAATAATGAGGAAAGATAAAGTTAGCTCAGTAGCAGAGAGATGGATTCGTGGTTGCCAAAGTAACTTCCTCCAGATGGAGAAAGAGAATATCAGGAAAAGTGGTAACTGTATTTGCAACCATGTTGCATGACTCCATTTTCTTTCTCTTTCTCTGCCTTTTCAAGGGGGAAAAAAAGAAGGAGAAAAAAAAAGCAAGCAAGAGCAAACCTGCAAGAAAGATGCAGGGCTTAGAGCTAGAGTTAATACGCTTCTGAGGAAAGGAGATTAATTCTGAAGAGAAGAGAGGAAGTGTTAAGCACAATACAAAGAAAGACTTAAAATCATGCATGAATAGAAAAAGAACCTCCAGGAACTTTGCTTTTGAGCACTTTTTATATAAGCGAGGGGGCAGCCAGAGAAGGTAAGTGAACGGCACAACGGTGCACAGCGAATCAGTAGCACAGCCAAAGCCAAAACTTGCAAAGCCACCCTCAGCGGTCATTCCACAAGTCCACAGTGGCTTTCCCCTTGGTTTTTCTGAGCATAGCAAGACTGGACGTACGGGGAAAACATTAAGTGGCTATGGGAGCTACTGCACAGGCCATGAACCCTGTGATTATTAACTTGTGAAATGCCAACTAGAGAAGTCTAGTAAAAGTTTACCTTGAAGTAGGAAAAAAAAGGGCAAAGCTTTCATGATGCAGTACTTGGCAATAGTTGAGTTTAACAACAAAGCTTGCATATCTCTAAATGTTATCCCTTCTAGTGAGAAATGCTATAACTGGTGATGCTACTTTAATAGAGAGCTTTCTTTTTGTCAGGAAAAAAAAAAACATAAGTACTGGATCATATTGCTGAGCCAGGTTCTACCACTCACTTGGTTCTTGCAACTTAAATGTGTAAGTATCATGCACTTGGAGGAAAACACTCAGGGTGAGGCCATGAAGAAGCAAACCTGCAGCCTCCAGGGCACTGTCATGGGGTGGGCTCCCAGGGATGCAAGCAGGCAGGAATCTCCACCAGTGGCAGCTGAAAACGGGAACAGTGTAAATGTCTAGCGAGTACGTCTGTAGCCCTATCTATCACAGACTTCTAAATGTGGTTCTCGTGAAAAACTAATTAGAGACCGCTGGCTTGAAACTGGTGAATCTCATTTATTTTCTATAAAGCCAAATCCAGATTTAAGGGTAAGGAACGCAGGTACCTTTGGTTACAAGTGACAAAATCCAACTTGAACTGGAAGAGAGGGAGGGGAGGAGGGGAGCAGTGAGGGAGAAGAGAGAGAGACAGTGAGATGGAGACCCTGATTTTTATGTTAAAGGTTCCAAAGAAATGAACAATGAAAATGAAATTGTAGGAAGGGCAAGAGGCACTTTGACCTCAAAAGCAAACAGTGAGAACCCGAATGCAGCCAGGACTATCGACCATCTCTGCCTCCTTAAGTCTGGAGCTTCCTCCTCTCCGAGTGAAAAAGGACCTTCTCCAGAGAAGGAGCAACTCCAGAGCAACTAAGCATCCTGTGGGCTCCAGAACCATACATTTACATCCCTTGTCTCTGGAGTAGAGGCACCAAGCCCTGGGGGGGACACTTGAACCAGAAGGGTCAGATCCCACCCCAGGTTATCTATCCATAGAGCCAGGGGCAGTCACGGTAGAAAGTCTGGCTCTTGCAGGGGCCAGGTGAAGGGGGCTGAAGCAGCTCTCAGACAAGGGTGCCAGGCAGAAAATCCGGGCGAGCGTGCTGCACCCACCCATCTCTGGTACACAAGTACCAGGTTTGTGTGTAAGCTTGTGCCTGCACAAACTGCCCATACACATCATCTCTCAAATATCTGCTTCCATTCTTGTCTCCAATGTGGCGTATTGCATTCGATATTAAGGTGGCTGAGAAGAGGAGGGAAAGAAGGAAGCAGGAGGCGGGAGGGGGATGAAGAGGGAGAGAGAAGGGGGAGGGAAGGAACAAAAAGGAAGTTTCAAAACTGCAGAGACATCTTCATTCCACTTGCCTCTCCTCCAAAATAAAACCAGCTATGATATTCTTATTGGGCAACAGCAACTCAATTTTCCATGTTGGCTATGTAAATCAGTTCTAAATTTTAAAAATACTATTTTGTACATTTAATTTCCTATGCTACAGTTCTTGATGAAACCTGGTTGGGCTTGCATTCCAAAACCTTGAAAAAAATTCAACATAAAAGTGGAAAAATTTAGGCAACACGCAGCAGCAAGCTGTCCCCTAAATGTCCCCACTGGACACCTCACACTGCAAAAGCAACATTCCGCACAGCTGCCAGGAGCTGGGGATCATGTGAGGCTCTCTCTCCATTATCTCAGCTGTTCTCAGAAACATCCATTTGAGGCAGGTGCCACTGTTTCCGTTTTACAAATGAGAAAACTCAGGCAAATTTGTTCAAGGTCACGCAGCTGGTAAGCCTAGGACGTGAAGTTCAGAGTCACTGTCCAGACATGAAACGCCTGTGCTTTCCACCAAACCAACTCATCCCTCACGAGAGAATACAATTCTGAATGCTGCTTATTTACACGGAGATGGCAAAGATCTACCCACGGTCATGAAAGGTCCCGTAGAGAGAGATAACAAACAGGCATTCATTTCCCGGCATCATACACCACAGCACAAATGAGTTTCCATATCTTGTTATTAAGTCAAGGGAGGACAGTGGTGCCCTCGGGAGAAAAATATGAATGATGGAACTAAAGGAATGCAGCAAACTCAATGAATCCAGAGACCAAGATGCTATGCTATCTCCATAGTAGTTATGCTGGTACTGATAACCTTACAAAAGTTCTTGGTGGCATTTGTTAAATCAAAAAATCATCTCTTGATTTTGGAACATAAAACAATGTCTTTTTTATGAAAACACAACTTTGGTGAAACTACAGATAACTGCAGCTCTTTTTAAGTTATTTTCTTCCATCACATTGGGAGCCATTTCCTTCACTCGCCAATAGTTTAACATATTTGTAGAAAGACTTCCATAAATATTAAACACAAATTGTAATATAACAGCTAAGAGCTCAGATCTCTTCTAATAACTATTTGGAAAGTCAGCCATCGGGTTCACACAAGCAGTCATAATCACATTTCTAAAAATGCATTGTTAGTGCTGGAAAGTAAGTCAAAAACACAGCCTCCTTGCCCTGGCTGGTGTAGCTCAGTGGATTGAGCGCGGGCTGGGAACCAAAGGGTCCCGGTTCGATTCCCAGTCAGGGCACATGCCTAGGTTGCAGGCCAGGTCCTGAGGGCCACGTGAGAGGCAACCATACATTGCTGTTTCTCTCCCTCTCTGTCTCCCTCCCTTCCCCTCTCTCTAAAAATAAATAAAAATAAAATTTTAAAAACACAGCCTCCATTTATCAAGATTCATTAATATTAATACCTATTGACCTGCACCATACCAAAAGGATTCTACTGAGCAGACAACTTCCAAACATAATATTATACAGAGTATAAGCTCAATATTCTTTCATTCATTTAGCTAATAATTATTGTGGAACATAAACATATACAGGCATGGGAGATAAAATAAGTAAATAAATCCTCACTAAATTTAAAATGTAGTTATAGAGAAAATACATACACATATCAAAGTTAAATCACTATTACAAATTTAAACAATAAGACAACAATACAAACATCTTCAAACAATATGCTTGCATGTCACATGAGTAGTGAAGAGATGCTATAGATTTATAAGAGAGGAGGGTCAAAATGGGTTGAAGAAGGAGAGAAGACATCACAGAGGCATAACCGAGTCAAAGGAAGCTTGGCAAAGAGAAGGGATTTTACAGTAAAGGCATGTTCTAAAGAGAGTAGATCAAGCGAGCTGGACAAAATGTGTATGTAGGGATGGAGGACATCCCATATTTTTGGACTGTAAGATGCACTCTTCCCCCCAAATTTGGGTGGAAAATGGGGGTGCGTCTTATAGTCTGAATGTAGCTTATCTGGCTCACATTGGTGAAATACGATGTTGCTTATGTTATTAAATATTTTACCACATTTTTTGCTTCAAACTTTTTTTTCCTATTTTCCTCCTCTAAAACCTAGATGTGTCTTATGGTCCAAAAAATATGCTAATATCTCTACCTATTAATGATCAATAAGCACAAAGCCACATTGGTTTACCTTTCAGTATTCAAAGGAGCATATTCACTTATTTTCCAACTAAGGACTCAGTCCATCATTTATCCAGCTCTTCATCTTAAGCCAAAACAACAAACTTGTCGAAGCTAAAGACTTTAAAACTCCCTTAGAAGAACAACTAGAACAGGAACGGAATCATAGAAATGGAGATCACATGGAGGGTTATCAGCAGGGAGGGGGAAGGTGGAGGAGGGGGAAAAGGTGCAGGGATTAAGAAGCATAAATGGTAGGTACAAAATAGATAGGGGGATGGTAAGAATAGTATAAGAAATAGAGAAGCCAAAGAACTTATAAGCATGGCCCATGGACAGAAACTAAGGGGCAGGCGGGATTGCTAGAAGGAAGCAGGGTACTGGGTAGAAGGGGACAAAGGAGAAAAAAATTGGGACAACTGTAATAGCATAATCAATAAAATATACTTTAAAAGACTCCCTTAGAAAAACAAAATATAATAAGTAACTGCAGTGGAAAGAGTTACGGAGTTTATATTGCAACACTCCCCTGGACCCTTTAGAAATCACTAAAGTGTATCTCGACATCATGTAAACATTCTACAGTAAGAGTCAGGGAACCCAAGCAGGAAAGAAAGTGCAGGCCATGAAGTAAGTGTAATGTAAGTAATTTGCTCAGGTTTGTGGTCGAGGTAAGGAGTTAACAGTAGTTATAAGGCTAACAATTACCTGCCATAATTCTGCTGATAGAAATACAGACATGGCAGAGTAGGAAGGGCCTTTGGAAGTCAGCCAGATCTATACACACCCACACATTTTCTTTGGAAGTAGGCACCAGCCCACAACTCAGGGTCTAGGTCTTGGGCATTTGAAGACGCAACTGTGGAGGGATTAAGAGTTCACAACCATCTTATGATATTAAGACATAGGAGGAACTCTAACCGCCCCCCCCAAAAAAACCCCAAAAGAAAGACTTCAGGAAACTATAGCAGTTATTCCAAAGCAAATGTATACATAAAATGAAGCCTAGCCTTCAGCTCTTTAATGAATCCTCTTATTCCCCAAAAAAATAATAATTGTGGGTTTTTAATGAACCAAAATGAAATCCTGTGGTTCATATCTCGCCCCCTCCTGGAAATTCATATTTAAATTTATGTAACATCCCTCAAATCTGGCGTATGTTTCCCCAAAACTACTGCAGCAAACATATATTCATCCAACTCCTAATTTTCACCAGAAATATTATATTCCCTCTTATTCTACTTATCAAAATAAATCCACAGAGCTTCATAATATAACCATAATCCTGAAGAAGGAAAAAAATTTAATTTCTTAAACTAAAAGTGATGTGCAAGTGGCTCCTCAAACCTCCTTTACATTCATTCAGAGGCAGTGGGGTGCAGTTCCTACTCTCCGGGATAAGCAGTTCCCCGGCAACCAGCCTCGTGTTGTCAGGGAGAGACTCAGCCTGAGATGGGCTGTCTCGGGCCTGCTGCAGTCTTGGTGCGGGGAGCAGCAGCTCTGTGCGGTGCTTCTTCATGCCTGTGCACACATCTCAGTGTGCGAGGAATGCTAAGTGGTTAGGTAGGAACTCCAGGGACCAGCAGGAGTTGCTGCCCAGGGCTGACTGCTAGATGACGTAGCTTTTTATGAACTGGTCCTTAAGAAGAGATAAGGAAATGGAGGTTTTCAGCAATGCGGTGTTCTGTCGGAGGCTCTGTTTGACAGCTGGCTACTCCATTCTGCAAACTCTAACACGGTTTTCTTTTTATCTGCTAACTACAGCACATTCAGGGGTTTTTACTTGAGGTTTCATTTTCTCCAGCTGGAAAGCTATGAATTCCCTGATAGCATTTCATTTTCATGACTCTTGCCTTTTGGGTAAAATCTGTTAAAATATCCATTTTTTCAGTTGTCCAAGAATCATTTTTGGCTTCATGTTTTTTAGTCTTTCAAACTGTATTTGACCTAAGCAAATTATAAATTACCTAACTGTAAACCACAAATTTTTTAAAAAATCAAAGGTAAAATATGAAAAAGTTATGGAGGAAAATTCAACACTGATGTTATTACCTTACCACAGGAACATCTTCAAAAGAATTTATTTTATATACATGTTCTGGAAAGATAGCCAATGTCTTTAAATTTTATTCTTCTTTAAAAAAAAAAAGAAGAATGATAATATATTCATAAAAACATTGTAACTCGGCATTTCTTCCAGTTTTCACTATTACCAATCTTGGCTGCATTATAATGTAAATTTAATACACTTACTCAACAAGCTGGTGGATCAGAAATATACCATGCTGAGAAATGCTGCAGGTTTGCTCACATGAACTGATACAAAAGCCCTGCAGAAACGTAAGGAACCGTGTCCTTCTGCAGGCAGGGCAATAACCTTCTTTGACCTCTCAGAAGAGATCCAGTTTACAGAGGAGGGCCCTGTTGACCCAGACAGTAGGACAATCTCTGGTCAAGATAAAACCAAGCATTTGGCATTGCTAACCGCCCCCACACACGACAACAGGCCCCAAATGAACTGCCTATGCCAATCCTCACATCACAAAAGCCAAGACTTAATTTAGTTATAGTTTTGGTTCTCCCAGGAGTAAAATCTTAAACCAGTCAATCAGGAGTTACCTGATCAGCAAGGCAGGTCCCCTGCCTGAGACACCCCTGTTATCCCCTAGAGGGAAGTAACCTTGCGATAACCACCCACCTTTCTTCCTAGCATAACTTCCTCATTCTCATTCCCTTCTGCCTATAAGAGTCTCTCATTTTGTACAGCTTCTCAGAGCTCCCTTCTATCTGCTAGACTGGATGTTGCCCAAGTCTAATAAAGTTTTGCTCTATTAAGATGTTAAATTTTTTAATATACCTCAGTTTATCTTTTAACAACATCATAAGCCAGAGTAGTCGAGTATCTCACCAAATGGGAAGAACATGACAATAGGACATCCAGGAGGAAACTACCAGAAGACCAGGCTGCTTAGCCATTATAACCCAAGAACCCCAGCCATGCCAGCTGGGCACCCTAAACTGGCCAGGAGTTCAGGAAACACACAGGGGAACGACAGAAATCACTGAGCTCCAAGTGTATTAAAGCAAATCAACCTTCACCTCCCTAAGGAGACACAGTGGAATGAAAGCGCAAAACAGGGCCCCAAAACCCTCGTTCCGCTTCCCATTCCAAGAGCGACCTAAGCTGAAATAGTCCCTAAAGGCAGCATGGAAGGGGAAGGACTGAGTTTACACTTCAGAGGCCCAAGAAGACTGAGACGGGCGGCGAGGAAGACAGCAAACATCCTGGGAGGAAGGAGCCAAGGGGTGGAGTCAGCCTCAGTGCCAAGAGCAGAGATCC
The DNA here is from genome assembly GCA_004026765.1 of Micronycteris hirsuta. Classification (NCBI taxonomy): domain Eukaryota; kingdom Metazoa; phylum Chordata; class Mammalia; order Chiroptera; family Phyllostomidae; genus Micronycteris; species Micronycteris hirsuta. The sequence goes on from PVJI01000134.1 coordinate 285,051, forward strand.
GGAGCACGGAGGTCAGCAGTATGTCCCAGAAAGTTTCAGGCTCCAGGGTGCACAGTGTCATCACACAGACCGCAGAGCTCCCGCTGTTCCCTAAGCAGTGACAGAACGAAACGTGAGGTTTTAACAGGCGTCTGAGACTCATGCTCACAAGCAATTGTGGAAAATGAAGACGGAGACCACGGGAAGTGTGATGGTTAACTTCCTGTATCACCTTGACTGGGCTAAGCGATGTCCAAGTAATACAGTATTTCTGGGTGTGCCGGTGAAGGTGTTTCTGGAAGGGATCAGCATTTGAATTAGTACAGTAAGTGAGGAAGATGGCCCCACCAATGTTGGGGGACCTCATGCAATCTGATAAGATTAGAACAAAAAGGTGCATGAAGAGTGAATTTACTCTGGGGAGCTGAGACAGCCATCTTTTCCTGTCCTTGGACACTCCTGTTTCTCCAGCGGTAGGATGCGGACTGGGACTTACATCATTGGCTACCCCGGCTCTCAGGGCTTCAGGGATGTGCAGGAATCACACCGCCAGCTTTCCTGGGACTCAAACTTGCAGACAGCAGATGGTGGACTTCTTGGCCCCCAATACCATTTGTGCCAATCCCTCACAATGAATCTCTTCCTATATATCTACATACATCCTGCCGGTTCTGTTCCTCTGGAGAATCCTGACTAATACAGAAGGCAAAAAGTAATCAAGACTATTGGGGATGGAACATATTAAATATAGAGACAAGGATCACAGATGAATGCAGCTAAGGTTTGGGGGACTTGGGAGGATAGTAGTGCCACTAGCAGAAATGGGGAGATTAATATATATCTCTATTGTTTTGAAGAGAAAAAAGTAAGTTTGGTCTCAGAACTGAGTTTAGGGTTACAATAGGACATATACATTCTGTACATATTTGGAAATAGAAAAGTGGAACTTTTGCAAGGTTAGATACAGATTTCAGGAGCCACCTGAAGACAAAAGTGGAAGGGGAGAAGCTCTCCAGCCAAGAGAAGAAGGGTAGAGAAAGTAAAGCAATAAAATAACAACAAAGAAGAGGATAATGCCATCAAATGCCAAAATTCCACTTATCCAAAGGTAAGGCCACTGTCAGATGTTCCCAACCTCTTACCGTCTCTTGGTTTAAAACATGGTAAGGAGATAGACACTAGGTAAAATGACTGAATGGCTATCTGACGACAAATCCGTGGCCCACTAGAAATCTGACACGACCAAAGCTCTGGGCAGCACGCGCTCTTCTGCCAAGCCTGCGCTGATGCTCTGAAGCACGGGAAGGAGAGGAAGTGGCAGATAAAGAGACTGCCATCCTATGACAGGGTAGACCGACACGCCGTTCTTCAGCCATGACCCACACCTTATCATGGAGGTATCCACTGGGCTGCAGAAATTCTTTTGCACTAATAAAGTTTGGTATGATAAGAAAAACCAGTAACATGGAAACCAGCAAACAGCGGCAATCCCAAGGCCCCAACCCCTGCCCTTCCTATCCTCTTCAATCCACTGTCTACTACTCATTCAAACACTATCTATCTATCATGTGCCACGACACAGAAAGTGTGTGGTATTATGCATGGCTCTGTTCGGAGGGGACCACCTCTCAAAGAGCTCACGACAGAGGATGCTGGAGTTACTCAACAAATATTTATTGTCAGCCTACTGTGTTCCAGGCACAAAGAAGAAAACATTAGAAATTGTGAAGTGAAATTTTTTTTATCCCAGCAATTTTTTAAAGTTTTTTATTGTTATTCTATTACAGTTGTCCCATTTTTCTCCATTTGCCCTCCTCCGCCTAGCCCACCCCGTTCTCACAGTCAATCCCACACTGTTGTCCATGTGCACAGGTCATTCCTACATGTTCTTTGACTAGTGCCCTCCCCTTCTTTCCATTTTCTCCCTCTCCCCACCCCTCTGGTTGCTCTCAGTCTGTTCCACGTTTCCATGTCTCTGGTTCTATTTTGCTCATTATTTTGTTTTTGTTTATTATGTTCCTCTTATAGGTGAGATCATATGGTATTTGTCTTTCACTGACTGGCTTATTTCACTTAGCACACTATTCTCCAGTTCCATCCATGTTATTGTGAAAGGTAAGAATTCCTTCTTTCTTTCTGCTGCGCAGTATTCTGTTGTGTACATGTACCACAGGCTTTTGATCCACTCATTTAGTGATGGGCACTTAGGCTAAACTGGGAACTTATGATGGAAGGAAGATGAAAGAATAGGATATAGAAGATCCACAATGTCCATTCATCACACACTGATACCTCAAAACCATCTTTTGCAGAATTCATCCTTTCGTACACCACCAGAGTTTGATGATTTTGGCTGGCATGGGATGGCAGGGCCAGGCAGCTGCTGTGGCATGGGAAGGAGCCTGGCCATCTGCCAAGGCAGCATGATGATGGCTGGCAGTCTGCGGGGGCCTATAAAGGGGCTGAACCAGGCCTGGCAAACAGGCCTCCACTCTCGTCCTTGCTGAGGGCCTCAAGGGTGCTGGCTCTCTGGAGGCTCATGACACAGGCTGCCGTCTCGTCACCCAACCAACCTCCCATTCCTCACCTCAGCTGTCCTCACTCTCCTCCCTCCCCCACCTAAGGCAGGGGCACACTGCGATCCTTGACCGGAGGGTAGCAGGGCAAAGCCCTACAGGGATTGTGCTGATAGCGTAACACCTCTTTCCCCACCACTGTTGCAGATTCCTGACAAGTCCCTGCTCAGGGCTTTACAGATGAGCAGCTCCCTCTCACTCAGCCTGGCCAGTAGAAAAGTTGACCATTGGTCATAAAAATGATTGAGAGGAATGTCTGAAATCAGCACAAATCCATCACCACCAGTGGAAAAACAATTAAGAATACACGCCCCATGGACCAAAGGTCACCCACGTTAGCTTCTCTGTGTTGCACTGGCTGCACGATGGTCACACAAAAAGACCACCAGTGATAGTCCTTGCTGTCAGACATCAACCATATGCCGCCTGACAGCCACAGACCATATTGAGTGCCTGAGGCAGGCAGCACCCTTTGTGAAGTGCTACAGACCAGAGGATAAAATAAATATCAAACACGGCCTATGGTCCCCTTCCTTCACCTCCTCTGGAGAGCCATCTTTCTGGGGAGATAAAGCATAAATGTAATCAGCTGGGTAGTGACAAAACATCTAAGTAACAACGAGAGGCCCAACAGAAGGATTCGTAAAACAGTACATAGTTATTTGTCCAGTGGAAAAGAAATGGATCACTTAGGTCAGAGAGAAAAGGGGTGGGTTTATTGGGGAAATGGAACGTTCACAGGGTAAGAAAGTGTATATGGAAAACACAGTATTTTACCTAAGCAGTCATTTAATAGTCATTTATGGAATGAGTAAATGAAAAGATTGGAGTGTGAAATCCAAAGTAGAATCACATAAGCAATTCCAGAAGCAAAATACTGAAACCAGTGTTAGCCTACAGAGATGAAGTTCTGCAGGGGTACAGTGGGAAGACAGGCTGGGAAGGAAGGATTAGATCATGGGAGGTAAGGAATAGCCTTACTCCAGGGACTTCGGGGAACCACTGAGGGTTCTGAAACACAGGGCCAAATAAAGAGCCTTAGATAGGATGCAAGGAGGAGAAATAACAGTTCTGTGTCCTACAACTTAAAAGTTAATCACACACTAGGGAAAATTTTTCAGAAAGGAAAATTGTTTTCTATCATTTTCTTTTAAAAGTCTATGTACATCACTGAAAATAAAAGAAATACACATAATGCCTTCTACATAATAGTGGAAGGAATTTGTCCCCAAAGATCTTTTCTTTGTATAAATGATGCTGCCACAATTGCTGCTTCAATAAAAATGAATATTTATGAAATGTAAAATGACTTGGATTAACTTATTCCAATTTCACCCTCTAAATTTAGATTTTTAAATCATGCCAAAATGTAGATTTTGATTACAAAAGCAAATTGAGGAAGAAAAAAAAAAAACCCACTTGACAAGTAAAAGAGCAACATTAAAAAAAAAAAAAAGAACTTGAAGTAAGGCTGACAAAAGATGATCGAAGGTTGGTCAATTTGACTAAAAACAACAGAGAGAGATCATCTTCAAAGTGGAGTTATTCAATTCAATAAAGCAGTCACATTACAACAATCAAAAGTTATTTTTAAAAAGGAGGAAAGTCTCCCATCCACCCTCAGCCGGCTGCATAGCTCCCTTTCTGGCTATTAGTTTCTTAGCCATCCTTTCCAAGTTTCTTTGTACATATATATTATTATTTTCCTCTCTGTTCACACAAAAACTAGCATGCTATACAACACTTTTCTGACCTTGCTTTTTTCACTTAACACTATATCTTGGCAATCTCTCTATACCCATTCATACAGATTTCCCATGTTCTTTCTTACAGCTGCATATTCCATTGTGAGGATGAAACGTAATTTATTTAACTAGCCCCTGCTGATGGGCATTTGGATTGTTTCCAATCTTTGGCTACTGCAAACAAAGCCACAGTGAATAACCTGGTACAGTCATCATTTGGCACGTGTGCAAGTGTATCTGCAGGATAAATTCCCAGACACTGCATTCCTGGGTCAAAAGATATATGCAATTAAATTTTTGATAGATATTGCCAAATTGCCTTCCCTAAGAGTTGAACCAGTTTTACACTCTCGCCAGCATTGTATGAGAGTACCTTCTTCTTCTCAAGGCAACAGAGGGTATCATCAAAGTTCTGGATTTTCGCCAGCCTGAAAAATGAAAAATGGTATTTCCATTCTCCTCATAGTGAAGTCAAGTATCTTTTTATGCGTTTAAGAGCCAGCTGTACTTCCCTTTCTGGAAACTTTCTGTTCATAACCTTTGCCTATTTTTCTAATGGATGTTGGTTGTTTTCTTATTAATATCTAGGAGCTTCTTATATGTTAGGGAGGCTAGTCTTCACCTAAAATAGGAGTTGTAAATGTATACCCCAGTTTGTCTTTTGAATTTGCTTAGGGTAATTTTGCCTGTAGAAAATTCTTATTTTGATGTGATCTAATTTATCAATCTTTTAAGTCTTCTCATCTTCAAGTCACGGTTAGAAAGACTTTCCTCTCACCAAGATTATAAAGGAATTTTCCCTTCCTCATACTTACATTGTTTCATTTTTTACATCTAACTAAATGGGGAAAAGATTGGTGTGGTAGTTAACATCACAAACACTGGAGACAAACTGCCTACATTCATGTCCTAAGTCTATCACTTCTTAGCTACATGACCTTGGATAAGTCACCTAGCCTCTTATGGTCTTCAGTTTCCACATCTACAAATGAGAAATAATAATAATTACTACTTTGTCAGGCTATTACAAAGATTAAATGTATCAGTAACTCGTATAAATGTACAGTGCTTGGTATAGTAAGCACTTAATAAGCATAAACTATTATCATCATATACTTTTTTGGAAATTATCCTGTTTTCAGATGGAAAGTAAAAATCCAACTTTTTCCCCCATATGGCTACCTAGTTGTCCCATAACCATTTAATGAATATTCTATCTTTTCTCCACTGATTTAAGATATCACCTTTATCATATGCTACATTCCCCTATGTATTTAAGAATTTCTGATTTTTCTATTCTGCTCCATCGACCTATCCATTCATGGACCACTACCACACTGTTTGGCAGGGCAAGATACCCTTCTTTGCTCTTCTTTTACAGTTACCATAACTATTCCTGTTTATTTTTCCATATGAATTTTAAATTAGTACATCCAATTTGAGAATAAAATTAAAATATCATTAGTGTTTTTCCCTGGCTGGTGTGGCTCAGTAGATTGAGTGCCAGCCTGTGAACCAAAGGGTCACTGGTTCGATTCCCAGTCAGGGCACATGCCTGGGTTGCAGGCCAGGTCCCTAGTAGGGGATATGCAAGAGGCAACCACACATTGATGTTCCCTCTTTTTCTCCCTCCCTTCCTCTCTAAAATTAAATAAATAAATAAATAAAATCTTTAAAAAATAAAACAAAATATCAATAGTATTTTTACTGAAACCACATTAACTTTATAAATGAATTTAGGGAGAACTGATATGCATGTTTCCTCTTCAGTCTTCTATCCAAGAACCTAGTATATCCTCCCATTTGCTCAACTCTTTTTTGCACCTTTTAGTAGTGCTTTCTACTCCAGTAGGCCACAGCTTATCAATGGGTGTAAGTTTTCTTAAGCATGCCGAAAAAGGTAGGATTAAAGCTCAGATGATAACCCTCGGCACCAAAAGTCTTTGCTAATAGTGGACCCCTCACAGTAGGTGAGCCAAAGACACAAAGGGCTTGGGTTTAGAGGACAGGCCTTGTCTTCTAAAATCAAAAGGTACTGCTTCTGTCACAGAACTTTCCGGAGAGTCGGGGTGCAAATAACAACAGACATATACAGAGAAGTAAATAGCTGTTAAACAGATTGGAAGCTGAATCAAGATTAAATTAACTTTCAAAACAATAATAAGTCCAGAAGCTCTGACCTTACAACCACCAAAACCAGCCAAAGAGGTAACACTGCCCATTTCTGGGGCGAATTAGAACTTTCAGCAACCTATCAAGGCAAGAGTAGTAGCAGGAGTGGAGACTAGACAGACTGCCATTTAAAATTCAAATATTGGTGGTGGGGGGGCAGTTACAACAGCTGAACAATAAGAACATATGCATTGTAGGTTTGGCCCTACACCAAAAAAAGCAGCTTACAGGTCCAGATACAGAGCAATGTACACATGGCTATATGAAAAGAAAGAAGAGCCTGGAACAGAACTAGGTCCCGAGATTTTGCAGTTATTATATAGATATGAAAAAGAAATTTTTGTTTGGTTTCTGTCATGTTAGTTTATCTTTTACCAAAAGTGTCATCTATATACTGAGAAATTAGGAAAACTTTGGTTAAAACAGAACTAAATTTTGGTCAGTCTTGACTTTGAACCAGTTTGAAAATCTAATGAAGAGTTATTTGAGTTGTTTGTCTAAGAGGCCATATCAAAGACCGTAGTGTGTAAAAAGGAAATTCAGTACAAGCTGTGCAAGTTCAGCATTGAGAAAGCATTGTCATTAAATATCCATTTATGAATCCTGCTTTGTAAAGAGAATTTATTTTTAAGATAAATAAAGTTTAGATAATTGAGTTAAATATAGTGTAGAGATAGTTAAAGATAATCTGGATTCTTCTTTTCAAAACTCATTCTCTGTATCTGAGTTAAAAATAAAATAAGGTTTTAGGGCTAGCAATGAAGTGAAGCGATTGTGGGCCCAGGAAACTGAACTGCTAATGCAGGTGAATAAAAAACAGGTCACACAATCACTTTCCATCAAATCCAAAAACCTCTACCTTTTACAGTCTCACACTGAGTAATGCATATACGATAATGCAGACCCTCACTATGACCTCCTCCTATAAATACTCAACAATTCCTTAAGGAAAAGAAAAATATAAGAATTCCTGGAAATTTTCAAATGCAGGATCTTGGCAACTGTTTGTAAAAAATTAATCATCACTTAATCCTCCAAGCTCTAAAACGTCGTGGTTTATAAACGACGAGTGCATTAAAATCACCTGAAGGGCTTTTTAGAAAACAAACTGAGGGACACACTTTGGGACACACTTTGAGAAACACTGTGCCGAGGTAAACCTACTTAAACTACGGTCCTGGGTTTGGTGGACCTCTGCTGTTTGCAAACTGCAAGAGGTCTACGACAGAAATGGAGAGTTAAGCTTCTGAAAAGTTTGGGTAGCTTAACATTACTTGGCATCCAAGCAGGTGATCACTTTTCTAGCATTTCACTTTTAGTGTGTTTTCCAAAAGTAATGGTATAAGATTGGAAAATTATTTTACAGTTTGGGAAGCCCAGCTCTAAAATAGACACCTGGGCAGGACTGACACACAAGGGGAGACCGGGGAGCACGGGGACATGCTGGCAGCTCCTATTAATTGGGGCAAACTGAGCAGTCCTGGAATATAATGGAAGCCTACAGATAATGCCTTCAACGAACACCGGACTAAGATACAATTTCAAAACTGCAATTTTCATCACTCTGTATCTTTACATTGCTTTCAGTGACCACACAACACCGTACCATTGCTGCAACTGGCCGGGACCCCGGCGGCCGGAGCAAACGAAAAACGATGCAGCAAACCCCCAGACTGCAGGCGCGCAATGCCTGAAAGGGCGGAAACTGGATCAATGCTTTCCTGCGCAAAGTTTGGAGCCGCTGGGAAATTTGCACCCTAGATGTCATAAGAACATGCTAGATTCCCTCAAAGCGTTTTGTGGTTTTTAGGAAACAGAACTCTCCACACTTCCCTCCCCGGCGCCTCTCAGCGCCTGCGCAGACACCAGCCTAAATCTCGAGGAAGCCAGTCCCGGGCTTGCTTCCCTGCGAGAGAACGACGGACTACCGTTCGGCACTGGCACGCATGCGCAGCAGCGACCACCACGTCCTCTGAACTTGCCCTTACCCGCCACGGGGATTGGCTTCTTCCGGCCCGGCAAGGCGTCCTCGGGGCTGACGATCTTAGAAGCAGAGTCGCCCATTCTCGAGACAGGAGAAAGGATGTGGAAGAGCTGGCGAACCCTCCTGGTGGCCGACAGCATGGGCAGACCACTGGCCAAGGGGTCTCCGGCGGGACGGCGCGGTCGAGAGCCGATCCGCAGCTGCGGGACCAGCGAGCACTGGACTGCTGGCACCCAGCGGGGACACCGTTGTACTGAGCCGCTGCCGCCCCGGAATCGAGGTTACCTAAGGCGCAAGCCACTGGCGCAGTACCTGAGGGCGTGTCCTCTCCCTGAGGGTTGCCTGATCCTGGGAGACACCAGGGAGTTTTTCTGGCCCGGCTACAGTGCTAAGTTCCCAAGCTGAGAACAAGTGTATTAATGGCGGTAGAAGTACGTAAAGCGTCAGGGGCCAAAAGAAAAAAAAAAAAAATGCCTATCCTTTGATTTTTAAGTCCATTCTCATTTCACAACCTCCTAAGCAATTGTTTGGTATTCCCAGTAAGATATAAAATGACCTACCTTACAGACAGCTAGCTAGGATGTATGTCTATTTCCATTGCAGCTGTTATGATTAATTACCGAAAAGATGTATCCAAAATGAAAACTAAGCCCAGTTTTCAAAAATGGGTAAGATCTCTCAACATAATGTCATATGTATGTGTACACACACGGGTATAAGTATTAGTTTACCGATAAACCCATTTTACAAGAGGAAAGTAGAGGAGCAAGGCACTGATGCCACCACTAACATATCAGGCGAATGTGATGGCGCTGTAGGTGCATTCTTGTTTCTCAAATCATGGAAGATAACATTTGTTCTGCGACAAAATTTCAACCCCAAAAATAAGGTGGGTGGAGCCAGGTGGGTGACTTTGGTGTTCCATGTGTGAAATTTTGGTTTTAAACAAAAGTTCTGCCAAAATGGGCAGATAATCTTACATGAGAGAAAGAACTTCAGGTTAGCACCCACAGAAATGAGAGGGCTTTGACCCAACCCCTTCCCGCACCCCATAGGTTTATTTACCTCTTGGTTTTAGTGTGGTCTGAACTGTCATGTAAGGAGGACAAAAAGATTAGCCCTGCTATAATGTAGGATATAGCCAGACTTGTGGCGTTAAACTTAAAAGTGTTTATTTTGTAATTTACATTTCCTCTAGGCAGTTTGCCTCCATTTTACATTTGATTTATTTGCTTTTACTATGAGATTATACAAAATAGGTTCTACAGGCCTTTACCAAAAACCCTCTAAGGTGTCCCTTCTAGGCTTGTGAAGGCCTGATTAACTGCTAAGCATTTGAAAAAGTAAGAGCATTATTTTGTTAAAGGAAATACTCTGTCAGTTGATTTTTTTAATAACTGCCTTTTGATACATACTGATTTGCTTTTTCTGGTTTAGTGATTGGTTGTATGAAATTAAATATGTTAGAAATACTAAGCAACTACAAACTGAAGAATTTTTCGTGTCAAGTAGTACTTGTATAATGTTAAGTGAGAAAGCACGACAGAGCTCAGGTTGTGCATCTGTGCTGTGTAGTATGTGTAAAAAATGCATGTGCCTCCATTTGCACATCCACTGAAGAAAGACTAGAAAAAATTAAAACAATGTTTGCAGTTTTGTTGTTGTTCAAGGTAGTGGTCTACTGATTTTCACTTCCTGTAAACCTCTGTTTTAAAATGTTCTACATTGTTACCGTGTTCTCAAGTGTTCCAATGGCTGTTACTTTCATTATGACAAAAAAATAAACATTTTAAAGTAAAATACCTTAACGTATTTCAAAGCTTTTTTTCATAAAACAAGTTTTTTTCATTTACCAAAATAGTTACAAGAAAAGTTACATTGAGTTTTGTTTGCTTTTTGAGGGGGAAATTGGATATTTCTGCCTTCCACGATACCATTTTCACCGCTAGGGCTTCTTTTCTCCACACTCTCCTAGTCCCTTCTAGGCTTCGCTCACACTGAGAGGGCGTCCCATTTCCCCGTTGGGCATACACTGCTTTGATTTTTCATTTTTGTGATTATGGTGTTGTTTTCCAAAATTCCAACAATGTATGTTCTTTAGAAAGCAGACTACGCATTGTCTTTGGTATAACAAAGTCCCAAAATACAGCACTTTAAACAAAATAGAAGTGTGTTTCTCTCCTATGTAACAATCTGGAACTGGGTAGTTCAGCACTGAGCAGGCCCATGTCTTTTCTTCCATGGCACCTCACACTGGGTTGGTGCATGTTGAGTATTCAGTGGTTACCTATTTGATTTAATTGGGCCAGAATCCTAACTTAGATTAGCAAAAGTTTCTTTTCATTTGTTCAAGGTTCTGCCTTGCCCCTTTGAAACAAGAAAACTTAATACTCTATCCCAAAATAAAGCCTAGGTTGTAGTTGAGATGCAGATTAGGTGGCTTTAACAAAGGTACTATATCTGAAACAGGATGGTTTTGGTTTTTTGTCTCATATACTAGTCCAGAAGTAGGTGGTCCAGGACAGGTAGGGCAGCCCTGCTGTCCTCAGACATGACCTCCATGCCAGAACCTGCCATCACCTCTGTATCTTCGCCTAGCAGAAAGGCAGGAAAGGGGTGCACATCTCGGTACTCCTAAGAGTTATCACAGAGGTAGCATCATTTCTACTCATTCCATTGACCTGATTAGAGACATGCTCTTACTGTTGGAAAGGAAGGTGAGAGACCAAGTTCTCTAGCTGAGCAACCACAGATCCAGCTAATACTTGGCAGTGCTAGTAATGAAGAAGGTGAGAACCTCTGTCACCATTCATTCTTCTGGCCACCAAATATCCATATATGACCTAATAGACAGGACACATCCTATTCCAAAGGGAGAAAAGCTGCTTTCAAGCAGTTCAAAGTGCATGAGCTGAAGAGGACATGTACTCCTGTACCAGTCTGGATGTAACTCTGCATGATCCAATGACCTATATAAACTAAAAGCTGAGGTATATATTCCCCTCTCCCACACCCTTTCCTGCACACCCAGTGTACAATGGTGAAACATGAATATGAAAACTAATTTGGAAAAAGAAACGGGAAAACAAGAGTTACTGGTCCACAGTCTAACCCACCGGTGGCAAACACAAGGCCCACGGGCTGAATCCAGCCTTCCACCTTGTTTTATCCGGCCCGGCACCTTGTTTCTACCCTGTGGCAGCGCTGAGCTCTTGCTTAACTGTTACATTTATACAGTCCTAAAATTACATTCACTCTTGGAAGGCAATGAGTTTGATACCCCTGGTCTAACCAAATGTTGCAAAGGGGAACTTTCCAAAAGTGCCCAGGTGGTAGAGTAAATTCTTAGTTAGGTCCCCAGTTCTGCTCTCTACAAGGAACTCCCTTGTTGGTTGCATCTGAAAGTACTGTTTTTACCCAATGGGAGGTTCTTAGCCACGATCTCCTATGATCCCATTAGAAGGGTATACTGAAGAGTATGCCCTCCTGGGAAGCTGTACATCTCTTTGTGCCCAATTTCTTACTGGTGCAGTTTTGAGGGACTGTAGGCTACTTTAGAGACAAACAGACACAGGTATTTTCAGGCTAGGCTTATAGCTTCTTTGTCAATTCAATTTTGAAAGATACTGAATTGATTTCTGGTCTATTTGTTCCTTTTACAATTCCGTGTATAAATAATCAGAGCTAAAGATCTCCACTAGTCATATTTCTTATGCCTAACAACTCTTCATTATTTTTATTTACTAGGCTCTATGTTTGTCTTATATATCTGGCATCTATTAACTTAATGGCAGTGCCCTTGCAGCCAGAAAAAACAGCAGGTTTGGTTGGGAAGGCAATCTCCTTAATATGACCCTTAGCACATGTCATCTGCAGACAACACTTTGCTGTGGCCCTTGAGAAGGGCTTTGGGTCACCGTTTTATCTTCTGCTTTTGGGAGTATAATAGCTTCTGGCTTTATCAAAACCAAAAGGCCCTAAATAACCACTCTTAGTCAATTTGTATTATGGACTGCAGGCAGAGAACTTCAATCTTAGCAGAGCTTTATTTTCTTCCATCTCTGTTAACAAAATGGCTAGCTTTTACCTGAGTTCATCTTTCCCAAAGGACTTTGCTAAAGGAGGCAGGAAATAGCTAATGCTCTCTGACTGGTCAGAGAATCATCTTTCTGATCATTATCCTACAGCCACAGATTCAAAGAGCATGTGGTCTGCCTTCCAAGGAACTAAGTTGACAATTTTATCAAATGTCTTGTGGTGGCATAAAAAGGATCACCAGCTTCCTAGCCTTTAATATCTGTGTCCTTGCTGTTTGCTGCCTGCCAGTTAAACCAAAGCCACATAATTTCAGTTAATGCTACGGAGTCTACAGAAAAGCTGCTAGAACTGACATGTTGGTTTTGTAACATTGCAGGACCCAAGACCTATATACGACAACCTCTTACGTTTCACAGGCCTACCTCAAGAAACAAGACAAATCTCAAATAAATGGAGGCCAAGGTTAATGGAAGGAAGGAAATAATAAAGATCAGAGCAGAAATAAATAAAACAGAGGCCAAAAAAGACAGTAAGAAAAGATCAATGAAAAAAGCTAGTTCTTTGAAAAGATGAATAAAGTAGACAAAAATTTAGCTAGACTAACCAAGCGAAAAAGAGGGAGTGCTCAAAAATAAAATTAGAAATAAAAGAGGAGACGTTACAACTGGTACCACAAAATACAAAGGCTCATAAGAGAATACTGCAAACAATTATATGCCAACAAATTGGACAACCTAGAAGAAATGGATAAATTCTTAGAAACATATACTCTTCCAAGACTGGACAATGAAGAAACAGAAAACCTGAACAGACCGATTACTAGTGAGGAGATTGAACTGGTAATCAAAAACCATCCAAAAACAAAATTCCAGGACCAGACAGCTTCACTGGTGAATTCTTCCAAATAGTCAAAGATTGAATACCTCCCCTTTTCAAACTCTTCCAAAAAACTAAAGAAGAAGGGACGCTACCAAACACATTTTACAAGGCCGGCATTACACTAATACCAGACAAGGACACCACAGAAAAGCAAAATGACAGGTCAGTATTCTTGATATACATAGAACCAAAGTACAGAGGACTGGCCTTAAAATAAATCCTAACTAGAAAAGGTAAAGGACATGACTTAAGAGATGAGAGAGGAGATCAAACAACCTTATTTCATTTCCCCACTCTGGATGGACTTGGTTAAGGAATCTTAGAAACATTCCTGTGAACTGGGGAATAATCTGAAGATCTGGCAGCTAGTGCTTTATTTCCTGGGGCACATCCTCGCACGGTGACCCACTGGTGCATAAAGAAATCAAGCGAGTGGATAGGATCACCATGGTTTTTAAATGACTTACAATATACTAGGTTAGAAGATATCAGAGTACATCCACAAGTAGTAAGGATAAATATAATTTGGGGACATTTTTGTTTCTTTTACACGTATGTGTACCATATGTGCGCTACTGTCTAGACATAAAATATATTTCCTACTGTGGCTTCTGGTCAAAACAAAACATTTGAAAGCCATGTTCAGACAGACTATAAACGTTTCAGAAGATTCTTGCTTTTGACAGGGCATGCCTGCAGTGAGGTGTGTATGTGGAGAAGCCATGGCTGGGAGCAAAGGCTAGTGAACCTGAGGGCAGCCTCCCAGGATCCTGCACACTCCTGTTGAGTGTGGAGAAAGCAGAAGAGCACTGCCTGGTCTCCTGGGGGTGGGAGTATGGAAAGAACGAGAACAAGGAGACCTGGGGACTGAGCCCTTGTAACCAGATACAACAACGAAGTCCTCAGTTAGTAGCAGGAGCCAGCACGATATCCAAAGGTTGCGGAGGGAGCAGCTCTGTCTCAGCAGTACGGAAGCACTGTGGCCAGGAGTCCAAGCCACACCGAAGCAGGCACCCTGAGGACAGAGGCCAAGCTTGAGAGATAACTCCGTGGGTGCCCACAAGACCAGGAGGACACGTCAGCTCTCCCAGTACACAGACACCATCCCAGAAAAAAGACAGGAGTAGGGAAAACCCTGAAGAGAATCCCAAAAGACTAAGAAGTTACCCAAATAGGCTATTTAAAACTGAAACCCTCCGAAAAGCCACTTTTATTTGGTAAGATCAAGTGTTTTCTTCCATCATTAGGAATGATGAGAGCAAGATGAAATCTGTTATGAAAATAGGGCAATTAACATTTCTTGTACGTCAGAGTCATGTTTAAGTTGTGGCCTTGTTACACGTGATCTATCAAAGCACACAGCAGGGGTGTTTACCCCGGCTAGGAGGCAGGGATGCTCTACTTCCCAGAATATTAGAGAAACAAGTGAAATATTATATGGCACCAGTCTACAAAAAAAATGGCAAAATTAGAGAAAAGATAATGTAATAAGTTTTTCATAATGCTAAATATATTCAATTTGAAAAGCTATCCTTTATTTTAAAATAATATGCTTCTAACTATTCTGGTGCCAAGATGTCCTTCCTTCTCATATACGGTGATGACAGAGAACAGTGATCCTCCAAGGCCTTTATTTGGCAAAATTGAAAATGGACAACCTATGCTGGGTTCCACTTGGTACGATTCTACGGCCCTTGAACTGCCCGTGCGGATCTCCTGGAGGCAATGTGTTTGACAGTCCCTGGCACAGGAGAGGCAGTCCCACAACGTCGGTATGAGGGGGAAAGGGGACTTTCTGTTTTATAGAGATCAGCCCTTAGCAAACAGCTTTTGCTCTGTTTCCCACAGGCACCATCCTGTCTTCCCTGTCAGCTTTCCTAACCATACCCCGTTCCTAACCACCCTCCCCAGGTAGAATAGAAAGAGTGAAAGACATGACTTACGGGGTGAGAGAGAAAGCCAAGGGTCCTCTTCCCTCTTCCCACTGTTGGATGAACCTGGGGATGAATCTCAGAAACGCCTACACAGACTAGGAAAGAATCGAGGGTCTGGGGACTAGTGCTTAGCGAAGAGGAGGGTAAGAAGACTTGTCTCTCAGGAAGAATTTATAAAGTTGTGTCACCACTCAGTTTCTAAGCTCCATCATACTGTGTTAACTTGCACACATTGCTGATAAAATGAGCCTCATGACATACTGATATCTTTCCATAAACTTAGAAGCTTCAGCGCTTAGTTATTTTGTTCATTCATTTTCTTTCTATGTGCCACAGTTATTTAATTTTAAAAAAAAAAACCCTAAGGAAGAAAAACATACTCACTGAAAAGTCAGATAATACATGGCATTTTTATTTAGTTAGAATAGGGAAATCAACCCTGCCAGACCTCTCCATTCTTCTTTTCCCTGCTAGCAATAGTACAGGACAGATCTGCAAGGACAGGCGTCAGCAAAGTTTCCCCGGGGGAGAAGTGCTGCTGGCCGGTCCCCTAGCTTTGAAGGAAGGACTGGTGGAGTCCTCCCCATGGGAAAGCCCACCCTAGACTCGGATGCTTCTCCCTCTCCCCCTCCATCAGCCTTTTTTTTGCTTGTGTACACCAGACAGGTTTGGCCACCCCTTAATAAATCCTGGGTGAACAATTAAACCCCATCTGTTTGAAGATCTCTTTCAACCAGGGGTGCTTGATGGCTCTCTGCCTGAAGCTTTGGGTCCTTTTTCCCAGCTGCAGGAAAGCAGGTAAAATTTCCCTCAACATCCAGTTACATACATGTCATATTTATAATCATAGGAAAAAGAATGAAAGAAAACAACCCAAATGCCAATAGTGGTTTTCTCTCTGTAATGAAACTGTGGGTAATCTTTTTTCCCCTTTATGCACGCCTATTTTAAAACTTCCTAGAGTATGTACATGTACCACTTCTGTAATCAGAAAGTAAACACTTTAACAAAAAATGATTTGTGCAAAGATGAACTGCAGATTGGTAAAAGGAAAAAGTAAGTAGACTGTTTTAATCGGTTTAACTTTTTTTTTTAGTCTCAAATACTGGGTTACCTCATTAAATTATATTTTTGTCTTTCTTGGTTTATTCATACATAGCCTGCATAGAAAGATAAAATGTCTGCTTTATCAGAGAAAGAAAATGTTCCTTCTACAGCTTCAGAAGAAATTCGTGGTTTTAAAAGTTAATTTCCAATTTTAGGTTATGTTTGAAAATGGGCTGGTTCTCTACTTATTTGGTTTCTTTTATTAAATTTTCATTAGCAAATTAATAATTTTAAATTGCTAACCAATAATTATAAGATGTTTCATGCCCTCAGAAATCTTTGCTGAATTCCTTAACACCTAATTCAACTTTTGTTTAAAAGTTGTAAAATTATCTCATATTGAGGCCCGGCCTGGTGGCTCAGTTGGTTTGAGCACATCCCATACACCAAAAGGTTGCCGGCTCGATCCCCAGTCAGGCACATTCCTAGGCTGCAGGTTCAATCCCAATCAGCACACATATCTAAGTTTCGGGGTCGATCCCCAGTCTGAGCGCATAAGGAAGGCAACTGATGAATCAGTGCTTCTCTTTCCCTCTCCCTTCTTCTCTCTCCAAAATCAACTTTTTAAAAAAATGTATCCTCGGGTAAGGATTTAGAAAAAAAGATCTGATATTGAATATTTCAAAAGAGGTTTTTAATATATATTTTTAACAGTCATTTAGAAAGTATATTTTAATGTATTTTAACATATATTTAAGATATATATTTAAAAGTTGGTACTGTAGACTGATATAATATTTTTAAATTTTTTCTAATTACTGTTTACATTTCATGTTAGTTTGTATTAGTTTCAGGTGTACAGTAGAGCAGTTAATCATATTCTGTGCCAGTGTTCCCACTGATACTTCCACTACTCACCTGGCACCGTACACAGCTATTACAATATTATTGACTGTATTCCCTATGCTCTACTTTACATCCTCGTGACTATTTTGTAGCTACCAATTTGACCTTCTTAATCCCTTCACCTTTTTCATCCAGCCCCTTTTATCTCCCCCTTCCCTGTGGCAACCATCAGCCTGTTCTCTGTATCTATGAGTCTGTTTCAATTTTGTCTGTTCATTTATTTTATTCTTTAGATTCTGCATATAAGTGAAATCATATGGCATTAGTCTTTTCCGCGCTGACTTATTTCACTTGCATAATACCATCTAGGTCCATCCATACTATCACAAATGGTGAATATTCCATTCTTTTTTATGGCCGAGTAATATTTTATTGTATATATGAATCACCACTTTTTCACCCACTGGTCTATTGATAGCACTTGGGCTGCTTCCATAGCTTGCCTATTGTAAATGATGCTGCAATGAACATAGGGGTGCATATATCCTTTCAAATCAGTGTTTTGGGTTTCTTCACATATGTACCCAGAAGTGGAATTGCTGAGTCATAGGCAGTTCTATTTTTAATTTCTCGAGCAACCTTCATACTGTTTTCCACAGTGCTGACTTAACTTTTTAATAGTCAAGAAAGGTTAACAAAGTTTATATCTTAATGTTAGTATAAATAGAAATTAGAAATTCAAATTTATGACTCTACTTCCTTCATAGTGCCTACCCCATAGCATATTTGTCAAATAAATAAGTGGAATTATCTTAACAAAGTTTATTTCATTCTTTACATTCCAAAATTATAACTAAATGTGTTTGTTTTAAAATTTCATATAGTACAGAGCATCTAGAATATAAAATAAAAGGACCACTTGAATATATTCTACCAATGGTATATATCCACTCAGATCTTTTTATATGTAGGCTATTTTTAAATTACTTAACATGTTTTAATCTAGCAATTTCAACTCTAGTTTTCTTACATAGAGACCACATAAAATACATTTTGATTTGTAAATGCTATATATTTTTGGTTTGGTTTGGTTTGGTTTGTCATTTACCTATTCTGCCTGCAAGTAATATGCACACATTTTCTAGGTCACAGTTATATTTCCACTGGCATTTCTCCTTGAGACAGTAACCAGTACTCGCACACACAAAGAGAATAAAACATCCATTGCTGCTTCCGGTCTGCCGTGCATTTTCCATATTTAGTGAGCTGGGCTTTGCGTGGCATATGTTTCAATAATCCTCTCATAAAGTTTAACTGAGACTTAGGCACTCCACAAATATTTGTGGAATTGAATTGAATTTCATTAATTACTCTGTAATTGTTAAGGCTTGTGGACACTGGAAGGATGATACAGTTTAGTTTTTCACTTTGAAGATTGCAAAACCTCTACAAACCCATTCCTGAAATCAGATAATACTGGTAAGTGGGGTTTTGTTGGTTATTTGGGGTTCATTCCAGAGAGCCTTTTGATCTCCCTCTAATCACGCTTTTTTGGATCCCAGATTTCTAAGCTAAAATCTCCATTGGAAATAAACTCATTTCCTTAAGCCATCTGGTGGCTTTCTCTTGTAACTACAGCATTAACTAATGGCCCAATGGAATTATCCTCGACACACACAAGTACTGTCATTTCCTTTTTGTGTCTCTTACAAGACATGTCACAATGAAATGATAACCTAAGTATTGTGTAGATGTTAAAAATCCAAGAGAAATCTCCATGACTCTAACCGCAAGGCCACTTTAATATCAAGAGCAACATAATAAAGGTGATGGGGTAAGAGAAGCTATATTATGTTCATAGTAGTTACACACTAAGACAAACTTTATTGGGCACAAACTATGTGCCAGGCAGTGTGCCTAAGCTATAAAAACCAATGCAAGAGGCTCATGTTCTCAGGGATCACGGGCAAAGCAGTAAGCGAACAGACACAGCAAGGGGTCAGAATAGACGCGCCGAGGTGGACATGGGGAAAACCCAGACAAGGACTCCTTTATCCCACACTGAACGTCGGGGATTAGTGCTGTGCCCTCCCAGAATATGAAAAATACCAGAAAATAAAATCCAGGAAAAATCTTTGGAATCAGCTCAAAATAATGATTAACAAAATAATAGAGTTACAAGTGTACTGTGTAAGTGTGTTCCCCACCTTCTGCAAATGCCAGTAATGTTCCTATCTTTGTGCAATGCATACCTTTCAAAACTATATTACCCCAAGTTGGGTTTCAACAGGGGGCCCAGGGACCCCAGGGCCAGTAGATAAGCTTCCAGGTGCACGTCTAACTTAGCCCAACAGTATCTCCACCCCCAGCCTTTGGAGGAGGCAGGACAGCAAAAAGGAGTCAGAGCCTGCTCCCCAGGTTACAAGTCTGTCCCCTCTAGCTCTCTTCCATTAGCCATATAGCAACAACAAAGTGTTGCTGGAGCACATTCTGCCTCGGAAGGTCAGAGAATGTTCCTGAGAGGCTGCAAAGGTATGAGCTCAATGTGGAAGAGTGGGTGGGAAAAAGCAGATGGATAGAGGGGCAAGGATGGTGACTTCATTTGATGGGGACATGTGCAGCAGTGCAAAGTATTAAAATGCAAAGCATTTTGGGGGACTGCAAGTAATTCAGTGTGGCCAGAAAAAGGACATTGCAAACAGGGAGTGGTGAGCAAGTGGTGGCAGCTGGGAAGCAAGTGCCCCCTCCCGAGGGTGGCACATGGCATGCTCAGATGGGCCTTTTGCCCTGCTGGTAGTGGGGCCTCTGAAAGATTCTAAATAGGGCAATGATATAATCAGATGCATTTTAGGAGGTCATTCTGGAAGCGAGATTGATATTAGGTTGAAAGGACACACGACAAGAATTAGAAGGCCAGTTAGGTGGCTGCTACGATACTCCAAGCAAGACCTTATAAAGGTTTCCAGATGAATTTAGTGGCAGTAAGATCAAGATGAGAGGATGGATTTGAGAAATATTTAGCAGGTAGAAGCAACAGGTCTTTCTGACCTGGATATAAGAGATTAGCTATATTAGATATATTAGGATGATTCTCAGATTTCTGGCTTATAGACCGATGTTCCACAGAGGCAAAAGGTATAGGTCTGAAACACAATGAGACCTCAGGGCTGGAGATACAAATTTGCAACTGATCAGCATCAATGCGATGGGAAAGGACTGGATTATTCCTCACCAAGATATTAAATGCCCACACTCGAAAGAGATGTGCTGAATAAATGTCGTCAGAATAAATACATATTCTTTTTTTCCTAATCCTCATCCAAGGACATGCCTACTGATTTGAGAGAGAGAGGGGAAGGGAGGGAGAAAGAGAGAGAAACATCAACTGGTTGCTTTTCCTACCCAACCGGACTCTGGGACCAAGCCCGCAATTTAGGCATACGCCCTAACAAGGAGTCAAACCCGCCACTTCCAATTTGTGGGACAATGCCCAACAAACTGAGCCACACAGCCAGGGCTAAATACATGTTCTTATATATGAGAATAAACAGATAACTTGGCAGGTTGCACAGGAAAAAGCCTAGCGTTTTCTGTAGACCAATGCCTGGAAATGAGATTGGGGTAGGGTGGGTGGGAGACCCAGAGGGAGGTGGACATCTTGATTTAGACAATGGAATACTATGCAGCAGAAAGAAAGAAGTAATTCCTACCCTTTGCAATAGCATGAATGGAACTGGGGAGTATTATGCTGGGTGAAATAAGCCAGGCAGTGAAAGACAAATACCATATGATCTCACCTACAAGTGGAACCTAAGCAACAAAACAAACAAGCCAGCAAAAAAGAACCAGAGACATGGAAATAAAAAGCAAACTGACAGCAACCAGAGGGGAGGGGGGAGGAGAAAAATGGGGTAAAGAAGGGGAAGGGGCAAGTCAAGAACATGCACAAAGGACTGATGGGCGTGGACAACGGGTGGGGATTGACTGTGGGAGCCGGGGTTGGACAGGACAGGGGAGAGCAATGGTGGGGGGTGCGGATAAAAATGAGTGTTTCCTCCTAGTGTGTGTCTAGCTGCACTGATGTCCTATAACTGACGTCATAGAGCTGAGTCATTCTTGTCCACGACAAGCTGTCACTCGTTATCTTCAGCCTTGATTGGAGCATTGAACCTTGGATCCAACCAGCACCACAGGATGGAAAATGAGGAGGGATGAGGAAGCCTGCCGGTTCAGAGCTATGAAAAATGTACTCTGTCTTTCCCCAGCTCTCTCGGGCTGGGTGGAAATTCCAATCAAGTTCACTCTGGGGAAACAGCAACATTATTCATCTACTGAAACTTTAAATTAAAAAGCTACCTAATTCTTTAGGGGGAGGAATTGTTTCTCCTTCCATCAATAAGTCAATTTTTCCCCCTCTCATCTTCCATCCTATTATATTTTAGAAGAAATTCATTCCAGTTAATATGAAAATGAGAAGCCAGGAAATTATGAAAGATGCTTATGGATGCAGTTGTAGTGATTCAATAAGTTTGTCTTTTAATTTAAGTATCAATAATACACTTACTTTTCTGTCATTTAAATGCTCTCAGTATCTATCTGGCCTTGGAACCAATCAGAACATCTTAGCGTTATATGAATGCACTAATGAGAACATACTGAGCCCTCTTTATTCATAATAAAAGCTCCATGTCACTTCCAGGCAATCAGTGGGGACATCCTAAAGAAAATCATGGCTTCCACACAAGGATAAAATTGGAATGAATTTGACCCTTGTGGGGAAAAAAAAAAAAAAACTCAGCCCAAACAGAATAGGTTCCGTTTTCCCTTATTGCAATGTTCAAAATTTATATATATATATGACTTTCGAATGCCTGCCAGTTCGGGGCTCTATAAACTGGAGAACACAGACGTCTTTAGTCTTCCCATCCACGAAAGTGATAGGTCTCTGCATTTGTGTCTTTCTTTTTTCCTGCCTTAGTGAATGTTAGCATTTTCTTTAAGTACATCTACCTACTTCTGAAGTTCCTTCATTATTATTTCACAATAGCTCACTGCACTTAGAATGTGCCCCCAAGTGCAAGACAGAGTGTCTCCAGGACACTTAAGGACTGAAATATTTCTATTATGCTATTTTAAGAAATCACAGAAAATAGAGGAAAATGCAGTAGTTTTCTTCTGTTACGAAGAAATGGTTCATCTTATAAATTATAGTTTGGTTGCTTTATGGAAACACCTACAAAGTCACAGTGTGACTGCAGCAAATGTTTGTTTGTTTGTTTGGTTTTTGATGAGCGCAGCCTGTCGATCACTCTAAGTTCCTTCCAGAGCAGGGCAGCTGACTTTTCAGTAAGGGCAAAGCTTTCTATGTGAAGTGAAGTACAATGTCTGGATTTCGGGAAGTGTTTATTCTAATGAATATGATTCTGCCACAAAGAAGACAGTAAACAGAGTTTGAAGCCGCCTACATTGTTGAAGTTGTACTTGAAAGGGCTATTTTTTATTTAACATTTTAAATTTATTTTTCGATTTTTCAGTTACAGTTGACATTCAATATTATTTTACGTTAATTTCAGCTGTACTGCATAGTGGTTAGACAATCATATAATTTACAAAGTGTTCTCCCTGATAATTCTAGTATCCATCTGGCACCATATATAGTTATTACAATATTATTGACTATATTTCCTATGTTTTACATAACATCCCTGAGACTATTTTGTAACTATCCCTTCTCCTTTTTCACCCCGCCTTGCAATGGTCTCCCCTTCTGGCAACCATTAGTCTATTCTCTGTGTTTATAAGTCTGTTTCAATTTTGTTTGTTCATTTATTTTGTTCTTTAGATTCCACATAAAAGTGAAATCATATAGTATTTGTCTTTCTCTGTTTGAGTTATTTCATTTAGTGTTATACCCCCAGTTCCCTCCATATTGTTGCAAATGGTAAGACTTCATTCTTTTTTTATAGCCAAGTAATATTCCATTGTATATATGTACCTCTACTCATTTATTGATGGGTACTTGGGCTGCTTCCATATCTTGGTTATTATAAATAATGCTGCAGTGAACACAGGGGTGTATATATTCTTTTGAATTCATGTTTTGAGTTTCTTTGGATATATTCCCAGAAGTGGAATGGCTGGATCATAATGCAGTTCCATTTCTAAATTTTGAGGTCTCTATGCTGCTTTCCACAGTGACTGCACCAGTCTGCATTCCCACCAACAGTGCATGAGAGTTCCCTTTTCTCCACATCCTCGCCAGCACCTGTTTGTGGATTTCTTGATTACAGTCACCTCATTTAAAACGGAGTTGGGGGGCTAGAAGAGAGAACTCTCACACATGTCACTCAACACACACTACTGACCCCAACAGGCAGAGACATGCCCTGCAACTCTAACAGGAAGTGACACTACTTTACTACTTCTGCAGGAAGAACAAATTTCTTGCCAATAATAGCCTAGCCAATAGGAGGCTGCCACAACTCGGCCAATGAAAAGTCACTATATTTCAAACTTTTAGTTTCCTCCAATGGACTTTTCTTCACAACAGCCCCTCCCAAGCCCATAAAAGAGCATTCCTCTCCGTTGTTTCTCTGGAGTTTAGTGTGGTTCCCGTTAGACCACATGTCTCAAGTTGCCAATTCCTTGTTGTTTCCAAATAAACCCATTTTGCTAGAGAAACCTCTGGCCATCTATTTGCTAAAGAGCGATGAGACACAAAGGTGGTCATGGGAGGGAGGGCTCAGAGGGGTGCCGACAGGCCTTCACATTTGCGCATCTGCTTTGTCTCCCTACTGTGGGTTGGATTGCATTCCCCAAAAAGATATGCTGAGGTCCTGACCCCCAGTGCCTCAGATTGTGAGCTTCTTTGGAAATGGAGTTATTGCAGATATAACTAGTTAAGATGAGGTCATGTTACAGTAGGGTGGGCCCTTGATCCAATATGACTAGTGTCCTCACGGAAAGATGGTGCGAAGACACAAAGGAAGAACAATGGAGGCAGACTGGAGTTATGCAGCTGTATACCAAGAAATGCCAAAAATCACTGGCTACCACTAGGAGCTAAAAAGGGACAAGAGGAATCCTACCCAGAGACTCACAGGAAGCCTGGCTCTAATGAGACCTTGACTTTGAACTTCTCACTTCCTGAACTATGAGAGAAAAAATTCCTGTTATTTTAAACCATCCAACTTACGGTGATTTGTCACAGCAGTCCTGGGAAAATAATGCGCTCTGCTATACTGTACGCTTCTGGAAGACACCTTGCTCACTTTTTCCCTCAGTGTCTGTCTCATAGCAGGTGCTGGGCAAGAAGAAGTGAAGCACTTAATCTACTCATAAGATTCCCAAACTGTGCCCCAGCACAGCTGGGAGGTAGGAAATGAGGTTAACTTTCTGGAGAAATTAGGAGCCTTTTGCTCCCAGTCCTGCATCTGTGTTATATTCCTGCAGCCCACTTGGGAGCTTCACTGGGGTTTGTATAGCTGTTGGTAACATCAATATTTGCCAGCCCCACTCTTCCAAGTGAGAATCAGCTGAACATCTTTCCTTGGGTTCCCAGAACACCCTGGGCAAATTTCACCCTGGCTCGGCCACAGACCATTAAAGTGATCTGCTTGTGCTTCTCTCATCTCCCGAGACTGAGGACCTGGGCAGGAGGGTGGCCTTGCTTATTTCTGAACCCTCGATACCCAGTGCCTGGCACAGTAGGATTCCCCTGCAAGTGCTCAACTGAACAGACCTGGCTATTTTAGAGTGTAGCAACAGGTTCAAGAAAATTTCTGGATAATCCTTCATGCTTCTTTCCTCAGTCAGAGCAACAAGGTTTCTCAAAGATTTTGGATATTGTGTGCTTTATATGCACACCACACTCAAAAATAAGTTGGAAGCTGACCTGACTCATTTCTTCACAGTCTATTACGTAGGGGAGGGAGGGAGCATAAGCCTTCTGGGTTTTTTAAAAATTATTTATTTATTTAATTTTTTATTGTACTTTTTTTTTTAATTATAAGCCTTCTGTTTTCCTGGGCTGCTAACTTGGCACTTCATCTCATGTATAAAACTTGCATTAAAAGATACTATCTCTGTATGTTAATCAGCCATATAAAGATCAAAATCACTTTACAGTATGAGGAACCCTCAGAGCTCATACTCCATGAGGAACAACTTTATAGGAAGTTATACAGCCAGATAAGGAAGACTGGGGCCCAATCGTTATTCCTCAAAACAACTTAATGAAGTTAGTATAGGACCCGTTTCTAAGATGGTGACATTGAGACTTGAAAAGGTTAAGTGACAAGCCTGAGATCACACGGCTGCTAAGGGACAGAGCCCAATATCTCTGACTCAAAGTAGTGGATTTTTAAAGAACTCCATTCAGACTCTCAACATGATGGAATTTTAAAGAAGACAAGTCACTGTTTTTCACAAAACGTGGAACTACCTGTCCCAATGGGCGTCGTGCTTCCCAGCCATCCCATGGCAGGTTAAACAGCGGTGCTGATGATTCGCTTGTTTCATTTGGGGAACACTTCTTTGAAGATCTGGGTCTTCCTAATATGAAGGACCATCTTTTAGGTATTATCTCTGGTGGCAAACCTCTAACTCTGAAGTCTTTCTGGGCAAAATGTGGAACATAAAACAAAGGACCAAACTGGGCACTAATGTTTTAGGTCAAAAACACGGTTGGCTATAAAGATACAGGATAGATCTTCAGCATGGACCTAGAGACAGATAGACAAGTTCCTGCACTGGATTTGGAGACTGGCAGAAAGGGTCTGAAATTCACTTGACCATGTCCTAGCTGACCTTCAGCAAGCAGCTTGACCTCTCCAAGCTGGTCCCCTTCTCTATAAAATTCGATCATTACCTATCTCACAAGTGGTTAAAATGAGATTTCGGACATAGAGCAGTCCCCTGGAGTTAGTGCTTACCAAGTAATAGACATTATTATTGATCAGAAAGGACTTCCAAAATATAACATCATTGAACATACAACTTCAAGGACAACCATCTAAATGTTAAGTTCTGGTACCTGAGGACAAGAAGGTCAGTGTGAGCACTTTGGTGTCTTCTGCAGTCCCATGGGTTGAATGTATTCCCACACTTTGCAGTGAAGTTGGCCCTTACAATAGTTGCAACAATAAAATAATGCCATATTCAAGGTTTGATCATTACTTATCCATTTATTACTGCTTTGTAGCACAAGTTTCCAGGAAAAAAAGAATTTGGCTTTTGTTGAAATAAGAACAATCTCTCTTTAAGAAAGACTGGGAAGTAACTGAGTGCGGCCTCTCTCCCTGAGCAGAGCTGACTCTGCATCTGAAATGATTGGTTAAATATTTATTGCAGAGTTTTACACAGTCAAATGGCTGACTGGGATTCATACCCTAAGAGAATTTTTTTCATACAACATATACTTATTTTTCATTACACTGGAAATATATGTTCCTTGTTGAAAAACTAGAAATTGCTGACAAGCAAAAGCAATACTTAAATCACACAAAATCCCACCACCCAGAGATAAAAACTATTAATATTTTTGGTGAACATTCACTCAAGGGCCACTGTATATTTATTTATTACACAAATGGGGTCGCATTATACATGCAATGTTATAACATGGTTTGTTAACTAAGCAACACCATGAACATCTCCCTCTGTCTACAGTGCAGTTTCCATCAAATGACGCATAGTGACCCTGTTAACAAATAACCCATATTTACCCAGTCCTGTAATGTGGAACCTTTGAGTTATTTCAAAATCACGTGTTTGCTGTTCAAAAGGATACTACGATGAGGTCATTCATCATAGGGGAAGAGTATGTTTGGTGAGAAGAGGACAAGCAGGGACACAATGGCCCTAAAGACAAGGATAGGCCCCTTGGGATGAAATGGATCCCAAAGGACAAGGAAGCGCAACCAGAAAACAGAAAGTAGATGCTGTTGGCAGGGGCTGTGGGGAGAAGCAAATGGGAAATTGACGTTCAGTGGGTATAGCATTTCAGTCACACAAGATGGAAAATTTCTAGAGATCTGCTGTAAACATTGTGCTTGTAATGAACAATTCTATGCTGTACACTTAAAATTTTGTTTGGAGGGTATATCTCATGGTATGTGTTTTCTACCACACTAAATATATATATTTATCATTTATATATTTATATATAAATATTATGTATATAATGGAAAGGAGGAGAAAAGGAAGGAAGGACATTGAAGGTATCAAGGATGACTCCTCTGGGTCCGGCTTGGGCAGCTGGGCGAACAGAGGTTCCTCGTTGCCTGCTTTTCCTGCAGGCCCTACAACAGCCCATTTGCTTTCTGGTCTCAAAGTGTTCCCAGTTGCCATCTGAAACTGCTAAAAATTCACTCTACCTGCTTTGTGCCTCAAAAACATAAAGAGCATTTTTATTGCTCTAGTGATTTCTGTCCCCCTTTGCCTTTCACAAAACCAGGAGATGTAGAAAATGCTGTGGAGGTAATTCGCTTCCATCGGCAAAGGACTCTATTACCAGCCCTCACCCTGCACAGCCTCTGAGCATCCTCAGCTAGTGTAATGGCCTTTAATTCCCAGCACAGCCTAAAAGATTTTCCCATCATGCAGCAGCTATTTTTCCTACAATTGTGCCCTGTCTCCCCCTATGAAACTCACTCCCCACCCTACCCCCTTCCCTGACTGCACCTGCAGGTAAAAGCAGCCACTTACTGCCTCATGGGGTTTAGCTACTTCATTCTTTCATGTGTGGGTTGCATATGCAATAGTGGAATATTGGCTTAGGACTTAGATCTATATGATTGTCTACAGTAATACAAATATGAACGGTTTGAGTCATCTAGTATTGAATACCCTGGCATATAATATGTCACCTCCATGGGTCACTTTGCTCTTCGGGCTGATCAGGTCTAAAGGATTAATGGGGAGGTATAATATATTGATGATTTAAACATGGCTATTTATATACCGCCTGGTATGAAGCAAACACACTATCATTCCTGAAAACAATTCTTCATTATCTTGCTCACACAATGTACAGCATATCTGGTAATAGTTCTAATGACATCAGAAGGTAGAGATTATGCCACATGTTGTGAAACAGACTTTATAGCCAAAAAATCATACGTAAAGATTAAACATGGTAGACATGGTTCAGCATAGTACTTGATGGGCAGCAAGTCTTTTTGAGAAGTTACACCAAAATCTTGGTCAAGTTTCCCCTAGTATTTTGCAATCTCATCCTAGAAGTCTTCCAAGATTATCATAGACTTCTTGTACTCCTCAAAGTCCTGCTAGTCTCATTTCAAACCTTTGAGGGAAGCTGTAAATCTCTTTTTGGCCATGCGATGAAGTACGAATGGACTCTTCTAGCATTTCTATACCCAGCACATGTGATGGAGATGACCGGCCCCTTACTGATCAAAGTCTTTTGTTAGTAAAAGGAGAGGGGAGCTCCGCATGCTAAGGGTCAAAGTCATTCATTCCGCATGATTCTGCTCTTTCAGTTTCTTGAGTCACACGTTGTAATGGTGATACCCATTTTCTTGAGTTAAAGCAGCCTGGGAGTAGCCAGTGATCACATTCACAGTAATATTGGTTTTGCCTCTTTCTTTCGCCCCTTATTATACAACCTCCAACGCCTCTCAAAACTTTCTCAGTCACTGCTAGGAATTTCCAGATACCAATAAGGTGTCTACCATTTTTCATTCTTTTCTGATCTAGTAGGGATATCTGCTGTGCAGCCCTCACTGTTACAAGCCCACAGGAAGTTAAAGCCTCCTGACTTCCTCTACCCTCTGGGGCCAATAAGAGAGTGTGCATGTCAATACCACGTGCCCTGTCCCCTGATGCTACTTAGTCTTTTTACAAAATAATTAGTCAGGCAGAGGGGGAAAAATTTGGAAAACTGTAATAGCATAATCAATAAAAAAATACTTTAAAAAATAATTAGTCAGACATTGTATTTCAATATTTGAGATTTCTAAGAAGGTAAAATTTTCGGGTGAGTTTTTTTAAATAGTTCAAAAAGTTTTATGCATGAACTTCCATTGTAACGATGTGGTCTCCTGGATAACAGCATAAATCTGCTAAAAGGAGAGGCACGTTCTTTGTTGCAGATAAAGCCATAGTTTAACAAACAATCTTGTTCAACTTCTAAATACACTTGCTTATAAAGACTAAAATAAAAAATTATTTAGCAAAATGGATGCATCCACTTGATGAAAGCACACAGGTCTAGGGGTGCTACTGAGTTAATATTTGTCAATGTTTACTGCAATTTGTCAGGACTTTATTGTGCCCACCTTGTGAGGGGGAACTCCAGAGATGAAATGCTCTATAATAAATACTGAGGAATAATGCTTCTCTAAATTCAAATTTATTACCACCTTTCTAATTAGGACAATATTTCTATAATGGATAAAATATTGTCTTAGCCCAGATTTTCCAGAAAGCAGAGCCTGAGGCGAGGACTGAATCCTGATGCTTCACCTGGCAGGTGCAGCTCCAGAGCAGTGGGAGTGAGAGAGAAAAGGTATGAAGTTAAGAGGATTGGGAAGCACTGCAAGAGTCTGTGTGTTTCAGCCCTGGCCACCACTTTGCAACTACCTATCTGTGAAGATAGAGAGTTGACCACTCCGTAGATGTTCCCACTGAGCCAGAGTCCATAAACTAGCTATACAGAGAAATTGTGGCTTGGAACCAGCCATGGGGAGAAGCAAGGAACAGGACTTTGTCTATCCAGCCCTTTCCCACCTTTTATTTCCCTTGGTCAATGTTTGCCCCAATGGGGACTTAATTCCTCTGCATTTCTGGGTTGCATCATCTGGACCCTTTGGCTATTGCTCCAGATATGAGATCCTATGCTCCACCACACAGCATCTCATCCAAGTTCTAAAGAAGGAAAAAAGGCCAGAAACTCAGGGTGGTGAATGATCTGTCTGGCTGTGCAACAGGCACCAGTGACTGGTCTCCTCTCGATGGTGAAACCATGCAGTCTCAAACAGAGGAGGAAGGCCAGGGCAGCAGCAGAGGCAGAAAAGGCAACTGAGGATCTGGGAGGTGAAGGCATCAAGAGAATCTTAGGAGTATGGATATGGCTGATCTGAATATTTCATATCAAAGCTCCAGATTTTGTTTTTGACAGGGTGTTACAGGCGCAGGCGTTTCCCCCTCATATGTTGACATTCTAACTCCCAGAACCTCCTCAGAATGTGACTGTATTTGGAAATAGGGTCTTTAAAGAGGTATATGATTACGTGAGGCCATTATCCAATACAACCGGTGTCCTTATAAGAAGAGGACATTAGGACACAGACACACACAGTGGGAAGACCATGTGAAGATGCAGGGAGAAGGGCATCTACAAATCAAGGAGAGAGGACTCAGGCAAAACCAAACCCTGCCATCACCTGATATTGAACTTCCAGCCTCCAGAACTGTGAGAAAATAAATTTCTGTTGTTTAAGACACTCAGTCTGTGGTGTTTTGTTATGGCAGCTCTGCCAGGATAGATCGGAAATCAACCAAATCGAATTCCACCCTGACTTCCTCTCAAGTCTGTCACTTGTTCACACCACCTGGAGGTCAACTCCTGGGGCAGCCAAATTGTTAACTCTCTGAATCTACCAGAATGGGAGGGCCATTTTTTAATTTTGTAATCAAAATGAGAGTCTCCTATAAAGCATTAGAAGCTTTTGCTAGTAGAATGCAGCACTATGTTTAAATAGGCACCTTGTGTTTAAATGAATAATTTACATATTGCACTGTGGTATCGCTCTACAGTTATCTTGCTAACACTTACTGGGATGTAGCAACAATTATCATATATTAGTGTACTGATTATTGAGATTATGATTAATGAAGTCAATAAAAGAAATGAGAAAAATAATAGAAGTTATAATGTATTCAACAAAAACAACAACTAGAATTTATAGAATCCACAGTAAAGCCTGATACAAAAAATGAACTGGAAAAGCAAAATTGACTGAAATACCAAACATCTACATGGCTGCGATGAATGTCAACTTTATACAATTTTTGGTTTATTCAGTTCAGTTGCTGCTTTGGGGATTGAAAACAAAATCATGCAAATAGAACAAAATACATTTAAAATGGTCAAAGACGGGAGGGCAAGGGAAGTTGCTGTGTAGTGAAGAAGAAAATAGCAAAGCAAAGCACTGTTTTATTTATATTTTACCAGAGGATTTAGTAGTGCCGACACTATCTCATTAGGCTCATTTACATGATAGCAAGATAGCGAAGGATTGCTTTATGCTGTTTTATGTCGCATCTTCTTCCCCTTTCACATTCCTTCAGCTGTCTCTTCTTTTGGAAGGTCCTGCACTATTTTTCTCATGTCTCAAGTTGTATATCCTCTTAATTGCATTGTATTGTTTTTCCACTTGGAAAAGCTATTTTGAATCCTGTCAGCCCTCACCTGAGTGCCCTTGTAGAAGACTCTGAGTTACTGGGGAAGAGGGAGATAAGCAAAGCTAGTCCCTGTCTTCAAGGTATTCACTACCCAGAATGAATGAGCACCTAGAGGGTAGAACCAAATCTATTTAGCTAGCTTATAATTCCCGCTGAGAGTACTGGTACAGGATATTAAATGTGGAGTCACTTGATCCCTCCTTCAGTGCCTTCTCGTTCCAACTACCACCACCTCCACAAAAAGCTGCCCTTCAGCAGTAAAATAGATAAATAAATTGTCATACAGTCACACTGTGGAAGACTACAACATAGCAAGAATGAACGTCTACAACTACACTCAACAATGTAGATGAATCTCACACACACAAGGCTGAATGAAAGAAGCTAGACATTGAAGGGTGCATCCTGCATAATTAATATATAATGCACAAAAACAGGCAGAACTAAGCTATGCTGTTAGAAGTCAGGAAAGTGGTTACTCTGGGGGTGAATTTGGGGGAGCAGTGACTAGTGAGGATCACGGGGGTGGGGTGTTCTGAGCTGCTAGGGATATTTTCTTTCCAGGTCTGAGTATTGGTTAAACAGGTGTGTTCAGCTTGTAAACATTCATTGAGCTTACAATACAGGTGCTTTTCTCTCTGTGTTTTATACTTCAACCCCAAATTTAAAAAATATTACCTAAATGTACCCACCAATACAAATTATTCTAGTATTGACAATAATTGAGCTCCAAGTTTTTCTAATTTTCTTGGGAAGCAGATAAGAATAATACTTCTTCAAGACAAATTTCAAAAAGTGAGGCATTACTTTGTTCAAAAATGCTTAAAAGGGTCTTCCTAGCGAAGTCTCCTTCACATGTGGGCTGAAAGAGGAATCCATGCAACACGACTGATCTGAGTTTGCATCTTTTGCCCATTCCAACTGATAGGCTAAAAGCCACAGGAAATTATGCTAAAATAATAAAAACAGTTAAGTCCATTTTTAAAGGCAGCAAAGGGCACGTGGCTAATAGGAACTCCTAGTAGGGCACTAGCTGAATAAAGTAAATGTGCTTTTAAATCATTTCTATTCGATGGTGAAGAAAAACGCTCTTTAAAAAACACATCTTTTATGCTAGCACCCATAAAGCAATAGCCATCTAATGGGTGTTCCACTAAGTGGGAAATTAACAACTTGTGAATACAAAACAGACAACAAGTACCTTCAATGCATCTCCACAAAAGAAA
The DNA here is from genome assembly GCA_004026765.1 of Micronycteris hirsuta. Taxonomy (NCBI): domain Eukaryota; kingdom Metazoa; phylum Chordata; class Mammalia; order Chiroptera; family Phyllostomidae; genus Micronycteris; species Micronycteris hirsuta. Next base: position 317,904 of record PVJI01000134.1, read on the forward strand.
CACACAGAGTCTATTGGACCAAATGAGCTTCAAAAAATTCCCCTTAAGGAACAACTGAACAAAAAGGGAAATCAATTGAATTTTACAAAATAGAAAAATGTGTTCTATAGCTTAATATTTATATTTAATTTGTAGGATTGAATATATTTGCACTTTCCTTCCATATATCTATTATATTAGCATATTGTATTTAAACCAATTTCATGGGTCCACATTACAAAAACACAAGAAGAATGTTGAATTATAACAACCAAAAGTAAGCATCTTACAACTTGATTAGATGCATACTAAACCTTGGTATGACAGATATAAAATGAATCCATAGTCCACCCTTCATTTCAAACAAGGACTTATGAAAATGGGCAGAATATAAAATTATGGAAACCATTATAGTACATCAAAGCAAAGCAAGTTTAATTAGGCTTAGTTTGGTAATTGCTGAAAACAAAGAACCTGCCTCACAGCACGGCTGGTGTAAAATCCAGTAGTAAGTCCAGCTGATCCAAATTAAAACCGTCCTATCTACCATCCTACATGAATCCTTTTATCTGAAGTCTACAGAGAACAAAGAATTACAATTCAGCTCAGAATTACAGAGGGCCAGTCATTTTTTATCAGGATTTGCTTTGGCTAAAACCTGACTACGTTTCATTTCTCTATTTTAAAAAATAGAACATATAAGGACTTCAAGGTAAAAACCAAGAAACTAACCAATACTAGCAAAAAACCAGGAGCTAATCAGTGTTGTTTCTTCAGTGTATTTGGATCCATAGAATCCATTTCCACTTTTCCTGTGTAAGGCTCAGAAGGAAACAGAATTCATCATCTTGCCGCCAGATTGTTTTCCAAATTGTCGATTCTTTGGATGGGAAGTGTTGAAATGGGTCTCTCAGGAATATTATAAAATCTCCTCAAAATCTGAACAAACTAGGAATATCGTGACATTGATTAGGTCAATGTATTATTGCTGTGCTGATTTTTCGAAGTGGAAAACGTAACAGGGAATCAGGAAGCTGGAAGGGAAGCTGGAGGTGGAGAGAAAGTGCAGTCGGATCTGCTCCCCTTGCCCAGGCCAGGCCCGCGTCACCCACCGGGAGAGCCAGCTCCAAAGTCTGGTCTCCGGTGTTCCCGACGCCTGGCTCTTCCGGCCATTCACTTTCAACACTCTCACCTGAATTACAGCTCTAAAAAGTAAATATGATCCTGTTGCCTGCCCATGTGTAAAATTCCGCTGAACTTTTAAAAATTCAATTCTCCTTTGAAAAGCATTCAACTTCACCAATGCTAAAATGCTAATTAAAAGAGCAATTAAATATCATTCTTGCTTATCAAATAGGTACAAATGTCAAACAAAAATGATTAGTGCTGGCAAGATAGTTATGTAAAAGGCACTTTAATACATATTTCTAGTGAAAGTATCAATTAGTATAGCGTTCTTGAAAATCAATCTGGCTATATAAAATCATGAGCATAAAAAAGTCATAAAAATATTTCTTTAAAAAGATAAGCTATTAAAAAAGTCATACACTTTGACCTGACTTCTAAGATTTTATCTAAAACGTGATCTAAAGAATAATATAAGGAACAAACAAAACAGAAACAGACTCATAGACGCAGAGAACAGACTGACGGTTGCCAGAGGGAAAGAGGAGGTGGGAGGACTGGTTGAAAAGCTGTGGGGATTGAGATGGACAGAATGGTAGTTACAGAATACTCCTGGGCTGTCGTGTACAGCACGGGGAATACGGTCGAGAATATTGTGATAACTGTGTGTGGTGCCGGGTGGGCACAGGAAATATGGGGAGGGAGCACTTTGTAAAGTGTGTGATTGTGTAGCCACTGTGCTGGGCACCTGAACCTCATACAAAATAATATTAAATGTAAACTGTATTTTTTTTAAACTGTAATAATTCAAACAGTGTTACATTGGCATGGGTGTAGACATTTTTAATGAAATTTTACGGAGTCTGATAACAAGACTTTACATATATAGATATTTGAAATATGATAGAGATGGCATTACAGATCAACTAAGAAAATAATGGTTCTGGGAGAACTGGCTCTGAGTATGGGAAAATACAAGTGAATCTCTATCTCACATGCTACATACACATTAAATTCCTGTTGACTTAACACTTTAGAATAAAATACGAAGGATTATTTTATGAACTTTGGGAAGGGCAGGACTTCTTAAAATACAAAATAAATACTAACCATAAAAGAAAAGATTGAGTAATTTAACTACATTAAAATTAAGAACTTCTGGTAATTAAAAGAAACATAAAGTAAATGAGAAGAGAAACTATAAACTAGAAGAAAATATTTGCAACTTATATGATTGAGGAAAGATTAGTACCCAGACTATATAAAGAATTCCTAGAAATCCAGGAAAAAACAAACAGCTCAACAGACAAAGGACAAAATACAGAAACGGGAATTTCACATGAAAAAGACAGAAAGTGAATAAACATATACAGATGCTCGCTTTCATTAATAATAGGACAATGTATATTATGACCACAAGATAGCACAGCCAACACCACCTAGCATTAAGGATGTGCAAAACGTGAGCTCATCAATTATCAATGGGAGATGTAAATTGTAGCCATTTTGGAAAAGTTAGGCACTATTTTATAAAGTCTATTTTCCCCTACCAGCCACAGTCTGAGGACAGTGTATTTTGTGATCTTCCTACCTTCCTCTAACCTGAGAGTCAGAGACATGGTGGATAGACAAGGCTCAGCTGATTCTGAGTACAGTCTTTCCTAGGAAACCTTGAATATGTTCCTCCTTCTGTCTAATTTGGGGTGAATCCTCTTGACTGTGTCCCCACCTTCAGTATAGAAGAGCTACTGAGGCTTCAGTTCTAATAGAGTAAGCCCTACTTGCTCAGTTCCTCTCTCTCTCTGCTTCCTTGATCCCAGTAATAGAAAGTATAAAGATACCCCCTCCATTAGAGTGTCTCCAGATGTGGGCATATTTCAATTTATAGCACCAGCTTTGAGAAGATGTGTATAGGATCAAGGCAATGTGCCAGGATTTCCTCCCTTCACTGAAATGTTTTGATGTGTGTGTTATTGGCTAATACACTTTTTCTGGTTTAAATGTTGTTAGTAATTTTTTTTAATTTTTGATATTTTATTTTGTTTTCACTTTTTTTGATTGTTGTGATTTCATTAGCTATCATGAGAGGATTCTGTGATCCATCCTCACCATTCCTTCTTTATGAAGAGTCTCCCATAGTTGCAATTTTTAAAAAATCTGATCACTGGGTCACTCACCTCTAAAACCAGCTAAAACTGATGAGTGTTTTTAATGCCCTCCCCCCCCCCAAAAAAAAAATCTCCCTTTACTAGGGACAAAGACAGGCACACTTCTGTATCATACATTGTCAGGGTTGAGCTCAAATAGAATCAGTGTTGAGAAAAGAGACCTATTTATTTATTTAAGCCCATTCCTTACAACAACAAAATGGTTTCTAGATCCCTAAGGTAGTGCGTGCTGTTTGTGCAGCTCCCCTGAGGAGTCCACTCAACCCACTGTATAACGGCTCTTAAAGGTCATTATTTAGAGTCTTCTGTTGATCTGCCCCAACTTTAAGTGTCTCTATATTAAAAGCTTCTGCAGTGACAAAATCTTAAATTAATCAATCAATTAGCGTTTACTGAGTACCTACTATGTGCTCAACTTTGCACTCAGTGCTATGGGAGACCGATGAAAAGTAAACAGTCTCTGCCCTGGCAGAACTTACCAGTTGGGGAGATGAGATGTATTCTTCAAGACACAGTGGTGTAACAGCTCAACACAGGAGATAAGTGCTCCACTCTGGGCTCCAACTCAGTCTAAAGGTGTGATTAGATTGATTAAATCCATGGGGAAGCCCCCAAGAGGTCAATTTGTCCAACTTCTTACATTGAAACATTCTTCATAAATATCTATTTGTTGAGCAGCCATCGCCAGTCATTAACTGATAACTCAAGTGACACTTTAAAATGGAAAATTATTGAGCTCTTTGTGTGTAAAAGGTTTTTGAATGACCTATTAGTCAACCAATTCTCCCTCAGAAGCCCATAGAACTATCATTTTGAGTCACACTGAGTCAACTGCAGGCTCATGGATGCTACCTTGAATCAGGAACAACAATTAATTTACACAAGCAAGAAGTTAGCTGTACCCATCTCTGCTACCATTTAGTTTCTCTAAAACTTAATATGTACTTGTCACCCATGAGTCAAAATCAATATTTTTTCATCTACATTTCAGCTCCGGTGGCAATCCAACATAAAATAAAGTACGGAACCGACCCTGGGTTCAAAACGCAGCTCTGGCATTATCTAGCTCTGCGACCTTGTGCCGAAGCCTTCTCATCTGTAAAATGGGACTATGAAGACCTCCCTGTGGAGGTTGTTGGAGGATTGATGTAATCGCGCAGAGAGAGCACCCAGCACATAGCACTGCTCAGGAACTGTCCGCGCTCTTCCTTCCTCTGTGTGGGAGGTTCTAGACATTCATGGCCTTGTGGGGCCCCCACATTGTAGTGTTCTAAGATTTCATTCATTTGGTAGAAATTTAGAAAGTGGAGAGGGAAATAAGATTCCTGGGGGCTTTATGAAAGATATAAAAAAGCTAGAACTGAATCTTGACAATACACAGGCTTTGGGTAGGTGGTGAAGAGAGAGAAGGACAGAGCAGAGGTGGGGCCGGCATGAGCAAAGTCCAGGAGGTGGCAATGACTGTGGCAACCACTTGACTCCTGCAAGAAGGAAGGCAAGGAGTATACATTTTTACAGAACCTGCTATGTGCCAAGAATGTCTGTGTGTTTGTTTAAGAAAAATCTTTGCATTTAATCCTCCTGCCAAGTCTATTAAGTAAATAGGTGTATTTATTGGTTCCACAGTTATTTACTGAAAGGCTACAAGGTTGTTGTTGTTGTTGTTTTTAAGGAGTTGGGAGATGTTAAGAAACTTGCTCCAGACCCAGGCCATGCAGTCAACAAGCAGTAGAGCTAGAATTCACACTCTAAGCCGCCTGCCCCAGGCTTATGTTTTTGAGCTACAAGTGGCGGCCCCCACAGGGGAGCAGCGGATAGATGATTAGAGTGAAGGTCCAGGATAGAGGACTGAAGAGCGGTATGTGACTTTACAATTGTTGTTATAGGCGATTAGAAGACATTAAAATGACTGCATATATTCATTATTCTACTTCCCTGTTAATTGAATTATAAATACATTAGTCAGCTATGTATAGGTCTACCTTTTATCAATAATTAAATAAATGGGAAGATATGTTTTTTAATTCAGATTAAAGGAGACATGGCAACAAAATGCAGTAACCAATCTTATGCTGAATTCCATGCTGACAGAAAAAGAAATGCTTTATAAAGGACCTTACTGGGTTGATTATAAAATTGGAATTAAGATGGTAGGTTAAAATATTCTATCAATGTTAAATTTGCTGAACTTCACTACTTGGATAAGATAAGAGAATATCCTTGTTCTCAGGAACTACACACTGAAATATTAAAGGGTAAGGTCTGAGATACATGCCATTCACTCTCAAAAGGCTCAGAAAAAAACATATTTATATCTATCTATAGAGAGATGGAATGATAAAGCCAATGAAGTAAACTGTTAACTATAGATAAATCCATATAAAATAGAATCAAGTTTTCTTTGTATTATTCCCAGTCTTGCAACTTTTCTTCAAATTTTCAGTTATTTCCAAAAACTTCGTGTTTTTAGTCATATATGTATTTTTTTAATTTTTTTTAAATTTATTTATTTTCAGAGAGAGGAGAAGGGAAGGAGAAAGAGCAATGTATGGTTGCCTCTCACATGGCCCTCATCGGGGACCTGGCCCGCAACCCAGGCATGTGCCCTGACTGGGAATCGAACCGGGACTCTCTGGTTCCCAGCCCACGCTCAATCCACTAAACTACACCAGCCGGCCTAGTCATACATATTTTTATTTGGGGGATTAGTGCCTTAGATAAATATTTAAACTCTAAAGGGAAATTAATTTTGAACCAAAAATCTAATATAACACTTTTCTCTTTTAAAAAATCAAACTTAATTTATCTAGATGTTGGAAGAAAGAAGGGAATTTAATTATTGAGCACCTAATGTGTTCTAGGTCCTTTGCAAATTTTCTTTCTTTAATCCCTGTAAACACTGAGAAAAAAGATAACTAGTAAAAAGGGTTCCTGGTGGCTAACAGAGCTCAAATTTTAAAAAACAGAGCCTAGCAGCCATTTCTACACAGAAGCCTCTCATGCAAACTGCACTCCATGGAGAAGCTTGCACTGAGCTGCCTGCCTGCACTGTGTTTTTGCCATATAAGCCAGCCCTTATAAGAGTTCCTGGAAACCTATTTCAGCCAATAAGACTAAGGCTTTCCCCATCCAATCAGAGCTATGCAGCTCTGACCAACCAGAGAAGCTCTATTCTGTCCTGATTGGTCAAGATAGACTTTTGGACTAATCAAACTGTGAGAATTTGGAGTCCTTATTTGCATGATTACAGACCAATCAGGGACCAGGGACGGGTACTTCTGTCTATATAAACCAGCTCCCCTCTGGCTCTGGGGGTGCACTTTCCCTTTCACTAACAATTGGAGACTGTGTTTCACCTGGCTGAGCTGAAACACCAGAGATGTCTCACTAGAATAGAGTGGAGCAGATCAGCACAAACCAAAGCAAACTGGCGCCATAAAGAACAGACCAAAGCACAGCAGAGCAGACCAGCACAACACAAAGCAGACCAGCAAGGAGCAAAGCAGAGCTGTCTAGCTGGAGAGGGGCCTGGCTCCAGGGTCTCCTGACCCCAGGGCTGCCTCAAGGTCATGCTCTTTTTACAGCCATGCTGTATCATAATTGAGCTGTTCCACAGCCCTGATGTTTTTACAGCCATGCTGATTCACAACTGAGCTGTTTTGTACTGAATAAAGTTTCCTTCCTCAAGGTACACCAAATTAGGGATTACTGTGGGCATTGAATTGGCACCAATAACCGTGGGTTGACATCCTCAAAATAAGACTTCAAGGTGGATTTTATCCCCATTTTTCAAATGATGAAACCAGGCTCAAAGATTGCACAGTTCCTAAGGTAAGTGGCAGAAACTGAATTTGAATCCAGACGGGTCTATTGAATATTTATAGTGTCAAATCAAACATTCATCAGTAAATACTTATAAGGTATGACTATATCACAATCATATTATTTCTATATCAAATAAAGATGCATTTGTATCAAACATAGTATATTTGATATTAAACAATGAGATTTAATGTCTATCCTCTTCCTAGCTCATTCTAAAAGCATAGTTTGGGTTATTTGTAATAAAATGCATTGCCTTACACCTGTCCCTTCTGAAGTTTTGATGAATCACCAGCTAAAGAAGCTAAATCATGAAACAAAGAAGGGAGATGCTGCTACAGACACTGCTAGCCAGAATCTCACCTGACTGCAACTGCTCACCCCCCCATCCTTTAGATTCCAATTTTCACTCTACCCATGCTTGCCCACGTGCATGCACACACATGCACACGCATGCACACACACACAAATACACACACCAAGTGATTGCACTCAATCCCTGACTCCCTAAGAACCCAAACCTATACACTCCTAACTTGGGGTTCTGTCCTTCCATCCTCATCCGTCCTGCCCCATCAGCACCTGCTGTTAGAGGACAACAGGGGCTCAGGGCCCACAGTGAAACAGGACCACCCCATGTCCTGTTAATAACCATCTCCAGGTTATTTCACCCAACAATGCACTTCACCGATTCGATTTCCTTTGCTACATTCCCTATTGTAATTCCAAACAGATCCAAATGATGTTAAACCAGGCTAAAAATGTGTTTGGGGATCATAAAGAATGAAATTGAATGTAAGAAGAGGTATCAATTATCAACAGACTTGTTCATCTTTTCCCTGACATGGCGGTATTTGAAATTTTTCTATTACTTATTTAGATTCCAATCTCTGAGCTCCCCTCTCCTTTCTTCCAGCATCTAAGTCAAACAGATTTTTCTCAGCAAACTAACCCTTCGGTTAGTATCAGGGACAGACTGGTGTGTGGGCCACAGCAGATGCACAAGGCAGGCTCTACAGGCATGTCAAAGGGTCCAGTGTCAAGATTAAATTTATCTGATGCAGCATTTCCTATCAAGTGCAATTTATCATCCGTTAGATGCTGAACCCCCTATAAATATTAGATTCTCTCTCTCTCTCTCTCTCTCCCTCCCATCTTTCTCACACACATACAAACCCTATTTGTAATTTTACCCTTGGTTCAGGACAGGCTTTGAAATTAGATTGACTGGCTTCATTTCTGCTTGTAAATTCACTTTCTTTACTTCCAATTCTAATTTTTCCTTTTGCCTTAAAATTCCATTTATATTCCAAGAGTTTAAAAAACAATGTCAATTATAATTCAGCACTTTCACAGAAGCTGTTTGATTCAAAATGCCTTTTACCCCATCCACATCAATGCAGTGTCTGTCTGTTGGTGGGCCCACATCCTAGGCAGACTGATGGTGACTACAAAGTCGCCCAGTGTGTGCCTCAGGTGTGACAATATCTCTGATGTCATGAAGCCTTTGCTGTGGATGAGAAAAAGAGACCCAGTTGCTTCTAAAATTATTAAGTCCAATGATGATAGACTGGTAGAGCTCGAAACTGTCTATGCCCACTGATTCTTTGGCAGCGAGATTAGAGAAAGGAGCTGTAGTTACAGAGCATAATCCTTGAGAGTGATTATCAGGTCCTGACCCAGAGAGGACACCAGGTCATGTCACAGCAGCATGTCCAAAGACATTGACAAAGCCAGGGCTTGAGGTAAGAATTTTAAATACCAACCAATGTGTACCCAGTAGACATCAGAAATCAGAAAAAGATGAATTTGACGGGCAGTGCATTAGAAAAGCAAGGTAAATTAGGCATATTCTTGAAATGGGGCAATGTCCTCTGCTGGTTCCCTTCTTTTTATAAGGGCTTAAAAGGGGGCGAATTCAGGGACTCTTGGCCCAGCACTGGTGCTGAATGAGACCCACAAACATGTAGCTCTATATGAGGCGTTCTGTGGTTTCCCCAGCTGAAATTAATCACTCACTTCCAATACTCCCACAGCACTTCGTTACCTTATTTACAGCCCTTGAAATAATGGATGTGGAAATGCTTTGTAAACTGAAAAACACTGTACAAATGTCAGATGTTGGGAGTTTAGCAGGGGAGCAATAGATAATACATCTCTTCCATTCCTGAGTCAAGAACCAAGTGAGAGAGCGACACGGGGAGTCAGCCAGAGATCAACTTGTCATCAGACTTATTACTGATAACAGCTGGTTCAGATGCAGTGCCACCATGAACGGCCTCATACCTCACCCCAGAATTAAACGTTTCCACCCAGTCAAGGCTGATGGCATGCATGCTTGTGACAGGCTAACCAAGGAGTCTAAGCTAATCAGAGGAGTCATCCCTCCTCCCGGGGAAGGCATACATGAGGGAGCAGAGTGAGGAGTGGCCAGATGTGTTACTCTAAGTCCCTCCACATAGAAACACAAAGAGAGAGAAACAGAAAATCCATTCACCATAAAGGACTTTCTGTGCTTCATGCTTCAGTCGCTCATGTATACTTGGCAGACTCTGGGATAGATGTGCAATGAGACCTCAAAGAGTTTATAATCTAGCAGAGACTAGTAACAATCCCATTTGATAACCATACATTAGGAAGAGTGAAGTTCATTCTGCCTGCGTGAGCTAAGGAAGGTTTCACAGAGCTGGTGACAGTTGAGTTGGCTCTTGGAGTATAAGTAGGAGTTCACCAGACGGAGAAAAGGAGGGGAATGGTTCCCAGCAGGGCAAAGACAAGAATGCTCAAACATGGAGCTTTTTTATGAAATGAAATGAGACACAAATAAACAAACTCACAAAGGCTTTTGAGAGTACAAAGCTATACACTACATATTAAGTTTCTATTAAATCTAACTTTCTAAGGTTGAAGGTAAAATTCAGATTAATATCTATGCTTTTTATCTCAAGATAAAACAGAATTGTTTTCTAATCATATTTAACATATATAATGAAAACTTTTGGTATTTGCTTTTGTAATTAACATTACCCAAGATGAAAGATAAGGAGAGAATCTTAAAAGCAGCAAGAGAAAAGGAGACAGTTACCTACAAAGGAGTGCCCATTAAGACTATCAACTGATTTCTCAAAAGAAACCTTACAGGCAAGAAGGGGCTGGAAAGAAATTCTTGAAGTCATGCAAGGCAAGGACCTACATCCAAGATTACTCCATCCAGCAAAGCTGTCATTTAGAATTTTCATGGAAGGGCAGATAAAGTGCTTCCTAGATAAGGTCAAGTTAAAGTAGTTCATCATCACAAAGGCCTTATTATATGCAATGTTAAAGAGACTTATCTAAGCAAAAGAAGAAGACCAAAACTATGAACAGTAAAATGACAACAAACTCACAACTATCAACAACTGAACTTAAAAAACAAAAACGAAGTAAGCAAACAACTAGAACAGGAGCAGAATCACAGAAATGCAGATCACATGCAGGGTTATCAGTGGGGAGGGGGAGAAGGGAGAATGGGGGAAAAGGCACAGGGAATAACAAGCAAAAATGGTAGGTACAAAATAGACAAGGGGAGGTTAAGAATAGTATAGGAAATGGAGAAGCCACAGAACTTATATGTATGACCCATGGACATGAACTAAGGTGGGGGAATGCTGGTGGGAGCGGGGTATAGGCTGGAGGTGAATAAATGGGGAGGAAAAAAATGGGACAATTGTAATAGCATAATCAATAAATATATATTTTTAGAAGTCCAAAACTGTCTTACAAAAGACATAACCTTTATAAACTAAACACAAGGGGCTCAGTCTTGAAGTTCTTTATCCAAAGATATAGTTCATTAGACAATAGAAAACAAGAGGTATACCATTGCTTACCTATGTCTCAGAACATGGAAGGAATTTTACATAGTCAACAACAACATTTAGTAAAGCCTCCTTCTTTAACCTATCTGCCTCTCTGTTACTCCAAATCCGGTCAGAACTTCTCTCCTCTACCACCCCTTCCAAAATAAATAAAGCCTTCTTCAAGCAGGTGAAGGGACACCCCACCTTAATCATTTCTGGTTTATGTCCTAATATATATTTGCAATATATATATGAGATATGTGATATATACAAGCTACATATATATATATTTGCTTTTGTTTAAAAACTGTATAGATACATATATATATATGAATATAAATTCCCATGCAATATATAGAAAGTTCTTGATCATTCAAGAATAAAATCCATATCCAAACATATTTCCCACTACATTGAAAAGCAAAACATTTTGGCCGCTTCCTCCAAGTTTAATTTTTTTAGAATCCTCTTACGCGCATTTGTCATAATTTTGTTTTCGAGCAGCTTCCTTCATCCTAGGGAATGTAATTGCGTCCATCTGTCATCTGAACTTTTTCAAATAAGCTTTCCCCAAAGTCTGAGGACATTCCTTGCCTATGAACTCTAATATGTCAAAGTCACTTTCTCCAACTGTTCTCATCACATCCACTTCACCAGACACTTTTCCCAATTCTGAGGATGCCCCAGGGCATGCGCCCTTCACCAGCCTCAGTCCCTACCTGGCCTTGCTACTCTGCTCAGGGGTTGTGGTTCAACCGGATGACTCAGCTGGGCGTCACACCAGCATCCCCAACAAACAACACCAATCAGAACTCTCGACCAGAATACTCCTACATGTCAGCCTGTCCCCACCCTCCACGTGTACCCACTTTTCTTCTTAGAGACCCATTGTTCTGGCTAGGTTATGACTCAGAGCACTGAATCGCTCAGAAAAAAAAAAAAAAAACTGTGAAAAGTGACCAGGAGTTAACATTTAATATGATAGAAATTAATACCAAAAAATAAAATTAAGGCCCTCAATTAATAAGTGGATAAACAATTCACCAAAATTAAATACAAATGATTAACAAACTCCAGTAAAAAGTTAATCCTCTCAAGTAATCAACGCAATACAAAATAAAACAATGATATGACAAAATTGGATAACAAAGATATTTAAGAGATGAAATCTAATGCTGTCAAAGGTTTAGGAAGACAGATAATCTCACACACTTCTGTAAATTGGTATCATCTTTGATGAAAACAATTTCACAGCATTTGTTTCCAATTTTAAGATTCTATAATAAGGATAAAATGGGAATAAAAATGTATGCACAAGGATGCTTATTATTATTTGCATTACTCAACATTATTTATAGAAGCAAGAAAAATGGAAATATCCTTAATGTCTATTTATAGACAAGTAGTTAAATATTTATGATGCTGATAAAGATTTTAATGCATAAGAAAATATTTATGTACGTATGTGTAGTATAATTACGGAAATGTAGGTAGATGCATAGGGGAAAAGAATTAAAAGAATACACTAAAATATTAACAATGACTGAGTTTAAATGATGGGAGTACAGGTGAGCTTTTATCTTACCTCAACTTCCCTATGTTATTCAAATTTTCTTGAATAAGAATGTGTTATATGTATAGTACGGGGGAAACTTTTAAAAAAGTATTTGAGTTGAGAGTCCATAGATCTGGCTTCTAAGCCAATACATGGCACTAAAAATATTATTGAGCTTTGGATAATTCATAGCCCCTCTATGAGCCTAATTTTTGATTCTGAAAGTGTGGTAGTTTTGCAATGTGTCAAGTTGATGAGACTGAACTGGTTCCTAAAATCCCTTTCCCTGTAAGTTCTCGGCTCTGGCAGGTCCCTGAACTGGGGAAAGTAGCAGTAAAGCACCAGCCATAACGTCCTTATGCTCAGCAGGTGGGTGCAAGCTACCAGGCAGCTCAAGCACATTGTCACTTACCTGCTGACTCATCTCGTTGGCATGGGACAGCCATCAATCCTGAAGCCTTTTTGTCTTCCCTTAGGTTCTCATTCAATTTCTCTGCATGCTGGGCTAGATCTGTGTTTGCCTCTGTGATGAAGGACCCCAACTTCTTCAGCAGGACATCTGCACCATTAAGATCAAAGGCAACGAAGAATAGACACAGGTTTTATACCATCCTCACAGGCTCTAACTCATGCTTCTGTGCTTTACCTTTGTCTTTCCTGCCCCACCCCCTGCACACCTCCAAACCCAGGATCAAACACAAAGACAACAGCCGCAGAGAGACTTTTTAATCACCTTTCACAATTGCATAAGGTCAAATTCCTTTAATAAATAAATGAATACCTAGTAGTGGCTGTGCTTCTCTAATTGAACCATGACTGATAGACAAAGTAAGAGGCGGGTGGAATGTGTTTGTTAAAGTCCAAATTCCCTTTCAGCACTGGAGGATTCTAAAAGAATCTCAAAGTCTCGTCCCACCCATAGTCGATTGAAAATCCAAAGAGTCATCTTCTTTACACGAAGTTAACAGCACAAAGTTAGATGGTTTTAGGGTGAAGTGCCAAGCACACATGGAGATCTCTTCACCTCTCAAATATCATGAAAAAGATGGTAATATAATTTAAGAGATATAAACCCACAAGAATCAAAAGAACCAACAGTAGGAGAAGATTCTTAACAAATCACTGGAAGACATAAAGCAGATAGAATAATGGTGACTAATGAAGGGAAACAAAGGAGGTGTGAGCATGCAACATAAATGAAGGGATGTAGAAGACCTGAAAAAACTCCAGACTCTGCACTAACAGGTGAGTCGGGCACAGGTGTGAGAAGTGGCGTTGAGAGCGCCAGGAGCAACCGAAGTCCTGTCTGTTGTGCATGGGACCCTTCCGCCCCCGACTCTTCCCTTCCACCATGAGCAGAACAGCCACAGCCAGGCACTGCTCTCTGGCCAAAATTAAGTTGTTCTTAATTTTTCAAAAATTGTTCTCAGCTTTAAATGCTACCTGAGGAGAAATTAGGGTACCCGCTAAGCAGTATCACCACAGAGTAGAATCCTCCGTTTAATTCCACGTGGAACTCCCCCAGCAAACCCACCGGCTCCCCACTGTACCATTGAAAAGCCTGACTGAGCAACCCCAGTTCTATACACAGAGCCCCTCATTCAGTCTCTCTTGCTTTGGTATTAAATGTAGACAAAGATTTGCAGATGTAATTTTAAAAAGTCGAGCAGAAAAAATTACCCCCTCTCAAGGAACCCTAAAGATAATCCAGGGCACAGAAGAGAACTAAAACCACCAACAGAACGAAGTCTGTAAAACCAGAAACTATCTTAATGAGCACATGAGCCGTGAGGGAATAAGAAAGAGCTCTTTGAATTAAAAAAACCTGGCTGTACAATTGCTGAGATTTTAAAAGTGCAATACAGTGGACGCCTGAAACGGCAGATAGTACCAAACCCTATATATACTGTGTTTTTTCCTGTATGTACATACCTATGATAAAGTTTAATTTCTAAACTAGCCACAGTAAGAGATTAGCAATTCTTAATAATAATATAGATCGATTATAATAATATGCTATAATAAAAATGATTTTGGTCTTTCTCTCTCTCTCTAAAAATATTTTATTGTCCTGTCCTCACCATTCTTCCTGTTAAGTGAGATGATAACATACCGTGATGAGATGAAGGGAGGTAAAGGAGATAGTATTATATTAAGTAAAATCAGTGTTGCCTGAACACAAGCACTGTGATTCCTCGGCAGTCGATCTGATGACCAAGATGGCTACTAAGTGACTCACAGGTGGAGAGTGTGTACAGCCTGGAGCCCTCAAGGAATGAGCCCCGTTCTGGGTGGGATGGAGCAAGACTCTCGGGATTTCACCACACTACCTAAAACGGCATGCTATTTAAAACTTATGAATTGTTTATTTCTGGAATTTTCCACTTAACATTTTCAGACCATTGGTAACTGAAACTGCAAAAAGTGAAACACACCCCTCACCCCAAATACCAGGGACGTGACTCATCCCTTTGTCCAGTGTCTCTACCATGTAGACACTCCCTACTCATTAGCAGCTGTCTGTTATTAAATCCACTCTTGCTGTATCACAGTGCTTCTGTTCAAGTAAGGCCTATTTTACTTAATAATGCCACAGTCACATAACTTTTATTACAGTATATTATAATCATTCTGTTTTATTATTAGTGTTGTTAATCTCTTACTGTATCTAATTTAGAAATTAAACTTTATCATAGGTATGCACATATAGGAAAAAATATAGTATATATAGGGTTTGGTACTATCTGCAGTTTCAGGCATCACTAGGGATCTTGGAAAGGAGGAACTGCTGTATCTATTTGAACTCAATGTTAGGTGTACTCTCCATATAATGACAAAACAGCAATGACATTAGACCCACAGAGAATAAACCCAAGTGTGGTACTTTGCTAGTCAGTGAACAATATTTACAAGATCATAATAATGTAAATAATGCTTCTTGATTTTAAGTTTGTAGAATCAACAACTAGAGAAACCTTGGGAAAATCCACGATGGTTCCAGAATACAATACAGCTGTTATCATCTTTGATGTGGAAGGACGTTGGGGAGCAGTGGAAGGAAGGTGAGAGCAGAGGTGTCCTCATCTTATAAAATAAAGAGTCAAGATACAGTGGCTGAAATTAAAAAATGAAGGGAAGTATGTTGTTTATAGAGGCAGAAGTCATCGGAGGAAGAAAAAATAATAATTTTTCTAGGCCATACAGGATAGGGATGATAGGATCTTCCACTCTCATGAAAAGAAATTAATGCTGTTAAATAAAGAAGTAGTGATATAAGCCTATTTATGTTATTATATTTTCATTAATTTTAGAGACTATAAAAGTGATCAACCAAAAAAACCAAAAAAACAAACCAGGAATGGTTGAAGAAAGCAGTCGCCCTGGGGAACGAGGCTGAGAGTAGGATGATACCTGCTTGGAGCTACCAAGCCCACCACCTTCAGAGGAGGGCTGCCTGCAGAGAGCAACCAGGATCGGGAGACAGAGAACAGTCTAGCTCTAATGATATTGTTAGAGCCCCTCAAGCTGAATATGGAACTGGATTTTTAATTATGCAAGCTGTCTTGGTGATTTCAGGCTGATACAACAGAATACCGTAGACTGGGTGGCTTATAAACAACGGAAATGTATTTCTCACAGTTCTGGAGGCTGAGAAGTTAAAGATCAAAGTGTCTTATGAGGACCTGCTTCCTCAAAGTCTTTCAGTGTAAGCTCATGTTGTGGAAGGGACAACGGAGTTTTCTGGGGCCATATGTACATATATCGGTATTAATTCCATTCATGAGGACTCTACGCACGGCCTAATCACTTCCCTGAAGGCCCCACCTCTAACTACCATCACTGTGTTAGGATTTCAGCAAATGAATGGGAGAGGGGCAGACACATTCAGACCATAGCGTAAGCCAGTGAAGTCTGCTTTTGAGTTGGGTTTTTGGAATTTGTCCTTAAAAATGTTCATAATGCACCCACTGTTTTTCTTCTGTCCCCTCCCCATCTCAGCGAAGGTCCTTGTCATTGTGTCTTTATAAACCTTCACTGTTGGACAGCCTTTGCTGTGTATTTGCATAACAAGCTGGAAGTTCCTAGCTATAGGAATTAATAGTAGAATTGATAAGTCCAAGTTCATCTAGCAATGCTGTTATTAAAAATATGGAGCCATGCCCTGGCTGGCATGGCTTGGATAGTTGGAGTGTTGTCCCATAACCGAAAGGTTACCAGTTTAATTCCCAGTCAGGGCACATGCCTAGGTTTTGGGCTCAATCCTGGGTCGGGGCATGTGCAGGAAGCAACTGATTGTGCTCTCTCTCTCTCTCTCTCTCTCTCTCTCATGAGAATAAAATAAACCTTTAAAAAAATAAGGAGGTACTGTTGATTTGAAGAGACTAGATTGGGTTCCAAAACTGAGTTTCTGAATTTGAGGCCTCTCTGGTGGCCACAACAGGAATATTCTTGGATTGAGCCCCAGAGCTCTGCCTAGTGACCAAAATGCAAGACTATCTTTTTTTTTTTTTCCAATTCTTTGAATCATGGAGTCATAGATTACCAGAAATGAAGGATCTTAGAGATCGCCTAGTCTAACATGCCCATGTTTACATCTTGGAGGTTACATAGTTTGTTCAGAGGACATGCTAACAGTTAATGGCAGAACCAGGACAGGAATCTGAGTTTCTGCAGACTCTTTGTGTTAAATCTTTGGGGTTGGGGGAGAGGGTGGGGAAAGCAAAATAATAGCAAAATGATAACATCAAGTCTGCTGAGACAAATAAGGGACATAGACAGGGATGCAAAGGGGCCTTTGTTGGCAAAATCTGACCGCTGGGCCTCCCCAAAGACCTGGCCAAGGCCAATTGCAGGGAATTACAAGGCCCTTCTGAAGCTGAGACCCTGGACCTGGGAGGCCAGGGCCCCCGGGTCAGGCAGATCCTCTCTACATCCTCTAGGTGTGTCAAGCACGTGCAAGGACACCCTCGGTGTGTGTCACTGAGGCTGGCAACACCCTGGCACTGGTCAGTGCTCTCTAGGTCATTCTGTTGGGTTTAAACTCTTTGTTAGTTAAAGAAACTTTTTTAAAAACCTAATCAATGGCAAATTATGGTCTTGTATCAATGGTAGATGGTGGCATAAAAGAAACATCTAAAGTAGAAAAAAAACTACCGTTAGTCTCACTGTCCTCACCCAAGAACTGACTTCCTTTCGTTTTTTGTTTTTTCTTTATTGGATTTTGTCCATGTGCACACAAAGTTTTTGCTTGGTTGTAATCAGAAGGAGCATATGATTCTGTATTAAAGCAATAAAGTTTTAATGATACATAGATATAGAAGGCAAGTGGCTATAAAGCAAAATTTATGTGGGTTTATAGGGAAAAATCCATTTCAAAGGGGAGAGGATAGGGTAATAGCACATATTAGAGCAGTACCTTTGGGATAGTGCTTATAAAGATTTTAATAAAATTTCTTCTCTTTTCTTTTTATATTGTTCCTTACCCAAGTCATGATTAAATAAATCTAATATATATTCAGCCTGTATTTGTACCATTTGATTTTTAAAACAATTATGGTAGTTAAAGAGGAAAAAAATCATAGATCTGAGTCCTAAAAGGGAACTTCCAACCCCATAAAAGGGCAAATTGTCCATAGCATTTGGAATTATGAGAGGCCCAATTTTTATATTCATCTTGCCATGCTAATCCAGCTAACCTCAAGTAATAAGTCAGCAGGCATTTATTTATGACTGGGTGCTATTTGGGAATCACAAAATGATAGACCATTTGCCCATGTTCTGAAAACTCCCTGAAAAAATTGAGGCAAGCATACATTAAACTGTGAATGGATTGACCTGGCATACTGTATATTTACTTGTCATTTCTGTCTATATTCCCCCATTTGAAGGTAAGCCCCCTGAGGGCAAGAACTTGGTTTGCTCACTGCTGCATCAGTTACCCCTCTGTCTCAGCTTGGGCCCCTATAACAAACTACCATAGATTGAGCAACTTAAGCAACAAACATTTATTTCTCACATCTCTGGAGGCCCAGGAAGTGCATGACCAAGGTGACAGTAGATCTGGTGCCTAGTGAGAGCCTTCTTCCTGCCCTAGAGACAGCTGGCTGTCTTCCTCTGCATCCTCACATGGCAAAGAGAAAGTTCTAGTCTCTTTATCTCCTTATAAGGGCACCAATCCCATCCTGGGAGGCTCCACTCATGACCTCATCCAAATCCAATTACCTCCCAGAGGCCGAATTCCCAAACACCACCTTATTGGGAATTAGGACCTCCATACATGAATTGGGGGAGGGAGGACACAACATCCAGTCCTTAGCACCCTCCCACAACCCTGGCCACAGTGGCTCCCAGTGTGTCACCTGACTTCTACTTTCTGTTGCGTACTTACTAGATTTGAAGCCAAACAGCCTCCTAGCAGATTTCTGCAGTTCTAAACTGTCAGCCAACTGATTTTCTTCATCTCTGTATCTCAAATAACACATCAGATTTTATTATTTGAGAAGATGGGCAGTCTTGTGTCTCATCGCTATTTCACCTGGATATAGCAATGAGAAGGTTAATCGTCCCATGTGAACTCTCCACTGCTTCCCTAAACTTTAAACAGTGTGCCACCTGTCCCTGCCACAGTATGTGGGTCAGGATGTCAGAAAGAACTTGACTCAGTCTTGCTGATGTGAACAGAAAGGATTTTACAACATGGCTCACGGTATCAGAGAGGGAGAGCTTCAGAGACAGTGTCTACACTGAGCTTCCAAAAACAGCTGTCAAAGTCACACTGCAAAACTGAACTGCCAAGTTTCCTGCCACAATCAGAAAATTCCCTGGTCAAGTCAGGAAGTTGCCGTTACATTGAAGGATCCATGCCCCTAGAATGTCTGCTGCAACGCAGCCTCCTGCCCCTCTCAGCTCCTACCGCGAGTCTCCCTCTAGTGCAGCTGGCTGGTATCATCTAAATCACACCCAGAAATGTAACTGCAAGGGAGTCTGGGACTGCTGTTCTTGGCTTTCCAGACTCTATCATAGTAGGCACTTCAGAGAGGAGGAGGTTGAAATTGAGGCTGAGGGATCCCAGCCACACTAGCTTCAACACAAGAGGAAGGGCCTGCACCAAAATGAAGAGGATTGCCTTTGTGTGCTCCTCCGTTCTACTCATTTTAGTTACAGCAATTGATTTTCTTAGTCAGCACATTTGTTCCAGTTTTATTGAGATATGGTTGGCATACAACATCGCATTCATTTTAGGTGCGCTGCGCAGGGACTTGAATACGCTCGTATTGTGAAATGACCGCCCCCATCAGTGCAGTTAACATCTCTCACTTCACAGTTACAAACTCTGTCCTTGTGATGAGAACTTTTAAGATCTGCTCTCTTAGCAACCTTGAAAGCTACACTCCAGGACTGTTCATTAGAGTTACTGTGCTGTACATTACATCCCCAAGAGTTCCTTATCTTATAACTGGAAGTTTACACCTTTTGACCACCTACACCCAGTTCCCCCACCCCACCCCCGACCTTTGGCAAACATAAATCTGATCTCTGCTTCTATGACTTTGGGTTTTTTCCATCTGAAAGGGTTCCCAGTGGAGACCCACAGAAAGTTCTGAGGGAGCCCAGATGAAGCTGTGCACACTCTGGATTCTTCTCTAAGAGAATCGACCAGATTTTTATGGCCTCTTTTGATGGAATCCCATATTTTTCCAAAGTATTTCCTCTGAATGAGCTCTGCTATAAGAGTCGAAGCAATCAAAGTAATAAACCACTTGAAATCTGGCCACATTTCTGCAAGTATTTTTGTCATTGTCATTATTCAATAAAGCACTGAACTGATTTTCCTCAACCAAAACACAGTTAAGCAAATACTAATACAGCTTTTTTTATGTATTCATTTATGTGCACATTTATGTAGTTCTTCTCGTATCTTCGTATACATGTTGCTACATAAACGGTGCCCATGAGTGTTTTAGAGGAATGTCACTCCATAAATATGTATCTGCACGTGTGGTCCTTCAGTTTGCTTGTGGTTTATAAAAATGTGTGAATGTAAGTTCAATGAAGATCAAATATTAATAAATAAATTCAAGGAGGAATCAGAGAAGAAAGGGAAACACATGTGTAGGGATCATATGTAAGTGTTTCTCACTCTGAATTCTGAGGACTGCCTTAAAGAGCATCTCGCTTTATTTCCAGAGTTATCTTAGTTATTCTCTTTATTGTTTCCACGTAAAGAAGAGCCCTTGAATCAAAGATTGATCCCCCAACAGGACCCAAACCCCTCCCCATCTCTTCTTCTCCCTGCTAAGTGTTCCTGGAGGACAGAAACTATCTTTTTCACCTGTGGATCGACGGTACAGAAAGTCCAACACAAGGGTGGTGCTTAGCAAAGGAACAAGAAAGGAAACAAGCTGCCCAGGGAGGGAGAGAAAACAGAAGGGAAGGGAGGGAGGGAGGCAGGAGGCAGGGAGGGAGAAAAGAGAGATGGAAAGAAGGAGATGGAAGGGCAGAGGGAAGAAGGAAATCAGCCTTATTCATCATAAGTAGACATTAGCACATAGTAATAAAACTGAATGAATAAGCCAGTGGATAAGATAGATAAGATCTATTACTGGATTGAAGGGCCACTGAGAGATGTCACTTCCATTCTCTGTCTCATCTCAATAACTTCTTGGTTCACAGATTCTCTCCTGACCCACCCATGGGCTCTCAACCCTTGAGGAGAGCAGACTGTCCTTGGTTTGACCTCCATTGAAGTCGTCCTGTCTACCCACCATGAACAGAACATTAGCCTGTCAGCTGTGACACCTGCATGCCTGTTGAGGCTCTGCTTATCAGAATGGCTTTGGGCAAGTCACTTAACCTCTCTGGGCCTTATATTTAAGGGGGCTTATCCATTAATAACACACTATGTGATCTCTAAGATTGCCCCTGCCCCAGAATCCTGTGATTCCATGCCATGCAGTCTAGCTCTATC
Organism: Micronycteris hirsuta; assembly: GCA_004026765.1. Classification (NCBI taxonomy): domain Eukaryota; kingdom Metazoa; phylum Chordata; class Mammalia; order Chiroptera; family Phyllostomidae; genus Micronycteris; species Micronycteris hirsuta. Next base: position 339,360 of record PVJI01000134.1, read on the forward strand.
TGCCGTCCCATCCCGGAGGCTCCAGGCTTTGTTTGTGACTGTGGCCCTTCACCTTCCCCCAGTCCCCTCCCTGGGCTGGTCATCAGTTCAGAGCACTCATACAGGTCTCCCATGCTGAGGAAAACAGCAGCTACCTCACCTTGGGCCACACACATCAGTAAACAGGCTAACACTATTTAAGTTAAGCTGAGGCAAGCACTGACTCTCAGGCTGCATGCAGTGGTCAGCGTGGAGACAGCTCCCACAAGATTATGCAATCTGATTAAGTATAGCCAATCCCATAGGATCCAGCAATTCCACTTCTGTGTATGTACCCAAAATATTGAAAGTAGGATCTTGAAGAGGTATTTGCACACCCATGTTCATAGCTGCATTGTTTAGAAGTCAAGAAGTAAAAGCAATGCAAATGTGCATCAACAGATAAATGGATGAACAAAATGTGGTATATACATACAGTGGATGTTATTCAGCCTTAAAAATGAATATAATTCTACCACATGCTACAATATAGATGATCCTTGAAGATACTTTGCTAAATGACATCAGCCAGTTACAAAAAGAAAAAATTGTACAGTTCCACTTATATGAGGTATCTATAGTGGTCAAAGCCCTAGAAACAGAGAGTAGAATAGTGGTTACAGGGGATGGGGAGGGGGGTCAAGGGACTTTTTGAATGGGTACTGAGTTTCAGATTTATAGGATGAAAAAGTTCTGGAGACCAATTTTCTAACAGTGTGTATATACTTAACACTGCTGAACTATACACTTAAAAGTGGTTAGGATGGTAAATTCTATGTTACGTGATTTTACAGTAATAAGAAAATAAGTATTTTTAAACATGGAAAACAGAGTCATAAAAGAGCATGGAACTCAAGGAACTTCAAGAAACATGGTGGGGTCGCAGTGGGAGGCGTATGGACAGGAGCGCAGAAGGTGAGGCTGGGGAACTAGAAGAAACCTATGAAAGACGTTATTTGGATAAGACCTTTCTGTGAAATGTAAAACACTGCACATATTTGGTTTTTGAAATGTTTATTGATTTTTTAGAGAGAGAGAAGAAAAGAAGAGAAGCACCAATTTGTTGTTCCACATATTGATGCATTCATTGATTGATTTTTGCATGTGCCCTGACCAGGGATCGAACCCACAACCATGGTGTATCAGGATGATGCTCTAACCAACTCAGCTACCTGGCCAGGGCAACACTCCACATATTTCAATCATTATGCAATCTGATTATGTATAGCCAATCCCATAGGATCCAGCAATTCCACTTCTGTGTATATGCCAAAAATATTGAAAGCAGGATCTTGAAGAGGTATTTGCACACCCATGTTCATAGCCGCATTATTTACAATAGTCAAGAAGTAAAAGCGACACTTTGAGAATCATCCATCAGCTTTCTAATCTCTGAATTATCAGGATTCTGCATTATCAGAGTTTCTCAACAGTAAAAATTGTCAGTTCAAAAATTAAGCTGGGGCCTGTCTAGTGACTGTCTAGTGAATTATCTTGTGACCCTAAGGACAGTAGAAGGAGGTTGGATTTGAGATATATTAAAGAAACAAAATTAATAGCATGGAATGAATAATTGGAGGATAGTGGATTAATACGCAAAGGATAGTTTTGATTGTCAGAACATCCAACGCAAACTGGCACAAACAATAAAGGAAACTCACGTAATGAAAAAAATCCAGCAGCAAAGCAGCTTCAGAGATGCTTCAGTGAGTGAGACCCTAGGCTGTTACTTTCTTTATAATTTGCTTGGCTCTGCTCCCCTGACTGAATGGGCTATGTCCTCACGCTGGCTTTCCTCATGGTAGCGAAATAGGCCCCAGTTCTCTAGACCTCGTATTTGCATGCCACCTCATTCAAAACAAAAAAGAGGTTTTCCTTCCTTCAAGACTATATGAAAGCCCTGCCTTTATTCTAATTGGGCCAAACTGAACCAAACTCTGGGCAAGGATGATTGCCTTGGGCCTCGGAGCTGATCTCTAGGGCAGGAGAGATAGAATTATGCTGGCTGACTCTAACTAATCAGGGCCCACGATTGGGCGAGGGACAGAGTAAGTTCAGGGAACACATAGCAAATATAAGGTGGGTGTGCAATTCCTCAAAGGAAACCTGGATTCTGGGAGCAACGGGAGAGGGGAGGAATGGGCCTCGGTAAGAAGACAGCCCTTGTCCATGAAACAGAGGGGGAAAGGAGGCACTGAGACCGGTGCCCAGGTTTCTGGCTCAGATGGCTGTGGGCGCTGACACCCTTAACAAAGACTAGAAATACAAGAAAAGAAGCAAGTTTAGGCGTAGGGGCAAAGAGGTGAGGGGGACACACGAAACTGTAGTTGAGTTTGAAGTGGCTAAAAGACATATGGGGGAGATGTTTGATACTTGATAGTCAATTCTGGATCTTTCCGGTAACCCCACATAAGTGAAACCACGACTAAGTGGTCCCACTGTTGCCACAACACTATGCCATGTCTCTTTAGAGTTTTGAAATACTCCGCAGTTATTGATTAGCCATTAGTGATTCCCTCTGACCCTGCCTAAGTATTTCCTCTTCCTCTTTAATACTACAACCTACAAATCACTGGAAATGGGGTTGAGCAGGTGCAGACTGGAAGACAAAACATTCCTCTTAATATGAGAAATTAATTTGTGGCTCTAATTGCCTCAAACTCTAAATGCAAAAAAAAAAAAAAAAGTCTACATTCTCCAAGCATTCAAAATAGAACACAGGTTTTATCTGAATAAAGAAAATAATCTGTCAGGAAATTTTACAAAGAACTTAAGCTGCTAAAATGTCAATCTTACCACATTGTTAAGGAAAAGCAATTTTAATTACATTCAGATCTACATAGAATCATTTTTGAGTGGTGCGTGCAGAAACCTAAAGGTCTGGGATTTCAGAATTGACAAGATACATTGAACAAAGGCAATGGGGAAAGAGCAATGGGGGTCGGGGGAGACATGATTTGAGACTCATAGCCAGTACTACCCTGAAGCCACTCTATGACCTCTGTGAGGTCATATACACTCTCTGGACTGTAGTCCTGTCCTCAGTAATAGGGGGTGCCCAAGAGTAAATGCTCTCAAGTTGCCTTTGGCATCTATGAAAACGTCACAGAAGATTGAGTCTAGGCTCTTTTCCCAGAGCTACTTCTTTCATTGTATAGGACATAGTATTACTGGTTGTTTTATATCCCTGTGAAGTGCACAGAGAAATGACCTGGAATTTTCCAATTCACAGATGCCGACACAGAGGCTAAGGGAAATGTTCCATCAGAGGTGATCCAGAAAACCACTGGTGACTCAGAACTCAATGAACAAAAACCATATGGTGTCCCAGAAGCCAGGTCCGTAAGCAATCAACTAAAAATAAAAGGTGCTTAGCTCATGAGCCTGCCCTTAGCCATCTTCCCTTCTCCCCTGCCCCCCCCAAAAAGAATTTGGGGAGAATGGTAATTTTAAGTGTCTCCATGCATGGAAGACAGGACACACACTGGCTTCTGAGGACAGTGAGCACAGGAGACACCTGCTGGTGCGGAGCAGCCCTGCCAAAGGAACACGTTACCTTAGCTGAGCACTGCTCTGCACCTGGGTATGTAAACAGGCATAGGGAGGAAAAATTTAGACAACTCAAAAGACTAATTGCTTTAATAAGTTTCAAGAGGCAGCTGTTGACCTGCAGCCAGCTGTAGATGTTCTCTGCCCTGTGTTTAGGCTGCTGCATTATCATTGCAAATGGCCTCTACCCCATTTCCCAATGTCAGTCTGGTGATTACTAGCCTCACTAGTGTTTTCTTGTTTAATATGCAACAGCGAAGCCATTTGGAGAGCTCAGTTCTTAATATGGTATATGTCTCCCCATTCCTGTGCTACATCTCCTGAGATCTTTAGGAATATCAAGAAAAAGCTGAGATAAAGACCACAAAGGATAGTAGAATACAGAAATCTATAGAGGCAGTAAACTGAGGCTAAATGATCATTTCCATAAATAGCAGCCCAGTGAACAGCAGCACACGCAGACAGGAATATGCCAGGTGAAGGTTGTCTTCCACCAAGGATGATGCTCGGGACCTGAATCTCGCCTGCAGAAGTTAGAAGGCTGCAGCTGGTGCACAAGTCAGTCTGCAAGAACACCTGAAAAGACTCTCTAACTCAGGGCATTATGAAGACAACACAAAGATTGGTCAGAAATCAGTGAGTCTGTCATGTGGAATGAGGACTACACTATGCAGTTAACTTAAACATAATTATACAAACAACAACACCAACAAATATACAGCAGGGCTCTGATATTACCAACCAGTCTCCCCTCTCTGGGGAACTGGAAAATAAGGCCTTAGTCAGATGTGACTGGGAAACGCCTTTGTCTGGTCCTGCGGGAATCTATTTTCTTCCCACATAATCCAGGCCCTGCCGAGGCTCTCCGTTCCAGGCTGTTCTTGTTCCATACCATTCTGTGCTGGAATGGTTACTTCCTGATATCAGTGTCATTATTACTAATTTCAGAAAAGAGCTGTCTCTTGGCCTCAGATTTTAAAAAGAATCTCCTTCTGTTGTGGTTACAGAACACTGCTTGCCTTTCTTTTGGTGTTCCCTGTTGAACGCCTATTGGCCAGTTATTTATCACCTCAGGACGGGCTTTTTCTCCTGCGTGACTGTGGCTTTCTGCCTTTCCCTGAATACCTCTGTGTTCCCCCCAAATCCTAGAGGAAGATCGGGAATTTACAACCATGCTCCTTTGAACAGGAACAGAAACTTGTGAATCCAGATAGAAATCGCTTCCCTTCCCTACCTCTGCAAAAGCATTTCCGGTTGCTTCTTCCGGGGCACTATCCCTCGCTGTGTGCAGGGTCCTAGATTGAACTTTTAACCATTTCACATCCTCTTTGTATTAGCACAAACTTGCCAAATTTGCCCCAAACCAAAGCGGGTTCTCCTTGCATTCCGAGTCTGGCAAAACACTGTAATTGTATCAAAGTAAGATCTAAAGTAAGATCATAAAAGTGGCAAAGATAGATGATCCTAGAAAATTAATCACATTTTTTTGTCTTGATACACCTTTTACTTTCTAAGGATCGGTTGAGGGTAAGTTACCATAGGTAGAATCTATATGTGACAATCAAATGTATTTTAGTAACAGAAGCTTTGCTGCCAGAATATTTGGTCCCTGCCTCAGTTTAGGTCTCAATCTGAGCAACCTGACTACGATGCCATATGAAATGATTGAGCCCTGAGTCTACAAAATGGCATTTTTCTCACAGTATATCTGATGGTTCCATAACGCAAACTTAAAACAGGTTATCTCTATGAGTCATCAATCAGTATTGGTTCTCAGCTAGAAACATTGTTTTAAAAGCCATTTTCAGGTGGAAGCATCCCAGTGTCCACCAATGGATGAATGGATAAACAAAATGTGGTATATCCATACCATAGAATATTATTTGGACTTAAGAAGGTAAGAAATTCTGACATGTGCCACAACATAGGTGAACCTTGAAGACACTATGCCAAGTGACAGAAGCCAGTCACAAAAGGACAAATACTATATGATTCCACTTGTATGAGGTACCTAGAATCAAATCTATAGAGACAGAATGTAAAATAATGGTTGTCGGGGGCTTGGGAGGAAGGGAGAGTCAGTGTTTAAATGGGGACAGAGTTTCAGTTTGAGAAGATAAAGTTCTGGAGACGGATGATGGTGATAGTTGCACAATAATGAGAATTTGCTTAATAACTCTACACCCTTAAAATTGTTAAAATGGTGGGTTTCATGTTACGTATAGGTCACCACCATTTTTTAAAATATGATATAAAAATTTGGTTTCAAGTGGGAATTTTTAATATCCCCCCAAATATCTGGCTCTGAGGGTTCCTGCTTCTCAACCTCAGTCCGCGTAGGTCCCCTCACCCTGCCCACTGCTCTCCACTCTGAGTATGTACAGTCCGCTGACCTCACTGAGTGGGTCAATTTTCCCCTCACTGAGTGGGAAAATGTTTTATATCCATGGCCAGTCACCCAAAGGAATAAAATGTATTCGTATATATATATATATATATATTTTTTTTCATGTTCAAAGAGAGATTTCTAAAGGCCTGGGACTACCTGTTTCCTAACTGTTGACAATATCCACTTCAAATAAGGTATATTATGTTCATTACCACGTAGAAACTAGAATGAAAATAAATCCTAAGTGAAACCCTAATGACAAGAAGTCCTTAAAACAAGTCCTCACTTTTTTATTTTTTCAGTAACTTTGCAGATGGGTCTGTATTTAGTTCCTTTTTCCACCTCTGACTCTATTCTTGGAAGGAGGATAATGTGACAAGATGGGGTGGGAAGGGATGGGCTTTGAAGCCAGAGAGATGGCCCAGCCATGCACCAACTGCGTAGCTCTGGCTCTCTCCAGAACCCCGGCTATCAATCTGCAAAATAAAAATGATAATACAGGCATCTATACCGCAAAGTTGTAGCAAGGATGAGAAATCATGTATGGGTAGCATTTGAAGCAGTGCCTGATATGCAGTAGGTGCTCAGTAACTCACAGCAGTGATCATGCTGTCTGGATCCCAAACACACCAGCATATATCACACACCAGTGTCATTGCACAGCTCCCTCACTGTTCCTCAGTACATGGTGTTCTGTTCCTGGTCACAGGGAAACAGCACACAGACGCTTATCCCAATACTTTCTTCACACACTATTTCCCATTCATCTGTGTGGATAAGCATGGTAATAACACAACTTCACTAAGAATGTCTTCATCAAAAAATGCTGCACCCAGCTTTAACATTCAAGATTTACATGTGATGTATAGTTACTTGTCTTAGAAAAACTTCGTGCCCACTTTCATGAGACAGGGCCCAGGTCAGAGGACTGCTTAATATTTTTCCTCACTGCTATGGTTCCTTTTGGTCCAGCCCATCCCCCACTGTTCTATTTTCCTTTATTTGGAATGAATTATCTGAAATATGAACATTACAGATTAAGAACAGAGTTAATTTTTTCTTTAATACAATTCACTATTGTCAGAGAGGATGACTATGCACATTCAAAGGGAAACCTAACAAACACAGTGTGTCCTGTCCAGATTTGGCATCCTCACCTCTCAGTATTGGTACAGACACCAAGGGACACTAATGCAAACTTATCACAGACATTGTAGTCAATTTGCCTTCCTGCCTTGCCTTGCCCCTTTGTCAGAGAATCTTCTCCTAATCCTCTTTCTGTTGAGTAAGCAATGGTGAGTGACCACATGCTCTGAACCACAGCCAGCTGGACCAAGGATGACCACCTGATCCAAACTGTGCCCATCAGGCTCTCTCTTCCAAGAAACAGTCATTGTTCCAGAAATTCTAGCTAGCCTCCTTTGAGTACTTAAACTGGGACATGGTCAAGATTAAGTAAATGATATTAGGTCCATATGGAAGTAGACCAGAGAAATGTGGTCAGCAGAGGGAAAAAATGAAGCAGACACTGAGATAGAAGCAGAATGAGACTAGGAGAGAGGAAGAGGCAGGGAAGAAGAGAGAGAGAGAAAGAATCTTCCGATTGCTAGTCCTGGTCCTTTTTGAGACCCAGGTGCCCCTGAGTTCTTTGAGAGACACATGCATCCTTCTGTTGACTTTCTCTTTTTGCTTAAGCCAGCTTCAGAGGGTTTTGCTCCCTGAAAACTCATGTCTTAACCACTCACCCACCAGGGGTGATGCCATCACCATGACCACTAGCAGCCACAATGGAAACCATGTCCCTGAACGCAGGTTGCTGAGAGGCAGCCCTCCATGAACAGCAGATCCAAATGCCAGCAGCACATCCTGTTAGCTAAGCACAGTCTGTAGCTCAGGGGTGCTGCTGATAAATATCTAACCACCAACTCTCCTGGAGGAAAAAAAGATCCCTGGTCTGAAGTGTTTGCCAATTTCTGGGGTGTAAATACTCCCACCATTCTTATTTACAACATAATCTCACCGAACACGGAGTTTGAAAGAGATGTTCAGAATTGGATCTTAGGAGTCATGACAAACAGCTATCTAGCCTACATTTTCCAATTTATAAGTGCAAATGCTCCTCGACTTACAATGGGGTTATGTCCTGATAAACCTATCATACGCTGAAAATATCATAAGCAGAAAATGCATTTAATATACCTGCTGAACATCATAGCTTAGCCTAGCCTACCTTAAAGATACTCAGAACACAATATCCAAAAAAAACACTGGCAACCCAGTAACACCATAGACTCTACAGTGTAGAGTATCAGTTGCTCACCCTCGTGGGTGCATGCCTGACTGGGAGTTGTGGCTTACTGTTCCTGCCCAGCCTCATGAGAGAGTAACGATCATAATGGCTATCAGGAGCCCAGAAAAAGATCAAAATTCAAATTTCGAAGTACAATTTCGACTGGATGTGTATCGCTTTCATAACATTATAATGTTGAAAAAATCTCAAGTCAAACCATCATAAGTTGGAGATCATTTATACTTCCTGGCTCCCTTTTCTTACTTGGTCCTTGTCATCTTATCCCTGTTTTATCAGCTCTATGTCCTTTATTCTGCCCAATTTTAATTTTTTTTTGGCATGAGCATAGTAAAATAATTTCAAAAATACAAAAAATTAATAAAAAAATTAAAATGCAATGTCATTCCTCTCTGAGATCTGTAGTTTCGTGCTCTCTCCAACACTAAGAGAATAAGAGTAATAATACCTCATATTGCACAGCAATTACATTTCCTAAAGGACCTCAGTGACGTGCTATGATGGCAAGAACATAGGCGTTGCCATCAGACTGGCCTGTTTTGAATCCCTGTATGAAGGCATTTTGGTAAATGTTAGATTTCCTTCTCAGTCACTGGCTCACTTATTCCAAGTATCCATGCCGGACAGGTGTTGGTCATGTGCATGACAACCAGAATCAGTAAAGACCCTTGAACGAAGGCCTTAACTTTTCCCAGGGCAGCGCACACCTGACTCCGGCTTTGGGAAACTTCAGGTGCTTTGTACCAGAGACCAGAAGGAGATTTGGGGAACAGATGCCTCGTTTCTCGTGTTCTACTTTGAACTGAGCTGTTGCCATCTTTGGCTTTACTTGTAAAACATAAATGAAACAAGAACTCACCAGACATCCTTTCCTACTCTGGACTTCCAAAGCACATCGCCCTACCAAGAGCAAGGGAATAAAAAATCGCCTTTCAGTGGTTTGTGATGGGGGTTCTAAGGGTTTCCTCTGTTAGATTTCAGCTGCAGCCCAAACAATTTCCCCTGTTGCCTCTCCAGGGATTTCAGTCAACTCAACCAACTTTTCCTTTCATTTTCTTCACTACCCTCCACCCTCTCCACCCATCCCCAGGTCCTCCTAGGCTTTGGGAAGCAAAGAAGTGACTTCAATAAAAGGGTTCTCAAACCCTCCCTGAAGAACTTTTCATCTAGACTCAGATTCCATCTTACAGTTTCTTCAGCGAGGCCTGTGATGTGGACTAAGGTTTTCAAAAAGATCAGCAACAGATTTCTCTAAGTGAAATCTCACACGAAAGTCCTACGATAGATAAAAAGTAGAGGTGGTCCTCTATGGCTTTTAAAGTCTTTTCAGTTTTCAGATCTCAAAAACAGTTGAAACTGGAACTGGTTGAATTGCAATGAGGGTACGCAGAGACCCCTCCAGACCTGTTGAAAAGGCTTACAGCATTTCTTGGAAACCCTAGGGCTCCTCAGGGCACAGTTTGAAAACCTGCAGGAAGAAAAGCAGAATTAGGAAGCTCTCCCTGCCTGTGGGCAGGAGCAAAGTTGATTGAGAGCTGGGGGCAGGAAAACCAGCTAGGAGATTCCTGTAGTTGTTCAAATGAGAGGCCATGCAGTCCTGAGCTGGCCTAGGAGACATTTCCCAGATAAAGTCACTAGAATGGGCAATTGGTTGGATGCGAGACTCGGGAGAGAAGACAAAGATACCTCTGTTTCTTCAACCTTATTTACAAAAATTAAGGTGCCATTAGCTCTCAGAAAGAAAAGGAAATAATCAAAATGGTGGGGGTCGTGCCATATAATTTGTTTGGAATATTCTAGCTTCTCTCTTTAAGGCATCTAGGAAGACTTATCTGTCCCAGAAAAAGGAAGTGACTTGTCCACCAGTCCCCGCTAGAAACCAAGCGCGAGCAAAGGCCCCGTTGTGACTCCAAGGCTAACACCCATAAAACATGAAGCATGAAAACACAAGCCAGTCACAAGGGAACAGGACCCCAGGCTGTGAGGTCTACTTACCCCAAAGTCACAGGCCAGTGGTCAAAATCATTCTTCCACATAAAAAATCTTTTTTCTCTCCCCAGGCTCAGTCCTTCTGAGGACAAGGGCCAGCAGCATTAACATCAGCTGCAATGCTGTCAGATCAGATAGTCGGCAAATGTTTACTGAGGGCCTGCCCTGCTGGGGTTAGCCTGGAGAGGTGAAATCACTGGCTCCCCTCAGGACTCAACCAGCTGAAGCACACAGATGGGGTCACCAGGACCGCTGTTCTCCAGAGTAATTTCGGTTGTTTATCTCGGAGTGATCCACACATAACTGCTTCCTGCAGTGATGACCAGGGACTCCCTGTGCGCCATGACCCAGGCTGGAGACACTTGGCTGTCACTGTCAGAAAGCTGTCATGGAAAGATCTTCCAGTGCCAACCTTCTTTCTCCCTCTGTTTGCCACTGGATCATCAGAGAAGGCAGATGGTACACAGCAAACACATTCATAAACCAGGCAAATGCGAACCATGTTTATAGTGGAAATCCAGCACTGGGCACAGCAGCCCACAGGCCTGATGACAGTGGTGAGGCCACTGGGTGGGAACGAAAGCAAAATTCAGGTCCACACAGGAAGAACATCCTCAACAGTGACAAGTATACTCTACAGAGTAAGTCTCCTTCAGTTACCTGCTGTGAAAACCGTGCCTTAGTTTCCACATCTTTAAAAGGAAATGATGCTTGATACCTCCCCGGTTGGACATAAGCACAAAGAAAGATGCATCACATGGAGATTTCAGCACAGTGACTGCCACGTAGTAAGCACCCACTGAAGGCTGACTGCTATTAAATCCCAGTCCATAAAGGAGTGGGCTGCCTCCAGGGTCAGAGATGCCCTATCACATGATATGTTACTCAAAATTTAGACTCTGTTGTCAATACTATTGCAGGGGAGTTTTCAATGGGGGTGAGGAGTGGACCCACTTTTCTTACTCTAAAGCAATTTTTGCTGCTGAGACTCTGAAATATGGAGTCCAGTCCATCATTGCTTCGTGGGTGTCTGCATCACCCCATGTTCACTTAGCCAGCCTTCACAGGACCTACTAGGTCCAAAGCATTGTGGGGACTGTGGGGAATTTTAACCACAAAGACAAAGCAAGCTTGTTTACACCAGCCACTGTGGCCATGGCTGTAACGGCCCGACCCAGGAGGAGGACACAGATAGCCTATGTGCACTAATCAAACCAGGACCTGTTTTCTATTTCTGCCTTTGGGATTAGCGAAGGGATTGGCAGGTCTCTAAATCGCTCCAAGCTGCTTGACCATGACGCCAGACCTGCTACAGAAAACACTCTGCCAAGCGCGGTGCTGTTTATCAAAACAAGGTTGAAAAAATTTTTTTTCTTTCAATTTCTACTCTATTTTCTAATCAAGAAATACATACTCCCAGGAGAAAATCAGCTTTTCTCTTTATTCTCTCTCTCTCTTTCCGCCCCCACACCTCCCACCCCACTGTCTCCCTCAGTCTCCCCTAGACTCCTTCTCTCCCTCCCTTCTTTCCCTCTCCCCCACCCCCTCCAGCTTTTATCATTTTAAGCTGTGTGCATGGCATTCTTCAGGGGATTAAAGTCAAATTTAGTCTTCTGCAATTGTTATTACCTACCCCTTGGCTTATGAGATGCATTTGCCTGCATTTGTAATGCATCAATAACTTCCACTCTCCTCCACTTGTAAACAATGCATTATATTAAATAGCCTGTGTCTAGCCTCGTATTGAAACAGACAATAAATTAGGACTTCCAGTTCTTGGTTTTTACTGATTCCTAAACCTGCCAGTTACATGCCTGTCCGCCCCACTGAACATTCTCTCTGAAGCTGAGAATGCACAAAGCCCTTGTTCATCGTTCTCCTGTCTCCATCACTGCTGCCGGCTGTCAGTTTCACACCACCAAGCAGATTGTAATTGGCAGGATGAGGTGCAGAAATAGGGAATGGTTTGAATATGTGGTTCTCATCACACAGGCACATGCACACGCACACACAGAGCTTGTCTGGTTTACAACATTTTGCAAATTTAGGGACTTGATATATGGAGCTTCTGATCAGAACCCTCAAGGGCCACCTTCATTTGCTAGCCCATGGATTGGAAGCAGAGGAAGGAAACCCAATGCAACCAACACCTAGGGCTCTCTTCATCTAGCGCAGGGCCTGCTGGGTCCTGGATAGATGTTGCTTTGGGAAAGCGCCCTGCTGGGAGCCAGCCCTTGTGCTTTGTTGGGCAGCTTCCCTGGGAGCTGAGCTCCATAAGCTTCCCAAGAGTCGTAATTGTCCTGTTCAGCCTTGACTGAAATCCTGGAGCAAGGAGTAAACTTTAGCTCACAGAGGGTCGGGTAGTTTCCGTGGACCTTTTCCTCCAGGGAAGTGACAAAGTCAACATCCCACCAATCGTATGGAAATTCAAATCTAGCTGACCTGGATCACTTAGAGAAGGGTTTCTCAAGTTATAGCGATGCTTTAAACCCAATAATTCTTTGTTGTGGGGGCTGTCCTGTGCATTGCAGGATGTTTAACAGCATCTCCAACCTCTACTTAGAAGATGCCAGTAACAACACTCCCAGCATGGAGACTATCAGAAATGTCTCCAGACATTGCCAAATGGCCCCTGCAGAGCAAAATCACCATCGGGTAAGAACGGCAAGAACTTCAAGTTAGAGTGAGTCCTTGGTTACAGAACATCCGACTCATAAGAACTAGAGAGTCTCTCTACCCCGCACTTCTCACATCCCCCAGGCCTGCAGAATAGCACCACCTAGAACCTTGCTAGAAATACAATTATAGAGCCACACCCCACACGGACTGAGTCAGGCACTCGGGCTGCTGCCCAGCCGCCTGCTGCCCAGCCGCCTGCTCTAATAAACCTTCTAGGTGACGCTGACTGAGGCTAAAGTTTGAGAACTACCAGACTATTCCAATGCTCAACTTTTACCGATAGAAAAACCGAGATCCAGAGAGGTAAAGTGACTGCCCCAAAGTCACCCAGCTACTTTCAACCAGACCTCCTAGTCCCCAGACCAAAACACCACTAAATTATTCCCACAGACACCCTCCTAAGGAATTTCCTCATCTCAGGCTTCAGCCTGCTCCTTGCCCTGCCTGCTAATACATCCCTCTGGCCACTTTGCTGAGTTGCACTGTTCTGTGTGATGGTTTTCCTGATCCTTACCCCATTTGAGATACCGTTGACTAATGAAGCTGAGATTGACTTCACCATTTTTCTGTTCGCACTCCCTTTCTACAAGCAGTGGGCTGTATGGCAGGACATACACTGCGAGCAGGGGTCTCTGTAGTTTGTGATGGTCTCTGTGTTTGTGTCTACATGTGTGTCTCTATGAATGTGGCTGTGTATGAGCCTGAGCGAGTGTGTGTGTCTGGAAAATACATGAAGGAACGAGGCTGAGATTATGACAGAATGGCTGCACTCCTGCTCACTCAAGCCTGCGTCTCTGAACGCAAGGTACGGCACCTGTGCCAGCCTCTGGCAGCTGGTCCCTCCGCCTGACAGCTAGGGGCAGCGTGCACTTTTCTCAAGCAGATTTCAGCGGGCAGAAACTGACATGTCCCTTCTTTCAGAGAGGATAACAATAAAAACCCATCTCTTGAAGCTTTCTGGAAAACACACATGTTAATCCACAGCCAATAGACTGACTATTTTTGACTGAAATTCTAACAGCCTTTATGATTCTTTCCCCCACAGAACTAATCAGTTGTTAGAATTAAAAACACTTCTTTTCACATCAGATGGGCAGAGCCTCAGACCTGTAGTCTCGTTTGAACATTAATAGTTTAAAAATAGATAGATTTTCTAGCTCAGAAGCAACTCTAAACTACTGTCTCATTTAAATCCTGATTTTAGTCAAGTATAGATACGCTTGTGTCACTATAGAAATGTTATATTTAGGAGACAGAATAACCCAGACTAAAACTTCATTTAAAGCTTGAAAAAGAACCCAATTCTGACTGATTAACACACTTACATCCTGATAAAGATTCTTTCCTTGATCACACTATGGTCAGGCTCCTCTGAGCCCTCTGCTCAACTAGGCCCGAACTTGGCCTTTCTTCTCTGTCCTTAGAGAGTCCAGTTTTAGCAAGAATCCTGCTAAGTCAGTCCAGAGTGAATTTCCACCCTCCATATATAATCAGGCTCCATATCTGATCAATTTCCTCATCCATCTCCATCCCCCGGCTGATATGGGGTCCCCCTGGCCTGCCTTCAACAAGAACCCTTTTGAGTCAATTTAACAAGTATTCAGCTATGCCTGATGTCTCCTCTTGGTAGTTTTCCACCCACTGACTCCCACCCTGCTTCTTTTCTATATAAATCCCCACTTTTTCTTGTTTTATCCAGAGTTGAGCCCAGTCTCTCTCCTCTACTGCAAAACTCCAACTATAGTAGCCCTTTTGAATGAAGTCCTCCTTACCACCTCTAACAAGTGCCACGAGTAATTTTTTTCTAACAGTTTCCACATCAGGCAGAATGTGTCCATTGCAACTGATAAAACGAGCTCTTCTTTGACAGACACCTGGGATGGTAGAAAGGCCATTCCTTGGACTTAGGTTCTGGTAGCCACCGTGAAAAGCTAAGATATAGAGGCAAGATGAGAGTACCAGGCCATCCTTCCCTCTACCCAGGACTTGAGACTTCCATGAACTCCTAGAAATGGGAGGATTCCATCCCCAGGAAAGGATTACTTAATCCATGGGGAGAGGCCCCAGGTGAAATGGGTCAAACCTGGACATATAAATAGATCAGACCACATGAGATTGCCTTTTTATCATAAAAATGGTAGAGTGTTGGCAAGCGCACATGGTTCAACCTCATAGCACTCATGGGTCTCTCAGCTGTCTTGGGGATACCCACTGTCTCCACAGGACTCAAGGTGCTGCCAGGAAGAGGTGAGAGAGCAGAAGATAGAAGGCTCCAGAAACCTTACCATCAATTTCAAGACTCAGAAAATTAGAAGTGTGTGCTTGTCTTGTTCCTGAGTCAGAAAAATCAAAATTCAAACCTGCATTTCTCCTATAGCTGCTTGTCTTTATGAGGAAGATTCTTTACACCAGAAATTATTTCTTGATTTTAAAAAAAGAAAAGAAAACTAGTCTCTGGTGATAATTAGCACTTAGTAAGTATGTTTGTTTATTTTTAAATCATTTCTGTTTCTAGCAGGTGAAAAGCAGCTGTAAGAAAAATACATTCTTAGGGCCACCCAACAAAAGACAGCCAAACCATTCCAAAAGGAATGGGCCTCTTGCAGGACTAGGCAAAAACCTGCATGTCTGAATCGAAAGAAGGGCAACCCTGGCCGGGTCTGTGAGCTGGTGGCTGTCCACAAGCTGTTTGCTACCGGTTCATGACAAGTAAGTTCAGAAATTGAAAGTAATCATTAAAAACATTTACAGCGATTTGACATGGCAATTTCCTGTTGACTCTATTTCTGTTATTTCTGTTGACTTTAACAATAAAATGTTGGAGTTTGAATTCTGTCCATCTGTTTTCTACTTCACTTTTCTAGTTATTCAACGTTATTACATTTTACAAAATTATCAGTCCACAGTGGATTGGAAATTTTTAAAAAGCTCCTTCGCTGCAGATACCTGAGAAGAACTGATACACAGAAAGATGGACATGAGCTTGATGTGAGTAATAGCATTGTCATAATATTGATTACGTACAAGGTCCTGTTATAAAGTAAACTCATTTCACTTGTCACAGCAACTTTGTAAGGCAGGAACTACTCTTCCTCCCATTTCACAGATGAGGGAAGCAGGAGGCAGAGACGGTTTATCAGTTTCCCAGTATTGCTCAATCGGTATGTGACAAGTGAGATGAGAATCCAGGGAGTTTGGCTCTAGAGTCCGTGCTAGTAACCTCTGTCATGAAACTCTACAATAAAATACAAAACCACTTGACTCATATCCAAGTGGTAACACACAAGGAAAATCAAGGAACAATTAACACCAAAATTACCAGAGGAGGACACCCCTGGGAGGAAGGAATGCTGGGAATACGCCAGGGAGGTACACGTACCAAGGCTCAAAGGTCTGATCGTGTTTTATGACTTAACCTGGGGAGGGACAAACACGAGTGTTCACTCTATTGGCCTTGAACTATGCACTCTTTTATGTTCCTGGTACATTTCACAGGGTTTTTTAATTTAATGTTTTATTGTTTATGCTATTACAGTTGTCCCAATTTTTCACCTTTTCCCCGTCTTCCCAGCCTGCCCCCCAGTTCCATAGGCAATTCCCACACTGTTGTCCATGTCCATGGGTCCTTTACGTATGTTCCTTGACTAATCCTTCACCTTCTTTCAAATGGTCCTCACCTCCCTCCTCCCTCCTCCCTTCTTACAGCAGTCAGTCTGTTCCATGATTCTGTGCCTCTGGTTCTATTTTGCTCATTCACTGGTTTTGTTCATCAGCTTCCTCTTATAAGTTGAGATCATATGATATTTGTCTTTCACTGACTGGTTTATTTCATTTAACATAATAGTCTCTAGTTCCATCCATGCTGTTGCAAAAGGTAAGATTTCTTCCTTTTTTCCTGCTGCATAGTATTCCATTGTGTAAACATAACATAGTTTTTTAATCCATGCATCTACTGATGGGCACTTAGGCTATTTCCAAATCATGGCTATTGTAAATGTACTGCTGTGAACATAAGGGAGGCATAATTCTTTTGAATTGGTATTTCAGGGCATATTCCCAGAAGTGGGATCACTGGGTCAAAGCTAGTTCCATTTTTAATTTTTTGAGACAATTCCATACTGTTTTCCACAGTGGCTTTAAAAAAAATTTAAGGAGTAACTTGAGCTGTTAACCAATGGCACCCACAGTCTCTGAAAAGAGTGAGCATCCCCTAACAGAGCAGACAATTACAGCCATTCTCCTCCATCAGGAACAGGGCAGGTGGGGGTGCTCTCCTCCATCAGGCACAGGGCAGGCGGGGGTGCTCTCCTCCATCAGGCACAGGGCAGGTGGGGGGTCAGAAAAGGACCTCAAGGTTTCTTTCCTTGGCCACAGTCTAAGATTCTTCCTTAAGTCATACTCTAGAACTCAGTGGAAGGAAAAAACCCACATTACCTGAGAATATGAACCAACACCTTTATAAATTGGTGCAGAATTAACATTTAAGGCTGGCAGAAGTGCCACATTTGAGAAAATATACAAGAGCACAATTTACAGTGATAGAGGGTATCGAGGAACTTCTTGATATGTTCCAAGAGTTTTCACTGTATGTGATTTATATATTAATACTGGGTAATGTGGGGGCCCACTTCAGCAAACAGGTGAAACTACTTGCCTCACAAGAGACTGAAGTGAAATGGATGTTTGTGCTGCACAAGAATTCTTCCTGATGTGTAGAGGGCTATTGTTGCTAAGGAAAGGCTGGGCTTGGAATGTTTGAACCACTTTGGGTGTCCCGACAACAGCCACTTGAGACGAAGACTGGCCAGGATGCCTCCTCTCCGAGAAAGCTGGGTCCATGCGTCAGGCAATGCAGCAACTCAGCACGTGACGGGGAGGCTTCAAACCCGCGGTGTCACAGCTAACCAATGGAACCGGAATCTCGTGAGAATTGAGCCAGAAATCTCCGTTTCTACAAATTGCCTCCCCCACCTCATGACTCTAATGGAGCTTTTCCTGGGATCACTTCAGATACACCAGGTGAATTCAAAGCAAATGTTTTATAATCACACAGAGACTGACTCTTCTTTCTGCCACTTACTAATTGCTTGGCCTTGAGGAAGTTATGTAACTTCACTGAGTCTCAAACCCCATCTGTAATGCTGGATGATAATATTATTTACCTCTCTCAGTGTTCCTGGGAAGATTTAATTAGAAGTTGTAAATGAAGTACCTGGAATAAAGTAAGCACTCAAAAACTTAGCTATACTTATTTACTATCATTTATGAGTACCCATCATATGCAAGAAAATGCGAGAGAGGAGTAGAGAGAAGAATACAAAAATGAGCAGAATAGCCCTCTGCTTTCAAGGAAATTATATGTAGTAGGGTGGCATCTGAAGCTTTCCTATAAACTTAGCAGGAAAAAAAAAAACCCTCAGCTTTTTTTCTAGGATTATCAAGACATTACCATCCTGGATCAAAACCACTTTAAAACCCTGGAAATTATTCAGGAGATACTTTTATAAGTTGAAGGTGGGAAAACTCCTGGGAACAAGTATGAGCCCAAAAGTTAACCTTCCTTTGAAGGCACCATGAGTAACTTTAAACTACCAATTGTTGACAAAATGTTCACCAGCCTATGCCCTGTCCCTCACACTGAGCTCTTGTATCAATGGGTTCGATGCTGGGAAGCATTACAGCCTTAGGAAATGTGCAATGGTGCTCTTGGTCACTGCTTATGGGTCTCCTTCGAGTCTCCCATGATAGAATTGTGGCTCCTTGGACCCTCTTGACCTATATCTGCCATGTGAGCAGAGAACAGGCAAGAGGAGACCTTCCCAGACTGGCCCCTTACAAAACCCATTGCTCCTGAAGGGAAAACGGGCCTTCCGGGAAAGCACCGCTGACTCTTCCGGGCTCCATGGTAACGTTCCGTAAGCGCTATTGTCAATTCTCTACACCAAGGGAGGAATATCATTAGCAGCTTGATTTCAAAATTATAGCTAATTCAGAAATCCTATCTGGGCTCTGAGATGGCACAATGCTTCAAAAAATCACTTCATCCAAAATGGCCCAGGGAAAGCTAACAAGTTGTACCCCTGCCCTCACCTGAACCCTTCCCCTACACCTGTGTCCATTCTAGGGGTAAGCAGAGGCCACCTCTGGGGTTTATGTAAAGCAACCCGAAGATGATTCTCTTTCTCTCTGATTGAAACCCAGCTGAAGTTGATAAGCAAGGGTTCTTATTGTTTTGTTTTGGGGTTTTGTTTTTTTTTTATAATAAAGGAAAACAAAACAAGCTTTATATTATATTTATCTCCACTCTTTTAATACAAGTTGTATAAAAATAAGACCCTCGCCAAAGATTCATAACTATCTCGTTTCTAGATCAACTTAGGTCACCTAAAAGTTTCTTTTCTCTCTCAGTGAACATATGTTCCTATTTCAGTAGAAAATGAGCACTTCTGGGAATTCAGCATAAGCAATTGACTGGCTTCTTAAAAGCCCCTGAAGTGACACTTTCTGCGTCTCCTCCAGTGTCCACAGCCTGCACATGCTCAGTCAGCCAGACCGTGATAGGCTGCTGCTGCTACACCCATTCAAGTAGACGAATTTTCTTTCTTCACATCTTCCGCGTCTTTGTTGCAGATCACTTCATCCATCACTGACAAGCCCCTCACCTGCAGAGAAGAATCTGATGACTGCGCACAGAAGCCCCACTTTCAGGGGGGAAAACATGCCCAGAAATGCCAGGATTTCTGATCAATAAGGCAAAGACAGCTAAACATTAACTCAAAAGTCATCCTAATGGGACTAAGACTTTTGTGTAAACGATTTACTGATCTGTCCAGCACAATGATATCCATACTTCTCATTTCTTAATTCATAGATTTTAATGACAAGGAGAAAAATGTATACTTTGAATATAGTATCTTTTAACCCAGAGACTCATTTGAAAATCAAGGTTGGCATTGAAATATCACATCCCCTATACCATCAGAATAGAATTCCAGTCCTGATGGTTTTCTTACAATTGCTGAACAAGGACTATACCTTCATGACAGACTCATTAAAGGTATCAATTCCTATCTCTTTAAGTCAAATGGTTATTTGATAACTATAGCCAAAAAGATATTCTTCTGTAATAAATAAAATGTGTAGCTTATTTTAGGATAAATTCTCCATTCTGAAAATGACAAGCATTTCTTTCCTTTCTTTTTTGTTTTTTGACTGCATGCAACCACCATGTTGTTTTTTATTTTTTAAGCACAAGATATTTCTTTCTCTTTTTTACAATCATTTTTTAAATTTCTCAATTAAAAGTTGACATAAAATATTATATTATTTTCAGGTGTACACCCCAGTGATTAGATGTTACAATAACTTACTAAGTGATCATCCCAATAAACTTGTACCCATCTGACACCACGCATAGTTATTATAATATCACTGACTATACTCCCTGTGCTCTACTTTACCTTCCCGTGATTGTTCTCTTAGTACCAATTTGTACTTCTTAACCTCTTCACCTTTTTCACTCAACCCCCCAACTCCCCTTTCATCTGGCAACCATCAAAATGTTCTCTGTATCTATGAGACTGTTTCTGCTCTGTTTGTTTGATTTTTAGATTCTACTGTTGATAGATATGTATTTATTGCCATTTTATTGTTTTTTAATTTTTTTTTTTCTTTTCTTCTTCTTAAAGAAGATCCTTTAACATTTCATGTAATACTGGTTTGGTGGTGATGAACTCCTTTAGCTTTTTCTTGTCTGGGAAACTCTTTATCTTTCCTTTGATTCTAAATGATAGCTTTGCTGGGTAGAGTAATCTTGGTTGTAGGTCCTTGTTTTTCATCACTGTGTTTGTTTCTGTGTATTGGGTAGCGCTACTATGTCTCCCAGGCTTGGTAGAGTGGCCTAAGGTCTAGTGGCACAGCCTCCCAGTTCACCTGAGCTGGGAGCACCACATGGGCCATGTACACCCTTGTGTCACAGATGAACCTTGTTGCTGTTGGCATGTCAATGGCAGGGATTTACCCAAAGGCCCATCAACTGCAAGGACCAGCTATGACCACTGTGGAGGGTGAGCTGTGCAGGGGCCCACCCCACAGAGCAGGACTTATGTCAACAGGGCTCTGGTGCCCACAGAGTCTCCTCCTTGAATTTGTGGAAGTGGTTGGATAGTGCTTCAGTGTGGTCTGAAGTCATCCACAACATGTGCTGGCTTTAAGGCCTCCCAGGAGGTACAGGCCAAGGTCAGCTACCGCTTTTGTTCTGCTGGGGACCACTCAGCATGAGCTACAAAGCAATCTGCAGATGGCTGCTACCTGTGCCAGGCTTGGAGATTCCCAGGAGAGGCCAAGCTGAGAACCAAGACTGACTGCTACCAGTGGCGGGCCTGGGGCCACGTAGCAAGAGGTACGGGGCACACTGGGGCCAGATGCTGCTTGTTTGAAAGATTTTAGGAAAAATATCAATCAAGCATAAGTCAGGCCATTCCTATGGAAAAGCCACTGGAAACAGCTTGGGTGGGCTGGAGAGATGGATGAGGCAGGGCCTCAGGGAATCACGAGGGCAGGGGGGAGACGGGAGGGGAAGGAAACAGTGTGAGCCAGATTGATGGAGACTCAGATATGATGCTTGCCTACCAACTCTGTAGGGGGCAGGGAGGGTTCATCAAAGAAACAATAGGCTCTGCCAGCACTTCTGCCTAGGAGAAAGCTTCCCTCCAGTTCTCTCTGATGCCAGACACTTCAGTTCCTCCCGATATGTCTCTGGTGCCTTTCAAGCTGTTGTCCCAGCATTAGCGCTCAGAGAGAGTGAGTCCAAGTAAGTCCATGCATGGGGCCTTTAAGAGGAACTGCCTGGGACTCCAGAAGCACTCTGTCTCCCTCTTCCATAATCCCTGCTGATTTTTACAGCCAGAAGTTGTGGGGATTTCTTTTCCCTGCACCAGAACCTTGATCTGGGGAAAGGGGTCTGGTGTGAGGCTGGGACCCCTTGCTCCTCGGAGGGACCTCCACAGCTGAGATATCCCTCCCGATTTTTATCTACAACATGGAACCAGCCCATTCCTACCAGTTGGGATGTGGCTTCTTCTTTATATTCTTACTAGGAGAACTTCCATTCAGCTAGATTTCAGGCAGTTCTGAAGAGGGCTGTTCTGTAGTTTAGTTGTATTTTTGATGTGATTGTGGTAGGATGCGAGTACTTCGTCTATCTATGCCACCACCTTGACCAGAAGTCTGATAAGCAAGGGTTTTAATTCCAAAGGCCTCTTAGTAAAATTAGAGACGACACAGAACAATAACTATACTTAAGAGCTAGTAAATAAGTTGAAATAAGAACTTTACCGCCTTTGCTAATTATGTCAAGAAGAAATTTAAATCAAGGGTTTCCAAGGAGGAGCAGTAGTTGCATAATCCATCATCAGATAAGTGGCAACTCTTTATTAGGAAAAAGTTATGATTCTTGGTTATAAATGTATCTTAGTACAATGATTTTCAGTGGTAGTTTTTTTTTTTTAAATATTAATGCCAGACCCCAGCTCTAGACCAATTAAATCAGAACTCCTGTGGGCTGAGCCCAGGCATTTTTTAAAAGATTCCCCAAGCTGTTCTAATGGGCAGCTTGGGTTGAGACTCACTGCCTTAGTTAACAGGACTTAATTACCTGATGAGGAAAATGCTTCTTTTAAAACAGTTTGACTTTTTCC